>CM057458.1:793482500-793995000 GCA_016271365.2 Neoceratodus forsteri
AAACCTACAATTACATAAAGGGTATTAATAAGGTACTGGAAGGTAGCATTTGCCACAGAAAGACAGACTTGAGGACAAGAGGTCATGCTATGAAGCTGGAGGGGAGGCTCAGAGGGGATGTGAGGAAATACTTCTTCACAGAGAGGGTGGTGGAAGCCAGGAATGGCCTCCCAGCTGAGGTGGTAGATGCCAAAGCAGTCACAGGATTCAAGCATGCATGGGACAGATACAAGGAGACCTTGGAAGTAACACAAGGGTGGGGACAACCGGAGATCGTGAAGGGTCTGCAGCAGCACAGTAAGCAAGGAAAATGTGCAGACTAGATGGACCAAAGGGTCTTTTTCTGCCGACAACTTCTATGTTTCTATCCCCCTTACTTTGATTGTGGTGTCCATTTAAATACCATGAACTTTAAATTGTCAGACTTAGAATTCTGACTTTCAGAGAAGTGCACACAACCAGGGGTATCCATTTTGTCATTCATGATAGAACTGACATGTTGCTGAATTCTTTGTTCAAGTGGGTGTACAGTACATCCCGCATATGTCAGGTTGCAGGTGCACCATAAAACATAGAGTACAAAAGTAGTGTCACATGATAAGCTCCCAAATCTCGACACAAATGTTGGGATCTCCTGGATGCTTAAATGTTACCATTTACTGCATGTTTGCAAATATTGCACCTAGATTTCCCATTTGGGGAAAAAGCCTTTGGTCTCCATGGCAACCAACTGCTTTGAGCTGTATTCTCAATATTCCTTTCTTTTGGCGGTGTGCTATGTACTAACTTGTCTCTAATGTTACTACTCCTACTGAAGGTAATCCTTGGTCTAGGACCAACTGCTGTGCCCACCTTTAATTCACTGAGTAAGATTTGCCAATTCTTATGGATTATAGTTCCTATTCGGCCACCATAGTTGTTACACCCAGTGATAAAAGTGCTAGGTCCAAATTGATCATTTCTGTTAGCTCAGGATTTCTCTACCAGAAGTGTTTTTCATTCTGTTTCCCTCACTTTCTGCTTAGAGCTTGCAGGGAGGTTTGAATCATACCCATTTTCCTTAAAGTTACTTTCTAGTTTACCAGCCTGTGCATCAAATGCTTCTTAGGTACTACAGTTTCTTCATAAGCTTAGAAACTGGTTATAAGGAATTGCATTTTTAAGGATGGGGGTGGGCACATTTCACATGCAGTAAAGAATGTGTTGCAGTTGGTTTCCTATGGCAAATGGTCTCGATTCTGGCATTCTCAAGCTTATTGCTAGACAGGGTCACATCTGTAAAATGTAAGCAATCTTTACTTGCCGTATATGCAAACCTTAGATTCAAATCATTGGTGTTAAGCCAGTCAATAAATAATGGAATTTCTGACATGTCTCCCTGCCATATACAAACATCATCATCAATAAATCTAAACTAATGCTTGATGTTCTCAAAATAGGGGTTAACTATAGGATCAAAGACAATTGATTTTTCCCATAATCCCAAAAATAAGTTAGCATAGCTGGGTGCCATCGCTGCACCCATTGTTGTACTACAGGTTTGTAAAAAATATCTCCCTTCAAATTTAAAGGCATTGTGGGTAAGAATAAATTCTGGAGATTTCAAAATGAATCCAGCACATATTTCTTCCTGTTCAGGCAGTATTTCTAGAAAGTATTTACTAGCCACAATGCCGTGATTATATTTAAAATATATAGGGCTTCTACTGGTATACCCAGCAACACAAAGTTCTGTTCTCATGTCATATTTTTAAACTTGCGCAACACATCTGCTGTATCTTTCAAGTATGACTGTACTGTAATCCTGTTATGCAATTCTGTAAAGAAAAAATCAACACATTTCTCTAGTTTTTCAGTAATGGAACCTGTACCAGAGACAGTAGGTCTGCCCAGTGGGTTCTCTTTATTTTTGTGAATTTCATGCAGGATACAAAATCCTGATGTGAGTGGGTGCTCATATATTCATCCTCTGAGATCTCACCTTTTGCCAAAGCATCAGACAAAATGGCATGAAGCACTTTCTTGAAAGTACTAGTAGGATCACCTATAAGCTCCTTATAATTAGTCCCATCATTTAATAAAGACAGCACAATTATCCCTGTAATGATTCCTGTTAAGAATTACAATGTTGCCAACTTTGTCTGCAGGTTTTATTACCACAGATCTATTATTTGCTAATTCCTCTAATGCTAAATGCTCTTTCATGGATAAATTCTGATTTTAAGTGCAACATTGTTGTGCAGTAACTTTTTGACCTGCTTGATGGCTATTTTTCAAAAGTGCTGATTGACATAATCTGAAGTCTGGGGCCAAACAAAGATTTAGACTTCAATAATGCTGTTCTTTGTTTCTTGTTATAATTACGGTACTTGTTGAAATTACATCTCTGACCCCACCATTGATTATGTTGCTTTCAGATTCAAAACTAAACATGTTTATTTTTTCTAACCATAATGTCTCTAATGCTTTTAAGTCCAGGTCATTTGTTTCAGCATTGTCGGTATACACAGAGGGCTCCTCTTCCTGCAATTGCATGTTTGAATCCTACCATGTCCCATTCAATCCATTCCCTGTATTGGTATCACTTTTTCCTTCTGCACTGTATACTGTATGGTACTCTCAAATCTCTTTGGAAAAATGGAGCTTCTGCTAGGATATAATCAACGTGCTCAACCAAAGGTGTTTTTTTTTTAGTTCTATTTATCTCCCAGACTGGTCCCATAGGACTCTCTCAGACGTGGACCAGGGAGCCGGCCTGTATCCCGCTCAGCCTGAGATCCTCCAAGTCAGACCCATGGACCGGGACCAGCCCTTCCCAGCTCCAAATGCCAACACCCCTGCTCTTCTCCCCCTGGGGTGGGACCACCAATGTCTACTGGCACCCTTTCTAGAATCTAGTGTGCGGTGGAGTGAGGAGGCAATCCATGGGCTGACTGGGCTGGTCCAGCAGAGAGCATGGGGCCAGCTATGGACTTGCTGTCAACTTCCCGGGTGCCAGGATTTTTCTTGCTTCTGTTACCCCCTGAGGCTTGGACATGCAATGATGTCCAGCATGTGACGGGCACACTCCCATGCCTGCCTACAGGATGTCCGCTGCAGTCTCAACCTTTCAACATGCTCCTGCAAGGAGTGATGCCCCCAGTCTCCACTGGGAGCTGCAATGGTAGTGAGAGACACAATCCACCCACCCCCAAGAGAGGAAAGCAGTCCTCCAGACACTCAATCCTCTCCTGCCCTGCCAACCCCTGACAACCTGTGCTCATTCCCGAACACGGGTCACCGGCATGGCACGAGGTGTGACATCCAGTGCCTGAACCCTCAATGCCACTGGGCCAGGCAACCAAAGCTGTTTGTTCATCTTCATTAAAAGCCATTTCTGTATTGTTAGGATTTTTTGAAAAATAGTATCTCAGTCTTATTTTTCTGAAAAATCTATTTAAATCCACAAACACCTGGAATTTGTTGATTTTATGTGCTGGTACAACACTTAGTGCTCTTTGTAACACTGCAATCTGACAAGAGGGTAAAGTTAAATCCAAAAGGTTTACAATTTGTTATTCAAATTTTTCTTCCTGCCCCTTAGGGCCTGCTCTGTTTTGATGTGATCTCTTTCCTCCTCTCTTATCTCTCCTAGTTTTCCTTTTTCTGTACCATTGTTGCTTTTTTGTTGGGCTGAAAAAAGGATCTCTGTTATCTTTGCCACTGTATTTCTTTCACTTATTTCTGGTTCACTTCTTGTTCAGCTTCAGCTTTTTTGTCTAGTCTGCCTTTCAAAGAAAACTCTAAAGTGGACCCTACTTCTTGAGCACTTTTGTCCCCAATTGATAATGTTGCCACAATCGTAGTCTTCTTGATCTCTTTCTAATTTTTTTTTTATTTTTACATTCATGTACCTGTTGTTTGTACCTACTGAACTTTTTCTTGCAAGTCTCTATCAAGTTCTTGAAACTCCTTTTCCCCTTTAAATTTAAACACTTCCTCCTTCACGTGCTTCAATTCTGCTGGCAATGCATGCTATTTATTGGTATTTTCTTTAATTACAAGTTCAACAAATTTATTTGAACATCCTTGTGCTGCAGTAAGCCATTCACCTTTGAACTCAAAGGTTTCCAGGCCACTGTAGGGTATCACCTTCACCATTAAGCCTCTGGGTGTCTGATTCCTGTTTGTATATTCTTCCAACATAGTTATGTTAAAAGTGATATATATTTATTTTAATAACAGTTTCCAATTTATTAAACACACCTTTAATACTGGAGCTGTTTGTTTGTTGTGCCTCAGTTCTTTGTAGTCTTTTGCTTTACTTCTTCTGCTATCCAGACTTTCTGTTGTCTCCCAGCTTAGTCAGTTGAATTCCTGAATGTTGTAGCCTGCATTCTCTCATTTATTCTATATTCCAAATTTCTGGCTGATTAAGAGGAGTTTTCAAGTAGAGAAGGATCAGGGAACTCAACCACAACAACAGTGGCAAATATTCCTGCCCTCAATCCAAAAGCCCAAATATCCGCAAAAAAGAGGCCTGAATTCTGTCGTCCACAACAGCACATAAACTGCAAGTTCCAAGAAGCTGGAACTGCAAGTGCAGTACTGGGCTGCTACAAGCAGCTAAAAGGGGCTGCAAACCCCAGGCTTTGTCGCTAGATCCAAAACCGCTGCTGCACTCCAGAAAGGACTCCATAAGCCAAGCTGACATTGCGTTGAAAAATCAACTTATTTGCAGATACAACCATACAAGACTATACAGATATGCAGGCTGTGCGTCTACACCATGGGCCCAGGCACTTTGACTCTGCAAGTCTTTTTCAGGGGATGTGACTGGTGGGAGCTTGAGTCTGCCTTTATAAGTGTGCACCTCATAAATATTAATGAAAATTCATTATCTCGTGAAATGCATCTAAAGACTCTGCACGATAAAAATATATAAGAAAGTACAAATTTGCATCTAACAGCCACATGTAAAGAGACACCAATTACGTTAAATTGAAAGGTTCATAAGTAGAGAAGCTACAAAAAACTGTACTTGATCTACTAACATATTACAAGTAAATCTGAATAGCAGAAGTAATTTTAAAGTATCTGACCTTAGCAGTGGTTACACAAAAGACAGAAAGCTGGCCGGAAGGTTACTGCAGTCACCCCATATCCATTCAATCATAACCATTTCATGACATTGCCAGGGGGGTCCACAGTTATCCATGTCCAGTGTTAATATGAGGGATAGAGTCCTAAAGGATAGAGAGAAAGAGAAACAAAAAGCATGAGGATTGAAGGCTGCCTGAGCTACTCCACTGCCAAAGGCTTGCCTGGGGCACATGTAGTCAAGGTGCAGGTTGGCCAATAGCTGGGATTCCAAACAAAGTAGCCAAACAATAATCAAGACCAGAGGGAAATACAATGAAAGAAGACCCCTGAAGGGGTCTGTATTTTGTATCCAGAGGCCAGAGAACAGTCTGAGCAGGTAAGCCACCCAAAGACTGAGCTTCTGTCACCACTGAAAAAAATGTCTGAAACTGAAGGAGTTTGGCCAGAGCCCAGTGTTTGGGAGAGCAATTTGCTGCCAGTCACACAACCAGTGTCTGGTCTCCAATGCACATTTGCAGTTGTGGGGATGGTTGTGCTAGTCTGATTGGTGGGTGCCTCCTGAGTCAAAGCTGTACAGATATTGCTGAGAGAGAAGTGACAAAGCGAGAAAGTGGGGGGGGGGGCTTGGATGACCATGCTATGGAGAGAGAGAGAGAAATAGAGCTTTGCAGATGATCGTGCCTGCTCCGCTCACATTTCAACAACATCCCCCTGCTTCGCATTAGAGAAATGAATTGCTGTAGGTATGGATCCTGCTGCCCAAAACCTGCCTCAACACTGGAGGCAGACCTGCAGTGCCTGAGGACCAATCCATAAGTACCTCAACAGGGTGCTCAGGTCCTACAACTACAGCAGTTATAGTTACTTTAGTTAGGGTCACAGTTAATTTTATGGACTAGCTCACTGGGCCTAATATTACAATTTGGGATTTTGTTAATTGTAAATTAAGGGTGACATTACCTGCAATGCAATTGGATGTTGGGCCTACAGTAATCCAACACCTGGATACCTAGTGAACTGTGCACCTACTGAATCATAATGTCACACGCTTAATAACGTATGACATTATGGCTAAACCAGTACAGCGCTGTAGCTGTGAGTGAATGGTGCAATACCGCATATACTGCTGTATGTGGTATTGCACCATTCACACTTTTCCAGGCAGAAAATAAGATCTCTGCTGGAAGTGGGTTCCGCTGAGCAGCTGCCATGGCTCACTGGACTGAGCCACAGCAGCAGGAACTCAGGCGCTGCGTCTGGGACCGGGTTTGATTTCCAGTCCCAGAAACTTTTATTATTTTTAAACACTGTGCGCTCCCCAAGTTAACACCCCCCCCTGGAGTTCAGAATCTTTAGTGGGGGGGGTTCGGGGGGCACAGCCCTCAATAATGGGGGTTTGGGGAGTGTAGTCCCCCCCCCAAAAAAAGACTTATACCTCATGGCAGAAATTACGCTGTATTGGCAGCACGATTTTGTCATGCGGCATAATATCTTGCGACATTATGACCCCGTGCCAACTGTGCACAAGGGAGCTCCCTAAGGGACACACGGTTAAAGCTTAATGGTACCAGAGGGTGATGGGGCCTGCACAGAACAGTCGGGCAAGGGTGGAGATGCGTGAGGGTGATTGTTATTAAAAGACAGATACACTATCAATATTGTGATTAAGACAGCCTTTTTCCTTCCTTTTCAGAGTCTGATCCATTTTCATAGTAAGCCCCTTGTTAGTTGTTTGAAATTACTGTCATGGGCATATTATTTATAGAGTAATAAAAAATATGTAGTTTGTGATTACTGCACTGTATGGGTCATGGCTGGGAAACAGTTGTGGGGGGATTGGGCAGATACTGGATCTCATGGGTGGTACTAGACTCAACACCAGGCTCCCAATAACTTCTCTAGGGTACCACACAACTTAATACCTATAGGGACACTGAACTCCCATAAGGAAAAATAAGAACCAAGGCCCCTCAACCTTAAGAGAGCCATTAAAGCAAGAGTAGTGATTTCCCTACCAATGTCAGCACCAGGCTCTGTGGAGACCAGGTCACATCTTGGAAGCACCCCTGGGATTCAATCTCCTGTTTACCTTTTTGTGACACCCACATGGACCACCTTTGCAATATTGGATAGTTCTCTAATATCCAAACCAAGAATCAAGAACAGAGAGCGTAACAAGTAAGAAAATCCCTGGGGGAGAGGGCTGCTTTCATATACAGAGGCAGGAGGAACAGTCTGAGCAGGTAAGCCACCCACAGACTGATCTGCAGTGACTACAGACATAATATTTTTGAAACTGAAGGGGTTTGGCCAGAGCCTTGAATTAAACCACAGTAATTAGGAGAGCCATTCAGCACAGTCACACAGATAGTCTGTTCTCAGTAGCACATTGGGAGTTGCTGGGATGGTTATGCTAGTCAGAATGGTGGCTGTGTCCTGAGCTGAAGTTATACATACATTGCTGTGAGAGAAGTGAGAGAGAGAGAAACTGGTGATGACCATGCTACCAAGAAAGAGAGAAAGATCTTCTGATGACCATGACTGCTATAGCTAATGCTTCAGACATATCCTCCCAGTTCAACACAAGAGAAGAAAACCAGCTAGAGGCAGGGATCCTGCAACCAAAACCTGCCTCACGACAAGGGAAACACCTACATAGCCTTGGAACTGTGAGTACCTCAACAGGGCCCTTGGATCCTGTAACCACATTAGTTATATTTAGTTTTGATAGAGCCACAGTTAATTTTATGGACTAGACCATTGGCCCTTGGACTACAATTTAGGGGTTTTGTTAAGAGATTCCAGACATATTGGTCCTTGGAAAACAGGAGAAGATGGAAGGTTTGATACCTTTTATTGGACCAACAAGTGTCTTGTACAAAGATGGAATCATACACAAGCTTTTGGGGCCTCACAGGTCCCTTCTTCAGATGAATAGCAAAACTGAGCAAAATAAGCAGTATTTCTATCCACTGTGGAGCAATTAAAAATCAGGAAGTGAAGTAGGAAGGTGATAAAGATGACTAGAGATGAAAGTCTAAGATGCAAAGTAAAAACATGAGAAGAAATGGGGAGGGGGCTAGGTAGGAACAGGTCAGTAGGAGATGAAAGGAAGCTAAATGGAAGACAAAGGAACACAGATAGGATCTGAGATCAGAGGCTGGCTATAAGGGTAGAATAGACAGGGGACAGCTGAGAAAAGATGAAACACTGAAGGACATCTTCCTTGAACCACCTATCATTGCCTATAAGCAGACCCCCAGTTTCTCAAACATAATAATTGATAACAAACTCCCAGCAGATCAAAATAACCAGAAAACAAGAGGGACAACACCATGCAACATGGCAAGATGTAAGACTTGCACCCACATATGCACACAGGCCACCATTTAGACAAGCCAGAACAGAATAATACAAATTAATGGATCTTACACATGTCAATCCAGCAATATTGTTTACCTAATTCAATGTAAGAAGTGCACAAATGTATGTTATATTGGGGAAACTAGTAAACCACCGAAAACCAGGATCAATCACCACTGTTACACAATAGTAAACCAGATTAGCAGCACACCCGTAGGAAACCATTTTTCACAAACCAATCACTCTCTCTTGGATTTATCTGTCTTGATACTAAGAGACAACTTCAGAAACACACAGAACAGAAGGACATGGGAATTGAAATATATTAAAACATTTAAATCTAACATTTCTGGACTGAATCGGGACATTGGTTTCATGACACATTATGGTAAACTGTAATTCTTTTTTATTGTGAACTAAATCATGTCATTATTTATCACACTTTGGTTCTGTATTTCTCTTATTATTTTTTTTTTCTGAGTTCTGCCTAATCTGCTTTTTTACCTGTACCTCACATCCTCCCTGTCTCTCCTACTAACTCTTAAACTCAGTCCCACCCACTCCCTCTTGTTTTCACATCTCTGTTTATACTGCCTCACACTCTGTTTATCTAGGCCTTCGTTCTTTTTGTTTCTCCTAATTTCTTGACTTCCTTGCATCTCTTGGGCATCTCCTGTCTATTCTACCCTTACAGCCAGCCTCTGATCTCAGATCCTATCTGTGTGCCTTTGTCTTCTCTTTAGCTTCCTATCATCTCCTACTGACCTGTTCCTACTTAGCCCCCCCCTCCCCATTTCTTCTCATGTTTTTACTTTGTATCTTAGACTTTCATCTCTAGTCCCCTTTATTACCTTCCTACTTCACTTCCTGATTTTTTAATTGCTCCACAGTGGATAGAAATACTGCTTATGCTACTCACTTTTGCTATTCACCTGAAGAAGGGACCTGTGAGGCTCCGAAAGCTTGTGTATAATTCCATCTTTGTACAAGACACTTGTTGGTCCAATAAAAGGTATCAAACCTTCCATCTCCTCCAGATTTTTGTTAATTGTAAATTAAGGGTGCTGTCACCTTCTATCATGTAAAACATGATTGGATGTCAAGCCTACCATGATCCAACATCCAGGTGCTTAGTGAACAATGCATGAGGGAACTTTTTAAGGGACATAGGGATAAAATTTACTGGTACTCAAAGGCGATGAGGCCTGCACAGTGCAGTTGGGCAGGGCTGCTGTCATGTGGGAGGGTGATTGTTATTTGAAGACAGACAACCTATCTACATTGTGATTATACCTTAACCTTTTTCCTTCCCTTTTCTTTCAGAGCCTGAACTATTTCCCCAGTAATCCCTTTGCTAATTGTTTGAAATTACTGTCATAGGCATATTACTTGTAGAGTGATAAGGAATATATTTTATGGTTACTGCAGTGTGTTGGTCACAAGTGGGGGATAGCTTTGGGGAGAGTGGGTAGATACAGCATTGCTGGGGGTGATACTAGACTTAACACCAGTTCCACTATAATTTCTCTGGGTTGAGGCACCACATAACTTAATACCAATGGGGATACCAAACCCCCATATGGAAAACTGAAATTCCAAGCCCCCAACCAAAAGGAAGCACTTACAGCAGGTGTAGTGATGGTCCTGTGGATATACTCTAAACACCCAACTGCATGGAGCCCAGGTCACAGATAAACACTATTATAGGTTTCACTGTGTTTGTTATGCTGCTTATAATACTATCAAAGCTCATTACTAGATTCTCTCCACAGTACAACTATGAATTGCTGTAAAGTGGCACCCACCTGGATGCAATGCAATACTGCAGCATTCTGCAGCAGCGTTACTGCAGGAAACAAGACGATTTCAAATGTCAGTTAATCCTTTGTGTCATACAATACCCAGAGACACTGTGTTGCATCCTGGCAGGCTCCACTGTAATTCTCTTTTAATTGGAACAGTAGTTAAAGAGTGTAATAGTTGTTAGTGGTGCTCCTTGATAAAGCCCTTGTGTGCAAAACTCTAGGGGCTTCAATAGAGCTCAGGACATCTCCACAGTTTAGTCAGGCTAGGAGTACTTTACTGTGGTTCTATATGAACATACAGACATACAACTGAGACAGCAGAACAAGGCCTTGTGGTCTATCATGTATGCTTGAGTTTGCAGGTCCCTTAGTATCTACTGAAGGATCTGCCCCCCTCCCCGTTATCCACTCCTCTCCCAACTGATGTTCTGCCCTCCCCACAGACCCCTCCCATGCATCTTTCCCTTTTACCACCAAAAGCCCTCTCTCTACCGGGAAAGCTCACTGAACAGCACTCTAAATGAGGGGTACTCATAATAAAGCCATCACCAATCCAAAGCCAGGCAGTACAGCCTACAGGTTAGAGGAACTAGGTGTGAACGAGCTTGATACATCCAGCAGGGCAGACCTGAATTTGATTCTCACAACCTCCACTTGCATACTGTGTGATGCTGAGCAATCACTTAACCACCCAGTGCTCCCAGGTCACCCCTGAAAACAGGCAAGTTGTGCCTAGTGGGCCTTACCTGGTTACCAAAGACTAACAAAAAAAACCTGGAGCACAAACATCTTGACTGAGATAATATGAAACTTCACTTTTTATTTATTTAAAGATCATAAAAGAAAGACTTACAAGTCCAAGTAGTTAAATTCAATGCAACTTGTAACAATTCAGATGGCAAATTCAAAGGGCTGAGCTGAACTTGGTCTCGAAGAAGTGAAGCCTATTGCTGCTATTAAATCCAAAAAAGTGCAGATGCAGTAAGAAATTCACCCAGTGCTCCATGATGCAAATATCACATCATCAAGGGATTTTCCCCTTTACCCTGTCCCATCCTCTCTTAAAGCTGTCCACAGTCTTGAGGGAGACAATTTCCTCAGGCAACTTGTTCCATTTCACCACCACCCTCTCAGTGAAAAACTATCTCTTAATTTCCCTCGTGAATCTTCCCCACACCAGCTTGAGGCACTGCCCCAGTGGTCCTATTCCCACTAAGACTGAAGAGACCCTCAGAGCTCACTTTGTTGATACCTTTAAGGTGTTTAAAGGTTTTGATCACATCTCTCCTCTCACGTCCATCTTCCAGGGAGTACATGTTCAGATCCCGGAATCTCTCCTCGTATGGTCTGCCCTGCTAACCCTGGATCATCTTGGTTGCCCTCTCATTGAACCCCCCCTGCAGGTTGATGTCTGTATTTAGTTAAGGGTACCATTACTGCACACTGTACTCCAGATGTGATTGAACCAGTGATCTGTACAGTGGTAGAATGACCTTTGCTTTTCTGCTGGTAGTAGCCCTGGCTATACAGCCCAGTATCCAATTTGCTTTGGCTGCCACTCCCCTGTGGTGTGCTGAGTGCTTTACATCACTTTAATGATCACACCCAAGTCCTTCTCCTTTGACTTGGCAATTTGCACAACCCGCCAGCCAGTATTTGGCCTCTAAGTTCTTTGCCCCGGGGTGCATTACCCTACATTTTGTGGTGCTGAATCCCAGTTGCCAAATGCCAGACCACCTCTGCAGATTGGCCAGACCTTCTCTAATGTCTTTTCTCCCCTCTTCCATGTCCACTCTCCCACAAAGCTTTGTGCCATCCCCAAACAGGCATATTTTCCCTTTTATCCCATCTGAAATGTCACTAATGAAGATGTTAAATAACACCAGACCAAACACTGAGCCCTGTGGGACTCTACTAAAAAATGGTCAAGCTTCTGAGAACTCCCCCCAACCACTCCGCTCTGACATCTATCTTGCAGCCATTTCTAACTCACTTAGCCAATTTAGCCCCTACCCCCAGGCCCTCCAGCTTCCTAATTAACCTCCTGTGGGAATAAAGTCAAAGGCCTTACTAAAATCCAAATAACACATACAGGATGTCCACTGTTTGGCCCCTTTCCACTATCCTGGTAACCCAGTCAAAGAAATTAATCAGGATGGTATGACTGGACCACCCTGACACAAACTCATGTTGCCTCATGTCTTGGAGTACATTATTTTCCAGAAGGCTTATCAGTCTTTCCTTCAGTATGGTTTCCATGCATTTCTCCACTATCGAGGTCACACATTATGTCTCTGCATGCGATAGTAAATACTTTTTGCTAAACAGTTTCATACTGGTGCTGTGTTTTCTCCTACTATTGTTCCCTTTTACATAGTGCACTGCATATCCCTGAGTGACCTTTGGATTTCTCTTTAAGTGAATGAATGAGGACCTACAGGGCCACCCACCAAGATCCCCAGATGAAGACCAGTTGCTGGTTGAAGTGCTGGAGCAGTTTTTTTTCTAGTCTGTCTGACTAAAAAAAACCCTTTCTATAAGTTTATATTTTATCAGTGTGTCCGTAACTTTTGTTGCCTGAGTGCAGATTTCATGTTCTGCAGACTACCCACCAAGGTAAAGCTCTCTTATCACAGTCTGCCAGTGAGATCTTGCAGGATACTGCAGGAAGAAAATGTAATCCAACAGCAGTTACTCTAATTTGCCCTGCAGGAAACTGACATCTTCATCACAGAGTGCTTCATACTGTTGAGTAGCGCTGTTTGTAATGTAGGAGGGGTGTGGCCATAGGGGATGGTGACACTGATGACGGTGGTTCCATAATGGATACCAGAACCAAAAGGACCTTTGGGGGGTGAGCAAAGGTGGATAATGGCAGTGAGGATTCCAGGGTGAACTCCAGAAACACAAGAACTTTTCTGAGGAGATCAGAGACATGGAAAGGAGGGGTGAACTGAGGGGAACAGTGTTGGTGACAATAACTGGAATGACTCTAGTACCAATATGACCTTTGTAAGAAGAGCTGGTGACTAGAGAGGTACCCTTATTTTAATGCCCAGAACAACCAAGACCTTTGGGGGAGGGTGACTGGAGAGGGACAGTAATGACAATGACAGTAGTTTGGTGGTAATGTATGGAACCATCACAACCCTTGAGAGTGAGGAAAGAAAAGAGGAATGGAGGGGGTCACTATAGGGAGACAGCTGCTGTGATTCCAGGATGGTCTCCAAAATTTCTAACATACCTGTACACTACACTAACATGAACATATGCAAGTACTGACTCATAGCTATACATACAAAGATGCACACACAAGCAGACTGTATTTAAACTTGAGATCTGAAGCCTCACAGCATTTTTGCCAATTGTCACCTAAATGTTTTTATCCAAATGACAACATTTATAGCCAAACCGAGCAACAGTTTTTTGGAACTGCAGCAGCAGGTTGGTTACTTGTGTAATGTTATTTGCAACTGACTACAGAAATGCTTAGCAAAACTCTTTTTGGCTATGTGGTGGCATCTTAAACACTGCACACACATGCAAGGTCACATAGAAACAGAGACCCACACACTAAATGATTTGCTTTTAGGTGCCAACAAGCATAGCTTCTAGCATCTTTGTAGTCATGCATCCTCTTTTCTGCATTTACTAAACCAGGGGTTCTCAAATGGTGAGGCCAGCCTCCCTGGGGAGGCCCCAACCTGTTCTAGGGGAGGCTCAAGCAAGTCTGAAAAAGTACTATATTTAAATTTTGAGTTTTATATATTTTGCGTGAAGAGATGAAGCAAGTTGAAAGATGATAATAGTAAGTGGATTTTACTTATTTCTTTAATAATAAGTGACAAGGGAAGGTGAATGAGCGAAAGCTCATTCCGGGTGTACCCGGGGGAAGGGTAGGGAGTGAATACATTTCAAAAGGTAACTGCAAAACAATCAGGAAATACACAATGAACAATAGTGCAAACAAATATGAACAATAAACTAATAATGAGTGCTGGTAATTGATCAATTTGTAGACTGATAGCAGAACAGCCCAGATACAAAGGTTGAGCACAGAAGTGCTAAAAGCAATAGCAGGAAGGAGCAAAGTAATCCCAGAGAAATTGCTTAGCAGAAGAGAAGGAGGGGGAGAGGTAAAATATGCAGGAAGGTTATTTCATATAGAAAGGAAACAAAGAAAGTAATCTGACCCATGAAGCTACTGCAACAAGGTAACAATTCAAGAATGAAAATAGTGGGTAAGTAGGCTGACCTGGGGGTTACAATAAGCTGAATAATATTTATTTTATTTATTTATTATTCAGATAACACCTTTGAGCACAGGAGCTCTTTTTCAAAGGTTCCACATCAGTATAAGACAAATAACTGAATGTGATCCAAGTACTCAAAGAGGTTTCAGTTTATTCATGGTGTACTGCGTAAAGTACAGTATGTTATTTTTCTTTGGGGAGGCCCAAGATTATTTCAGTTTTTGGGGGAGGCTCAAAATCTTTTCCATGGATTTGGGGAGGCTCACTGTGACAAAGTCTAAGAACTATTGTACTAAACATTAATGTTACATTCACTCTGAGTGATTCAATGCTGATGACAACAGGGCTTGGTATCAGTTTGCAGATCACAGAACTATAATTCCATGGTGCAGACAGTCAACCCAAATTAGTTTCATCTGAGGCTTGTGTGTAGGTTTGATTGCAAATGGAGCAAAATACATTCCAACTACGTCTCCCACAGAAGACTTGTTAATTACTAAACTCCATCCCAGCTGTGTATTTGGGGAGGGGGTCTGCACTTAGAATTCATATACAGGCGGATTCACCAATGCTTGTTTTTGCTGTGTATGTCTTTTTTTTTTTTGCATGTTGTATAACAAATTGTTATGCTTAGTAAGTGAGGGAGGGTAACTCTGCAATATTTATTTATTTTTATTTTTTTTTTTACAATTTATTTACTAAGGAAAGTCCAGCCAAGATGTGCCATATTGATTCCAGCTGGGTCCTGCTTTTGCTCATTTTGGTAATGTATTTTGCCAACTTAGATACAACATTTCATTTTCAGTCACTTGCTCAGAGTCGCATAGTAATTGGCTATAGTAGGGTTGAAATACCTGTGATCTTTTGGTTCAACAGTGTTCCAACCATTAAACTTTACTGCATGAGAAGTGGGTCCAGGGGAAAGGGCAGTGGCTGCACGCCATGCTTTTTCAAAATTTATTTACCAAGAATGACTCAGCTGAGATCCAAAATCTCCTTTCCAGTGGGGTCCTACTTTTACTCATTTTTACAATATAGTTACCCAGGAAAATGTAGCTGAGATGCACTGCATCCCATTTCCGATGGAGTCCTGTGCTTCTAGTAGCTTCTACCCATTTTTCCAGCTGGGTGGACTGGAACACTGGGAGGTTAAGTGATTTACTTAGAGTTGCAAAGTGAATATTTCTTATTAACAGGGAATGTACCTGCGATTTTCCAGTTCCTAACAGAGCTCAAACCGTTAGACCACACTGCTTCTGGGGGGAAGGGGTGGGGCTGGATGGGGAATCAGGAAAAGGAAGTAATTGCTGACAATGTTTTTGTTCATTTTCTTACAGTGGATTTACCCAAGGTAATCCAACTGCGATGCAACATCTCATTTCAAATGGGGCCCTGCTTCTTCCAATTTCCATAGGTCAATGAGATGACAGGAGCACTGGGAAGTTAAGTGAGAATGCAGCTGTAGCAGGGTTTCAGTTTGTGCTCTACAATTCTCAGCAATGCTCTAACCATTAAAGCACGCTGCCTCCACTGTCAGGGGGTGGGAGACTGGAAAGAGCCTGTGACTTCTGGCAATATATTTTTTCCAATTTATTTACCCATGATAGCCCAACTGACCGGCAGTATCTTGTTTTCAGTGAGATCCTATTTTTATGTATTTGTAGAGTGTATTTACCCTGGATACTCAAACCGAGGTGCAATATTTTATTTTCTTTGGGGGTCCTGATTTTACTCATTTTTACAATGTGCTGTATTTACCCAGGATAGCCCACTCCGAAATGCCACATATAATTTCTAGTGGGGTCCTGCTTCCACCCATCTCTGTATCTGGGTAGAATGTAGCACTGGGAGGATTAGTGAGTTGCTCATGGTCTTACAGTAAGTATTTACAGTATAACCCCAATTATCCAAAACCAAATTAATCAAAACTCCACATTATCCAAAACTGATAATGGCAGTGAGGATTCCAGGGTGAACTCCAGAAACACAAGAACCTTTCTGAGGAGATCAGAGGTATGGGAAGGAGAGGTGAACTGAGGGAAACAGTGTTGGTGACAATAATTGGAATGACTCTGGTACCAAGATGACCTTTGTAAGAAGAGCTGGTGACTAGAGAGGTACCCTTACTTTAATGCCCAGAACAGCCAAGACCTTTGGGGGAGGGTGACTGGAGAGGGACAGTAATGACAGTAACAGTAGTTTGGTGGTAATGTATGGAACCATCACAACCCTTGAGAGTGAGGAAAGAAAAGAGGAATGGAGGGGGTCTGGAGCACTGGGAGGATAAGTGAGTTGTTCATGGTCTAACAGTAAGTATTTGCAGTATAACCCCGATTATCCAAAACCAAATTAATCAAAACTCCACATTATCCAAAACAGGCCCCTGTCCTTCATTGTTATCTGCAAAAGGTTATTGGTGGTCACTAGTAACCCACGTGGTTCCCTAATTGTTAACTGCTTTTCCTGTTAGGATCATTAGTGTCTTGTTACAGATCGACAGCCATAGCATAACTGCTCAAGCATGAGGTCTAACAGACGGCTAACAGAACGTGGTTAGCCTGCAATCACTGAATTTTTTAAAGTGCTATAAAATGTTTAACATGCTTTCTACAAAACTGTACTGCTTGTGCTATGCCAGTGTTCACCTTACTGACTGCAGCTGTTAAAATTACATAGTGTTAATGCTGCTTAATGCTCAACATGCTTGACTGCTGCTGTAAATGCTGTGTGAGCCACTATGAATTTAAAATGATTGCTGCTTTTACTGTTTTTAAAAATGCTATTGCATATTGCTGCTGTTAAACTTACTGTGCAAGCTGCTATTTTAACATGCTTCAGCGTACTTACTGTTATTTGCTGCAATGTTTTACATAGAGAATAATGGATGGGTGTCCATCAGTAACAGGGCTGTTAGTGCATTGAGTGGTTCCTAAGGCGACCGCTTTAACCTCGAGAGCAAAGCTCGAGTGGTTCTATCGCCTTAGGAACCATGAGATGCACTAAGCAGCCCAGTTACCAATGGAAACCCATGCATTGTTTTTTATAGTGTATATTTGAACGTTGTTATGAAAACCAGTTTAACTAAAAAACACAGAGTCTCACAGTTTACACTAAGCACCAGTAACTGTCACAGCGGACTGATTTAATTTCATTCAAGGTGACTTGTCATGCGAGAGCCTTACCGTTCTATGCTGTTATGCTGCAGTGAGTACTTAGCTGCTGCAGCATAACAGCATACATGGCATTGCTGGTAAAGCATAACAAGCTTTGGAAATGTGGCCCTTTTTAGTGATAACAATGTTTCAATATACACTATAATAAAGTAATACTGTACCCTGTATGTGACCATGCTTGTCAGTGCAGTTCTGCAATGTACCACTGTTCAGTGGACTCCTGTTTATCTGAACACCCGATTATCTGAAAGAATTGTGTTCCTCCCCAAAAGCTTTCAAATAATTGGAGTTATACTGTATATACTGTATTTATTTCGTTTTTGTTTACCAGGTAGGTACACTGGAATCAGAGGTCCATTTACAGACATGACCCGGATGCACAAAACCATACTTAAAACAATATGCTCAATACAGGATATATACAAATTATTTGCAAAAAACTTTGTTAATGCACCAGTTAAGGTAACTTAATGCCACAAAAGTAGGCAAATGTGGCATTAGGGTTTTCAACCCTAACGCCCACTCCATTCTGTGAGCAAACAACATCACACATGATCTCCTTTCCTTCATGCAGGGCCCACAGGGCCCTGCATGAAGAAAGGTACAACATGAAGAAAGGTACAACAAATTGTGTTGGCAACCTGTGGTGAGACATACTTTTCTGTCTTTGAAGTGTGTCATTATGAGGTAGTGACTTGGAATTGTACCTTGTGCTTTGGATTGGAGGCTATGAGATGGGAGAAAGGGTAAGCAGTAGGGTTTACAACCCCAAGGAAGACCCCTCCACTGATTCACCAAGACTCCAGAGACCCAAAACCATAATGTTTTTTCCTTTTGCTGCTTCGGGGGTGGGGGTTGGGAGTTAGGGTTGGAAACCCTAATACCACATTTCCCTACTTTTGAGGCATTACGTTACCCTAACTGGTGCATTAACAAAGTTTTCTTGCAAAGAATTTCCCTTCTTTTTGAGATAGTGTAATCATATCCTCTTTCGCGTGTCAAAAGTTACCAAACTTAAGAAAGTGCATAGAAAAAAGTCAACATACCTTCATAACTGTTATTTTTTAATATTTTGACCCCAAAGTTTCAACATAGCCTTGTTATGAACCCACCTCATGAACCCGGTGGTGAAAAGTTTGAAATCTCGGATAAAACATCATTCTGCGTTACAGATGCGAAAACTCATTTTGGCCAGGTTTTGAAAAATGTCAGTTGTCGCGTTCATGAGGTAATGTGAAAAAAATGGCAATGTTGAAAATTTGGAGTGAAAATATTTTATATTTACCAAAGTTATGAGCATGCGTTGTCAAATTTCAATGTACACTCATAACTTCATTGTTTTGCAATATTTGTGCCCCAGATTTTCAACATAGAAATTATATGACCCCACCTCTTTAACAAGGGTGGAGAAAATGTTGAAAACCCACCCAAAGGTGATTTTGTGCATCGACAATGCCATTCTGTGCCAATGGAGCAAAAACACGTTTTGGCCATGATTTGAAAAACGACAGTTGTCACATTCTGGAGGTGATGTGAAAATATGGCTATGTTGAAAATGTGAGACCAGAATATGTAACAATATCAAAGTTATGACCGTGCACTGCAAAATATCAACATACATGCATATCTTTGCCATTTTTAAATATTTTGACCCCAAATTTTCAACACAGTCTTCTTATGACCCCATCTCATACAAACATACATATGAGCATACAAAAATGCAAGCAGAAATAGGCCATATCGGGCTATCTAGTCTGCTCAAGTTTGCAGCTTTCAGATGAAATTACAGAAGCTGTCCCCTTCCCCTTTCCACATGGACTCTTTCTCCTTCCCCCTTCATCCCCCTACTGATCTTCCCACCCATTAAGGCCCTCCCTTTCACTCCATCCCAACCCCTTTTAAAGCTGTCCACTGTTCATAAACAAAGACAGTGACAATTTTCAAATCCTGTCCAAAAGGGGATTTCACAAAGCAACCATTAAACTGCCTTTTGGGCCTGATTTTCATAATTCCATTACCATTGGTCATGCGGTGGTGTTCCAAATAGGCCATGTTGAAACTTTGGGATCAAAATATGGAAAACTGACAAAGTTATGCATCAAAATTGAAAACTCTGTTGCAATACATTGAACCGCACTTACCTTAGTTTCTCATATTGCAGTTGCCAGTTCCAGCAGCAAGACGTATCTTCAATCAGAGAGTGGATCTTCACCCTCAGATATCTTCAAGTGAGTGAAAGTGTGTGGGTGATGTGTGCTCAGTGGGAGGTCTGGGTGGGGGGAGTCAGATCGGCGAAGGACTGTTCTCTTTTTTACAGGTAAAAAAAGAACATTGAGGGACTGTTTTCTTTCCTACAGCTACCATTAATGCAGGAATGGTGACCGGATGGTGGGGGATGCCACTGGAAACCAGGGAAATGTACCATACATGAGGGGATGGTGATTGGAGGGTGGGGGCAGACTAGACAGCAGGGAAATTTACCATACACAAGTAGAAGGCTATCGGAGAGTAGGGGGCACCACTAGACACCAGGGAAATGTACCATATATGAGGAGACGGTGATTGGAAGGTGGGGGGGTACCACTAGAAATGAAGCAAATGTACCATACATGAGGGGATGGTGATCAGAGGGTGGGGGGTGCCACTAGACACCAGGGAAACATTACACACATAAGGGGATGGCAATGGGGGGGTGGGGTACCACTAGACACCAGGAAAATGGCAGCTCACTGCTCTCAGAGCAGCCTGCAGCACGAGTGTCAGTTATGGCTGCAGAACTCAAGAAAGTCCCACTGTTCTCATGCAAAGAATGTGGGTGAAGACTAGGTTTGCTGGCAAAGGCACCAAGCTTCACCTGAGCTCTCTCTCCTTCTAGGTTGCTTGTAAGGACAGAGCAAATAACCTTACCAGAGCAAGGAAAATGATTAAGGCTTCTTTTGGCTAGGCAGATTTACTGTGTGTTATTTTATTTTGTATTCACAGGGGTTGTTACTGTTTGTTGCTAACATTTTATTATTTTTCTCTGATTCAAATTGCTGTTGCTGGGTATATCTTCTGCTGCATTATTACAGAGTATGCCTACAGATGTGTGCTTACAGATTACTACTGTAATCTTCTGATTCAAATTGTCTTTTGCAAGGTATATCTTCTGTTACTGCTTTATTTTTCTCTGTAGCAAAGTGTTTCTTACAGGGTATCTCTTCTGTGAAATAATTACAAGTGGTGCTTTACAGGTTTTATAGTTTATCTATCATTAGGATAAGCTTTTAGGGCTACTGCATTTGTTGATGGCTGATTGTTTCTGCTCTTACCTCCTTGTTTCTTTCATCTGTGGTTCTTTTTTATCAACAGGGGAAGGGCCCAGCCAGCCACCCCCATCCCCAACCACCCCATGCTACACTCCTGTTATAGGGTAGCACAGTTGTGACATTTCCTGTAGCAAAGCAGGAAGGGGCGGATCAGGGGGTATCCACACAGTGACCTCATTTACACAGGCACAAGTAATTTAACTTGTTATAACAAGTCATACAACAACAAACAAACAAACAAAACACAAAATCAAATGTTTGCTTTCATTTTCCTCCATCTAATTACTCTGACCAGGTTATAAACCAAGCAACTTATCTGGAATGGATATTATTAACTGCAGGTACTGCGGGACAGTTTTCAAAAGGGCAGTTATACAGGATTTTGGACACTGTCCTACATGCTGGGTCATTGGAGATCTAAGGGCTCAGCTCCAGGCAGCATGGGCAGAGATTGCACACCTCAAATCATATATTCAGGAGGAAATATATTACAAGAACGACCCACCATTTCCCCAACATCCAACAGAAGCACCTCGACCGCAGAGGGTAGTTGGTCCAGGAGGTTGGCAGGTGGTTAGGAGGGCAAATTGGGTGCCCCATCACTCGGTGCTCTCCAACATATCACCTTCACAAACCATATAAAAACTACAAACAGGTATCTGCCTCTACCTCCAAAATCAAACAAAGGGACAGAGGACACTGCAGCACAGGAGCTAGCACAACAAAACTCACCCAAAACAGGAACCAAAACAAAAAAAAGCGAAAAGGAAATCCAAAACACTTCTAATCATAGGCGACTCCATGATTCAGGGAGTTGATACCTATCTCCAGCCAGGGGTAATGGTCAGATGTCTCCCAGGTACATCAGCATGGAGAGACACTGACTGCATTGCTAAAATTGTACAGGAAGCAGGAGAAAACATCGATGTCCTGGTACACATAGGGACTAATGATCTCAACAGCCAGTCAGTTGTGGAGACCAAGGAACACCTGACCAGGCTGGGTGATTGACTGTCATCCATTTCATCCGGCATCTCCTTCTCTGAGATCCCGGCAGTCTGAGAGAGGGGGGCAGATGGACAGAAGGTCAGAGAAGTGGAGATAGGGGAGTTAAACATGTGGCTCAAGGGCTGGTGCCAGGAAAAAGGACACACATTTGTAGGTAACTAGCAACATTTTTGGGAACAAAAGTTCTTTAAATTTGATGGACTGCATCTGACTAAGGAGGGAGTCAGTGCATTGGGGCAGATGTTTGATGTCTTTACAGAATATTTAAACTAGCAATTGGAGAGAGGGGTGCAGCACCCAATACATTAAATGGGAGGAGCACCCTTCCCCCCTCAGCTAATGATCAAACAGGAGTTCAGCATGTTTGTAGTTCATTTGCATCACCAGGTAAGGAAAAAGTTCCGGCTTCCCATACAATGCACAGGGGAAATGCCAGACATCGCCCAAAAACAAACACACTGAAATCTGGCCAATGGAAAATCATGTACACAAATGCTCTCAGACTGGGAAACAAGATCCCAGACCTTTAGGCAATAATGACAGAGGCTAAACTGGAAATAATAGCCATTAGCAAGACATGGTTCACCAGTAACCACACTTGGGAGACTTCAGTACCCGGCTATGTACTGTTCAGAAGAGACCGAGGTGCAAAAAGGAGGGGGGGTGGAGTGGCCCTGTATGTCAATGAAAATATCAAAGCTACAGAACTTCAGAATACACATAAGGAGCCAGAAGAACTGTGGGTCACCCTGGAAACAGCAAATGGGACAGCCATATGAACTGGGGTTGTCTACAGGCCTCCAGACCAGGAGAAGGACATAGACACATTACTGTTAGAAGATATACAAAACATGACAGCTAAAGGGGAGGTTCTGATAATGGGAAACTTCAACATGCCAGATACAGATTGATCAATACCAGCAGGAACATCTGCCACAACTAGACACATAGTGGATTCCCTGCAATGGGAAGGGCCTCAAACAACTGGTATGACAACCCACAAGAGACAGGGCTATCCCAGATCTAGTACTGACTAACAGGGAAAGGATCACAGATCTCCAGGTAGGTCACCTGGGGGCCAGTGACCATCACATGGTATGGTTCGATTTGGCCACTAGAACTAAATCATCCCATTCCAAGGCAAAAATATGGGACTTCAGAGGAGCTGACTTTGATAAGATGGCCAGCAGAGTAAAGCTAGCCCTGGCAAGAAGAAATACACGTGAGGGGGTACAGGCAAAGTGGGCAAGCAATAAGGATGCAATACATGAAGCAACATCACATTGTGTTAGAGAGAAAAAGAAGTGCAAAAGAAGAAGAAAACCATTTTGGTTCTCAAAAATAGTAGCAGAAAAGGTCAGATCCAAAAGGCTGGCCTTCAGAAAATATAAGGGAACACAGTGGGATGAAGATAGGGAGGCATACCAAACTTCCCTAAGGGAAGCAGGGAAGGCAGTAAGCAGGCAAAGGCCCAAACTAAGGAAACACTAGCATGAACAGTAAAGAAGGTGACAAGACTTTCTATAGATACATTAGTGAAAGGAGAAAGTCCAGAGGGGGTATTAAGATCAAAGGGATAAGGGGCATGTGAGGAGGACCATGTAAAAGCATCTATGCTAAATAGATACTTCTGCTCAGTATTTACTGAGGAGAAGGCAGGGCAGGCCCACAGCTCAGCATCATGGACACGGGGAGGGAGGTGTCACTAGCCCCTTCACAAAAGAAAGGGTCCTACAAGAGCCTCGTAAGCTCAGGGTGGACAAGGCAAGGGACCTGATGGCATACATCCCAGGGTACTAAAGAAGCTAAGGATGGAACTAGCAGAGCCATTATCAGAACTGTTTAGTGAGTCTCTGAGCACAGGAGAGGTCCCAGAAGACTGGAGAAGGGTTCATGTGATCCCGCTCCACAAGAGTGGTAGCAGGTAGGAGGCAGGGAACTACAGACCAGTCAGTCTTACCTCAGTAGTGGGCAAGATTATGGAGGCACTCCTTAAGGAAAGGATAGTGCAACACCTGGAATCCATAGGAGCACAGGATTCAAGACAGCATGGGTTTACAACAGGAAGGTCCTGTCAAACTAATCTCATAGACTTCTTTGACTGGGTAACCAGAGTAGTGGACCAAAGGGGAGCAGCTGATGTCGCCTACCTTGACTTCAGCAAAGCTTTCAATACTGTTCTACATAGAAGATTGGTTAATAAGCTGGGTAGGCTTAGGGTGGGTCAGACGTTGGTCAACTGGGTGGCAAACTGGTTGACATGCGGAAAACAGAGAGTGATGGTAAAAGGTATACAGTCAGAAGAGATGCAAGTCACAAGTGGGTTACCTCAGGGATCAGTCCTGGAGCCAATCCTCTTCAACATCTTCATCAGTGATGTTCCAGATGGACTGGAGGGTAAGGTTTGTCTGTTTGCAGATGACACCACGATCTGCAACAGAGTAGATGATTCAAATGGGGTGGGCAGAATGAGAAGAGATCTGGATAACTAGCAAAATGGTCAGAAGAGTGGCAACTGGGGTTTAACACAAAGAAGTGCAAGATCATGCACATAGGGAAGAAATACCCTGAAGCCACCTATAGGTTGGGAGGGGAGTTGCTGGCAGTCACAAGGGAAGAAAGAGATTTGGGCATAAGCATCACAGATAACCTGAAATCATCCAAGCAGACCACTAAAGCAGTAGTTAAGGCTAGGGGGATGTTGGGGTGTATTAGTAGGGGTATCACAAGTCATAAGAGGGAGGTAATAATCCCTCTTTACAAGACATTGGTTAGGCCCCATCTGGAGTACTGCATGCAGTACTGGAAGCCACACCTTCACAAGGACATTAACCAAATTGAGGCAGTCCAGAGAAGGGCAACCAAAATGGTGCAGGGACTGCATCAGAAAACATATGAGAACATATTAACAGAGCTCAATATGTATACCCTAAAGTAAAGGAGGGAGAGAGGTGATATTATTGAAACATTCAAACACCTTAAGGACATTAACAAGGTGAAAGAGTCTAACATGTTTCAATATAAGAAAAATAGCAGGACAAGAGGACATAACATGTGATTAGAGGGAGGCCAATTAAGGGGTAATGTGATGAAGTTCTTTTTCACAGAAAGGGTGGTGGATGCATGGAATGGCCTACCTTAGGAAGTGGTGGATATGAATACAGTGCAGGGCTTCAAACAGGCACAGAATAGGCATAAGGGAGCAATACAGATAAGTATGAATAGATAGGCCATTGACAGAGTAAAGGCCGATGGCACATTCATAAGGTAGAAAAAGAAATGATCACACTGGATGGGCCTTGCAGTCCTTATCTGCCTTCAACTTCTATGTTTCCATGTTTCTAAGCTGGGCACGCTGGATTTCGGATGTCCTGTTTAGCTAGGTTCTGGTGTTTGTTGTTTTAAAAAAACATAATTTTTATGTACCGTAAATGTTTGTAAGTTTAAAAACTAAAAAGAAAATAGCAGCCATCTCAACTATTTTCCCCTATGACAAGTAATAATGCAAATAACCACTCACAATATTTTTTTTTACTTTTTGTAATATTTTTTTTACCAGTTGAACTTAAACGCTAAGTCAAAAATCGTTATAACTTTCAAACAGAATAATAATTTTTTTACCAAACCTTCCAAAGGTACACCTTGGCATGGGCCCCCTCAACCCTGAAAATTGCATGAAAAAATTCTACACAGTTTAGGCTACAGGTGAGAACAAAAAATACCCAGTGTTAAATACAGAGAAACCAAATATGTTTTTTTTTTCTGTTTTTTGGCACTCCATATCTCAAACACTGTACAAGATGCCATCATAAAACTTTCCATGTCTTGAGACTCTGACTGCCTGACTATGCATGCCAAATTTAGAGCTATTTCATCAAATGACACCAAAGTTCTTAAGGTGCAAAATTTGGGGTTTAACATTAAACAGCCTACTCAACCCTAACTATAGGGGTGCCACCACACCCCTATGATACTTCAATTAGGATAACATCTTACAAAATCAGGAAGACAGAGTTAATGACAATTACATGCAACATCAGAAAACAAATATTTAGTTATTTTTAAATGTGTTGTAATCACTAATTAGCCAAAATTGTACTAGAATACTGTTCCAATACTTTGAGGCTATGTGAGCAAAAGCTTCCTGCCTAATAACAGTTTTTTTTTAGTAATGATCTAATCTATGGTATCTGACAGCTGCTGTATAATGCCTGCATATCTTTCAATAATATTCTTTAAATGTGCAGTTTCAAATTTAATTATTCTCTAGTACATGAGACATTAAAATGTTACTAGAAATGGAAACTTTACACATGAAACAAATTACACAAAATGCCAGTCAAAACAAAAGTACATAAAAATGAAAGTCCCAAGGGAAAATTACACATGAATATATACACTATAATAATCTTCCAGTATTAGGGGATTCATGTCAGATTTGATGTCTATCAAATTCCATATTTTTCTGACACACACATCAACTTGCTTAAAAACTGTATACTGCTGATCGTAGTACCTTGGGTATTATAACTGTTCATCAAGTATAATTACAGTTTACAGTTGTCTAAAAGGAAGATCCTGTTTATAAAAATAGTATAAATGCCTCCCCATATGCACTGCCAAGAACGGGGATGGGCGAAAAACTGGGAAAAACACGGGCATAAAATATGTATTAAAAAAAAAAAAGTATTTCTCAAATAATATCAGCAAGCAAGTTTTTTTAATTAGAATCCAAAATTAGCAAATAGAAAAAAAATCCACAAAAGTGACCTTTCAGTGGCAGTACAGGGTGGAACTGTAAAAACACAAAAACTATGGTGTGGCGCACATAAAAATACAAACCAAACTGGATAGGAAATAACAGGCATTTATCATCAGAGCTAACAGCCACATAATGGCACACACATGGACCCTTAGCACACTGCATATCACATGTGGTCATAAACATGCAGACTTCTGAATATGGAACAGGAACAAAGGAGAATAATAGGGTACTTTCTTTTACATCAGGGGTGGGGTGTAAGGGGGTACCACTGGACTATCGAAGCAATTTCTTTTCACAGCAGGGGTTGGGGTGTGAGGGGGTACCACTGAAATACCAGGATCATTTTATTTCAGAGCAGAGATAAGGGTCATTGGGTGGTACTATTAGACTATCGTGGATTTATTCACTGGTGTATAAGGAGTCCATCTAGCTGTGGAAGCACAAAGCCCTCCAGGCCCTGTGCTTCCAAGTGGCTACAGATACAGACACACATGGCCTGGACCCTGTGCCAAGTGAGGAGTCTGTCTGGCTGCGGAAGGGGCCCCTGTATGTCCGTGCAGCTACAAATGCAGGTACCTCATATAACGTGATGAAACAAGGAGTGGAGTCACAAATTCCTGTGTCATGCCCACGCACGCTAATACACAGAATAAACCAAAAAGCCATGGCACTCAAGATGAGCAATGCATAAAATAACAAGTCTGTGAGTCACAACATGCTTGCTGCTAATTCTCATATTTTATTCACACCAAATGTGAATCGGTAGTGCTCACAGGACTACAAATCCAATAGTGGGCTGCCTCGCCACTCACCCCAGTGTTTTGACTCATGCTGAATCTTCCTCAGGGGCACCAGACTATTGCATTTGTTGTCCTGTGAGCACTAGCAATTCACATTTGGTATGAATAAAATATGATAATTAGCAGCAAGCACATTGTGACTCACAGACTTGTTATTTTTTATGTTCCTCATCTCTAATGCTGTGGCTTTTTGGTTTGATCTCATACAGCATGCATGAGTACCTCTGTCCACAGGGACACAGACCCCATGGGGCCTTCTGTCTGATGAACACACTGTACGACATAGGCACACAGGTGTGGTTGCATAAGCACATGTCCCTGTGGGGCCTGTACTTACACAGCCACAAATTCAAATCCATGAAGGTAACACATCAATGCTAGTGCATTTGTGTCACCTGGAAACAGTTGTATGTTGCTTGTCTTACCTGAAAATGGTTGTCTGTGGTTGCTTATGTGAGATTGTCCTTTTGCTGCTTGGGGGCGGGGAGTTAGGGCTGGAAAACCTAATGCCACATTTCCATACTTTTGTTACTTGGTCTTCTTGGCTTTCTTGCATTGTACAAGACAAAAGTAGGCTGAGTGTCCATCTGTATTGTCTCCCACTCCATAAAGGGTGAATTATTCCATTTAAGTTCTGTAGCAAGTAATTGTCTAAGCCTGCCTTAAGACTAGTGAGTGTTGTTAAGTTTACCAACTCTTGGGGTAGTTTGTTCCATGCCCTGGCCACCCATATGGTGAAAAAGTGTCCCTTGTTTGTGTTTACTTTAGGGATTAAGAGTGGTTTGTCATGGGACCTTAGATTGACCGTTCTGATACTGAATGCAAAACCAACTACACTGGGTCATTAGTTCAGAACTGATTATGATTTCGAACAACAGGAGTAAATCTAGCCTTTTCCTTCTTTCCTCTAGACTGAATAGTCCTGATGCAGTTAGTCTTTCCATATACGTCATGTCTCTCAACCAAGATATTAGTTTGGTTGCCCTACTCTGAACCCTTTCTATCAATTCAATATCACTTCTCAAATATGAGTTCCAAAAAGGGCACCCATAGTCCAAGTAAAGTCGTATATATGTTCTGTATAAGGGTAAAATACAGTGTTCACTTCTAGAGACAAGTGATCATTGTGCAGTTTTCAGTAACCAATTAGATGTCTGTGTTATTCTTCTGCAGTGATCTGAAGCTGAAAGTCTATTATTGATTATGATTCCCAGGTTGCGTTCTTTATCCACTGCCTGTATTGGCTTATTACTTAATGTGTAAGAGTGCAACGGGTTATTCCTACCAAAATGGAGGACCGTAAACTTGTAGTAGTTAAATTTCATTTTATTTTTTGAGGCCCATGTTTCTATGGATTGTAGATCTTGCACAACTGATTGATATTTATAGTGTCCACCTCACCACACAGTTTGGTGTCATCTGCAAATTGGATTTGGTATTTGTAACATTACCGTCCAGATCTCTTATAAATAAGCCAAACAAGACTGGGCCCAGACCTGAACACTGAGAGACCACACTGTTTACTGAATCCTCCTCTGAAAGATGGCCATTTACCCTGACCCGCTGGGATCAGTGAGCCAGCCAGCCCTCGAACCACCTGACCAAACATAGACTTATACCCATGTTTTTAAGCTTATCCACAAGTACACCATCAGGGACCATGTCTAAGGCCTTCCCGAAGTCTTATAGTACCACATCCACTGGAGTGCTATTATCAAGACTCATACTGCTATAATTATAAAAGGACACAAGATTGATGGTACACAACAGACCACTTTTAAAGCCGTGCTGGTAGCTGTCAGTCAGACTCAATGTATTTATTTCTGAGTCCAGGCATTTCTTTATCAGTCTTTCCATCGCCTTACTGCATAGGAAGGTCAGGCTAATCAGTCTATAATTCCCAACCTGTCCCTTAATCCTCTTTTTATAAATAGGAATCACGATTGTTCTCCTCCAGTCTGCAGGCACCACCCCAGTATCCATTGACTTATTAAATAGGATCATCAGAGGGTATGACGAAACTGTTGTCATTTCTTTCAGAAATCTGGGGTGTATTTTATCTAGACCAGGAGAGGTGTTTCCCCCTTATTATGCTCAAGGCAGAAACAACCTATTCAGTACTGAAGTGAAGACTAGTGGTTAAGCTGGCTATATTAGTCTCAGTAGTCATATTTGTATTGTTGTATACTGAACAGAAGTAGCTGTTAAAAAAATAGGCCTCCTGTAAGTCATCATTGATGACATTACCATTAACCAGCAAAGGCTCGGGACTTCCGGTGATGTCATAGAGAGAATGGCAGCCTAGATCTAGTGGCTCCCCGAACGATCCTGCATTAACCCTCCTAAAATAACACATCCATTGCCATCCGTTTATCGCTAAGCCAGGAGGGTAACCAGAAATTGCCAAAGAAGAGAGGGGAAAACAAATTTTTGATCCTAGCACACCACAGCGAGGAGAAGTCACAGAACGAGGGGTCGGAGAGTGAAGACTCGAGGGCCTCGTCGTCTTCGCACCAGGGCAGCACAACGTCTGAGCAAGCATCCCATATAGTACTTCAAAAACAAATGGCCCAGATGTTGGCGGAAATAAGAGATTTCCGCAGAGAAATGAATCAACAGCGACTGCTCTCCGCACAGACATAGGAAAGTTGTAGCAACGCCAGGAAACCAGTGAGGCCTGCATCGCAGGGACGGAGGGAAGGCTGGTTGATGCAGAGTGCACCATAGTACAACTCCATGGGGAAGTCAAGGCCTTGAGGGCTCAGGCCGAAGATGCGGAGAGTTGCAGCCAGAGAAACAACATAAGGTTATCAGGGATCCCAGAAGGCTCCGAAGGGACAGACATGATTAACTTCCTCCAAAAACTCCTGAAAGAGATGCTTCCCTTACCTGATGGTATTTCGTTGGAGCTGGAGTGGGCGCATCGTGCATTGGGGCCTAGGCCACCTCCGGGCTCTCGCCCTCGCACCATCCTGATGAAATTTTTAAGGTTCCAAGACAAAGAAACCATCCTGCGAGCAGCCTGGAGGAAGGGAGAGTCCTATTCGAAACTCAGCATCAATTCTTTGATAACGACTATGCCCCCGAGATCATGGCATGAAGGCACACCTATTCCATGGTGATGAAGGCACTGAAAGCAGCGGGGATCAGATTCTGCACCCCCTACCCCACGAAGATGACGATCCTGTTTCTGGATGGAGCATGTACCTTGGAGTCAGCAGAGGAGGTGGCGGCCAAGCTGAAAAGAAGAAATATAGATGTCCCCCAGGCTACGGTGCACCAAGAGCCCTCTGTAGCCTCCAAACTTGCTCAGAAGATGTGGAATAGTGGGCAGAGAGACCCGAGGTGCAAGCAAGGAGCGGAAGCCCTTCAGCAGATTGTTGGAGCGTTAAGGGCATCTCGGTCCAGTGTGGAGGAGCAGCAGATGCCGGAGACCAACACGGAGACATGAGGAGGCCGCAAGTGACCCTACATACCCTTTTGCAAGAGACTGAGGAGGGATGGCCTAAAGGCTGCAATAACAAAAGCAATATAAGAATTACACTAGGTGGGGGGAGGACAGAGGGAGGGGAAGCTCTGATTGATGCTAGCCTCTTAAAGACAACAGGGAGGTGGTCTTTGATGCTGGAAGGGCTGGGGGAATCGTAAGGGGTTGGGTAGGGAGGGGGGGAGGACTTGGGGGTAGAGAGATGGAGTGGTAATCTGGGAGAGGGAATGCCGTCATGCTAAAGGGGGGGAGATTGGGAGATTGGAGGGTGGGGAGAGAGGTAGGAGATGAGCTGGAGTGCAGTGGCAATTTAAGCTTATTCAATCAAGCTGCATTGAAGCATGAGGCATGGGGGAAAGCATGCCTCGATCCCTGGTTTGGGGGGTTAGACAAGGCGGGGAAGGCAGAGCTGGGGGGGTGAGGGGGAATCAGAGGAGAGGGTTGGGAGGGTATGGGGAGATGGTCAGTCGGGTCATGCGGACTACCCTAGCTGGAGCGAAGAGAGATGATCAATCTTATCTAAGCCAATTAGTAGGAGGCCACGGACACCTAGCAGCTCCAACCCAGTACTCCACCAAGGGGAAGCAGGGGAGGACGATGAAGGGTGGGAGGGAGGGAGGAGGATGGAATGAGGGGGGCGGATGAGGGAGGGTTGAAAAGGGGGTGGAAACTGGGCTAAACATAGCAGCAAACCACAAGACTGTGATCTACAGGCCCATATGAATGTGAACAGCCACTAGCATTGACAGATAAATATGTGGCATAAGAACTGTAATGCTGACTGTACAGACAAGAAGGCAGGGGGAGGGAGTAGGGAATGATAAACATGCATGATATTGCCGGAAGGGGAGGTCCATACACCTTCTTCCCCCGTTCTCACCTCTCGACTGGAGGGAGAGCTGGGGGTGGTGGGTGGGGAATCCTCACCGGCAACAGTTGCAGGAAGACCCCCTTTGCTCAGGCTCTGGGGGATGAGAGCTGTACCCTGCAGAGTAAGGGAATGGGGATGCTAAAATGCAAGGGCAGTGAATAAGACTGGCCTTGCCGGGGCGGCTTGGACTCCGCTGACCCACAGCTAATGCTTGTGGATGATGTATGGGTCCAGTTACCCTTCACTCCTAAGGCACTGGAAAGTCAGAATGGTGGTCTGGTCTGCCGGGGTTAGATGCGGGGGGGAGGCCCCCCTCCCCAGTGGCTGGCCCAGGTTGGGGAAGGGGGATGTCGGAGCCAGCTTGAAGACTGTCCCCTGTACTGCGGGGGCCCTGTGATCCTTCCAGCTTCCTCCAGGGGGATGCCGAAGGGGGACCCTCCCGGAGGCGTATGAGATGGAGCCGTGCCAACTGGTTCCTATGAGCCAACGGCTTCCAATATACCGGGGAACATATGGCTGATTCCTGGAGGGGGGTGTGGGGCCAGTACTCTCTATGGAACCCGGTGCCGAGACCATGCACAGTTGGATGTGAACATGCAGCAGGTGAGTCTGTCTATCTCCCCCTGCTGGATATGATGGGCTGAGCAGATGAATGACTCACCATGCCCAACCTGGACCTACGTGCACAGCAACGGAGGCTTAGCCCTAGGCTCGTTCTTCTCCCCCCCCCCCGCTGGGTCCTGGCTGCACCCTATTTTGAGACTCAAGGTAGGAAAGAGTCTCCTCAGACTAGTATGTTCCCCCACAAGTCACAGCTGGGATCTTTGGGGACCACAGGTGAGGCTTATATTTGTCACCTATCCTCTTTACCCTTTCCCAAGTAGCACATAGTGCTAAATCCCAGGGACTCTGGGCAATTGGTAAGGTTCTCCTTACCACAGGGTCAGGATCTCCTGATTCGTGGAAGTACCAATTCGTAAGTTATGAATGTTGTAATGTTTAAATGTTATGTAATATGTTTTAATGTGTTTTGTACTAGTTATGCACTGTTGTGTATTGAATGTTGTGATGTTTTAGTCACCAGATCAGAGCAAATGTGCTCAGTGGGGGTGTTCTCCAGAAGTGGCAGACCTAGGGCCCCACAAGGGCGAGGGAGGTATAAACTATAGAGGAAATTGGGAACAACAACATGGATACAGCTAAGGTGAACTTACTCTCTTTAAACATAAATGGCCTGGCGTTGCCTATTAAGTGGTCAAGGATCCTAGCCTTTATTAGGTGTTCCAAAGCCGACCTGACATACCTGTGGGAGACGCACATGAATGCGGCCAAATTAAGCAGAGGGCAGATTTTTCACTCTTTGGCCAAAGCCGGAAGACGTAGGGGAGTAGCCATAGTAATCTCCCCGGGTACTCCATTTAAAGCCAAGTATACCTGGGCTGATCAGGAGGGGCGCATGATTCTGGTACAAGGTACATTAAATGACAAACCAGTAACATTGGTTAATGTATATTTCCCCCCGGGAACCCTGGTGGCTCACCTTAAACCTTTACTAGATAAAATTATACAAAAAACAAAGGGGGTACTCATGATGGCAGGTGACCTTAACCTTGTCATGGACCCCAACCTAGATTCTACTAATACCAAACCCCCTAAACAGTCAGTAACCCAAAGATTTTTCAAAAGATTTGTAAACGAAGCAGGATGGTGTGATGCCTGGAGGAAGCTCCATCCCCACTCGAGGAATTACACCTATTACTCCCTGGTCCACCAAACCTATTCCTGCATTGATCAGGTGTACACACAGGTGGAGAACCTGGGGTTGCTGCACAATATTCAAATTGGGGACATCGCAGTTTCAGACCATGAACCTCAGATGTCCATGTGGGACTTTGAGCTTCAGTCCAAGTGGACATTATGGAGGCTTAATCCGTATTATCTGCGCTCTAAGAAGTTCTGCGAATTTCCTATAGAGAAAGTTCAGCAGATAAAAGCTGATAACCCGGTCATGGATTCTACCCCTGCTATGTACTGGGATACGATTAAGACTATACTCAGGGGGCATATAATAAAATACACTGCAGAACGGGAAAGACAGCGTAAAGTGCAAAAACTTAAGCTGGAAGACACCCTTCACTTCTTACAAATGGCACACAAACAAGTGGATGCAACAGTGCTCCTCCAGTTGCAGCAAACCAGATTTGAGCTGGACTGGTTAATACAACAGCAAACTGAGATGGCCCTGACCTTCCTACGTCAGAGAAGTTTTATGAGGTAGGTCCAAGAGCTACTCAGTTGCTGGCATACCAAATTCGGAAGCAAACAAAAGTGGCTACGATCCTATCTGTGCACCACCCTACGAGAGGTCGATGTCTCTCTAAGACACATGAAATTGCGGAAGCCTTTACCACGTACTACAGGTCCCTATACACCCCAGAAAACACAGCGTCCTCACACCAAATAGCGGAATTCCTACGATCAATCACCCTGCCGCAGCAGACAGAAGACCAAAACCAAGCCCTGATCTCCCCAATAACAGAGACGGAATTGGTGGGCTGCCATCATGAATGCCAAGTCGCAGAAGTCACCTGGGCCAGACGGATATGGGACGGAGTTTTATAAGGTGGTAAAGGCCCAGATTCTTCCTAACCTCCTTAATGTATTTAACACAGTTATGGAGGGGACCCCGTCTTGGTCATATGCTACAATATCTGTAATCCCTAAACCAAACAAGAACCCACAACTCTGCGCCTCTTATAGACCCATATTGGTAATTAATCAAGACTATAAACTATTTATGGCAATTTTAACCCATCGGGTGGATCAGGTGCTCCCTCTGTTAATTCATAAGGATCAGACTGGATTTGTTTGATCCCGCACTACCACAGATAGTATAAGACGGACCCTCTACATTGTACATCACATGCACACCGGAGGGGTTCCATCCATGCTAGTCAGCCTAGATGCCGAAAAGGCACTTGACCGGGTGGCATGGCCATTCCTCTATGCAACTTTACACAAGTTTGGCTTCCCTCCTGCCCTAATAGCCATCTTACAAAACATTTATGCCTCTCCACAGGCGTGCGTGAAGGTGAATGGACACCACTCAGCTTATTTTCCCCTATATAGGGGAACAAGCCAAGGATGCCCCTTCTCCCCTCTCTTGTTCATGGCCTTTATTGAGCCTTTGGCCCAGAAGATTAGGGAAGTGCAAGATATAGAGGGGGTGGAATTGGGAGGTACTGAGCACCGGATAGCCCTCTACGCAGATGACATCCTGCTGTATCTGCAAAATCCCGAACAATCTCTTCCTGCAGTTAAGCTAATACTAGAGCCATTTGGTCTGGTGTCGGGATACAAGTTGAACCTTTCTAAAACAGAGATGCTTGCCTTTCACTACTCCCCTACACAAAAAGTCCGGACGGATATCCCAGAAAGGTGGGACCTAGGAAAACTAAGATACCTGGAAGTACATATTCCTAAATCTCCCCTAGAATTTTACAAACATAACTATGCTCCCTTTGTAATGCAACTTAAAGTGGATCTATCCTCGTGGGTGACTCTCCCTCTGGGGCTGGCTCGAAGGATTGACCAAATTTGGATGGTCTCCCTCCCGAGTGCACTATACCTGTCCCAAAATATCCCCATTCACCTTCCTTTAAAAACTTTCAAAGAAATAAATTGCCACATTTCTAATTTTGTTTGGGCAAATAACAAACCTCAGGTACGTCTAAAAATTCTCACTCTTCCCCAGGATGGGGGAGGCATGGGCCTCCCAGATCTGAGACTTTACCAGCAGGTGATAAATGTGATGCATCTGATGTCCAGACAAACCAAAACAAACAACCCACACTGGTTGGACATAGAACGAGCGCTGATGGATGATTATACATTTCACAGAGCCCTGTACCAACACAGGGAGGATAGGACCCTATATAAGCATGAAAATCCATGGCTCATGGCCTCGATTAGAGGCTGGCGGACCATTAAACGGAACCATCAATTGATCCCATTTTTACTGCTTATTTGCCCAATCTCCAGCCTGAGTGACTTCCCCCCAAACAGCCTAGATGGCAGCTTTCAGCAGTGGGAGAGAAGAGGACTGAGATATTTGGGTCAGGTTGTGAACCAGGGCACAATGTGGGCTTACGTGGAAATTCAAAGGAAATATAATCTACCAAAAGGGGACTGCTACCGGTACCTGCAACTCAGACACTATGTAGACCATCTACTCCATATGGTTTGGGATCATGAACAGCTCCCACAATTAATACAGAGCCAAACTGTTCTCCATAAAACCTTAATACAAAATAATTTGATCTCATTGTACTATCAAGCCTTGAGGGTGCAGAGCCTTACATGCACAGATGGCATTCATGAACAGTGGAGTCAAGAATCTGGCTATGCAATAACTCCTGAGGCTGACGATGGGCCTGGAGATACTCGGCTAGAGTGTCCAGCTCACACATATGGAGAGAGTTCACGTGGAAATGCCTAATTCGATATTTCAGAACCCCGATAATCACGAGTCATTACAAGCCAGAGCTCCAGGCCACTTGCTGGCGCCTTTGTGGCAACATGAGGGCAAATCATATCCACATAATGTGGTAATGTCCATCTCTGAAACCTTATCTTATGCTCCTGCAATCCCACTTTCAGGAGATATTGGACCCCCCACTTCCAGCTGACAGTGGAGATGTTTCTGTTCTCCGTTTTCCCCCAAAACTTGTGTGGTCCAATTACTAGCTATTTACTACTCATTCTCCTTACGGCAGCAAAGAAGTCCATTACAAAGCAGTGGTTGACACCTAAAACACCCACGATACAAGACTGGTGGAACATTACTAGACAGATCTACACTATGGAGAAAATAACAGACAGCTTAAATAATCAAGAAGGAAAATTTGCCACCAGGTGGGCTAGGTGGCAAATATATTACATGCTAAAAGACCCTACATTTGTGCCATGAGTGGGGGGGTGATGACGGGGGGGGCCCCTCCCTACTCTCCCCAGCCGCATGGGGCCCAAGGGTCGCGGGGGGGCGGCTGCTTCGCTGACATGGGGGCCTGTGGTCTGCCACTGAGGAGAGCACCCTCAAGATATTCCCGATACGCAGGTAATAAACATCATTGTTCCAGATACGTACCTGAGTCATACAGAACTGGGAGCCTAGGATCTTTTCCAGGAGGTTGATCTGGCCTCCTTGTCATTGGAGGAACCTGAAGCTATTCATGGTCTGGGAGACCCTAAATCTCGCCTTTTTATCATTAGGCCAAGACTAACTGATTAGGAGCTACCTTCCCCTAGGAACTATACTCAACCTGGACTTTAGATCCTTCTTTTGTTTCATTATCATGAACTATTATACCCGCACTGAAACTGTAAATGTATATCTGCATGAAATTAACCTCGTTGGTCTGGATGACATGTTTGTAAATATGTTATAAAACCTCAATAAAGATGATATTTCAAAAAAAAAAAAAACAGCAAAGGCTCTACTGTCCTGGGGCTATTTTTATTTTTGCTTATGTATGCAAAGAAGGATTTGTTATTGTCATTTGTATGGGTTATTCTAAATTACATTTTCTTTTTTTCCCTCTTTATCATAGATTTTAGGCAGCCTTATTTTGGGATTTATATCTTTGCCATGATAGCTTGGAAAAATCTTTTTTTTACTTTAGAGTAGGCTCTTTCCTTAATTTTAATCTGTTTTCTTATTGCTGGTATAAAACAGATTGGGATCTTCGTTTTGTTGTTATGTTTCCTTTTTATAGGAACAAACTTATTTTCTAGTGTCAGTATTTCATTTTTTAATAACACCCGGCAGTCCTCTACTGAGAGGCCTGACGTCTCTGTACCCTAGTCTATGGAAATTAGACTATTCCTAATGTTGTCGAATTGGGCTCTGTCATAATCCTTAAATGTATGTTTTCCTGTATATTTAGTTTTACATGATGTCAGACAACACGTAACGGCGTTGTGATCATTATTATTGAGGGGACTGCGTAATGAGACATCTGTTACTTTGAACTCTATATTGGTAATAATAAGGTCCAGGATGTTATTACCCCTGGTGGGTTCAGCTTCCAGTTGTTCAAGTCCAAGCCCAAGTAAGGTGTCAACAAAGTCCTTTCCAGTTAATTTGTTCCAGTCAATGCTTCCCAATTAATGCCTGGTAAGTTAAAGTCCCCTAATACTATTATGTCTCCCAAGTTTGATGCTGTTACAGTTTCATTAATGAGCATCTCATTGTGTTTTTTGCCTGAGGAGGGGGTTCTATAACAGTTACCTAATGTAATCATAGGCCTATTCTTAAACTGGAGTTGTACCCAGATACTTTCAGTTTGATTTGCTGTATCTTCTGTTCTGCAACACTGATGACAATCAATGTTGCCCTTAATGAAGACACAGACAACTCCCCCTCTTTACCGACTCTTTTGTTGTGAAATAGTTGGTGCCCAGAGATCTCCCTTATCCAACTACCAGTTACTGTAGTCCCACCAAGTCTCCATGATTGCTGCAACATCCACACTGTCGTTAAGTATAATCGCTTCTAATTCAGTTTTTTGTTGTTGTTACTAAATTCAATCTTCTTGCGTTGAACATTGAGAGTGGGATATTCAAAAGGGTTGCGCATGGCACAACAGGATTGCACCATGCGCAACCCACCAATGTGCCCCAGGTGATATTCAATGGGACAGGTTGTGCAGCACAACTCCTGATGTGCCGCGGTGCACCAGTAATGTATGCAGCGGCGCAAGTCAGGGCGTGCCATGCCTGGCGCGGCGCCATACCGACATTCAGCCCAGATGGGTGGCGATATGCTGGCACAACCCCACATGTGCCGCACACTGATGCTCAAAGTTGAGCTGTAAAATATAGGCTCAAAGGCTGGACACCCACAGGCGGGCGGCTGTATTGCTGGGTGCAACATAGCAGCCACCTACCGTGGGTGGCCACCCAACCTCCCATAACACTGCCCCATGCCCCCTGCCCAGGGAGCATTATGCCCCCCTGCCCCATCACCCAATCGCGGGCATCAGTAAAGGACCTCCCTGGTGGACCAGTGGACCGATCCCCATCACCTGATCATGAGCATGTATTATACATATCCCTGGTGGTCCAGTGGACCGCTATCCCCTGTCCGATTGTGGGCATGTCATACAAATATCCCTAGTGGTCCAGTGGAGCGATCACCTTCGCCCGCTAGCGGGTGTTTGTTAAACTCCTGTGGTTCTGTGGTACCCCTCCCCACCCACCACTTGGTTCCCCTGCCACCCTGCACCCCGGTCAGTGGCGGGCAGCAGCTCCCATCCCGTAAAGCCACCCCGTCCGCTGACTGACAGCGTACAGTAGGGCTATGCGCCTATTGGTCCACTGTGGGCCAATGGGCATGCAGACCATACTGTACTACACACCTGATATGTGAATGATCGTCATTCACAATTTGGGACTGTGTAGTACTGTATGGTTTGCACACCCATTGGCCCACACAGTGGACCAATAGGCATACAGCCCCACAGTACACTGTCAGTCAGTGGGCAGCCGAGCGACTTGGCGGGCAGAGAGCTGCCACCCGCGCTCACTGGGGGTGCAGGGTGGTGGGGACCAAGGGCGGGTGGGGAGGGGGGTACCACAGGACCACCAGGGAGTTTAACAAACACCCACGAGCGGGCGAAGGTGATCAGTCCACTGGACCACCAGGGATTATTCCATTACATGCCCACAATCAGGCAGGGAATAGCAGTCCACTGGACCACTAGGGATATTTGTATGATATGCCATGCCCACAATCGGGCAGATGATTGCGGTCCACTGGACCACCAGGGATTTATTAAATCCATGCCCGTGATCGTTCGGGGATCGGTCCACTGGACCACCAGGGTGTTATTACACATATTCCTGTGAACGGGTGTTCGGGTGCAGAGCCCGCCGAGGGGCAGCAGGGCATCAGTCCCTGACGGCTGCAGCCTGGCAGGGTGCCAGGCGCAAGTCACCGGGGATCGGCGCACCGCATGCAAATGGGGCCATAATGACATGCAAATGGCCCCATTTGTGCCTTGCATACATAATGGCCTCATCTGCATGCTCATGGCTGAATATCGCTGTTGCTGCACCTAGTGCAACCCCACTTGCACTGGCGCAGCCCCCTGCTCCCCTGCTGCCACGTGCGCTGGCACAGTGCCACTGCACCACGCGCAGTGCATGTGCCCTCAGTGTCATATTCAACGGTGCTGAGCCATGGTGCAGCACCATTGAATATCGCATGGTCCATGCCCTTGCGCAGCCCAGTTGCACTGCACCCAGGCGTGTGCCCCTGCCTGGCACAGTATGAATATCCCGCCCCAAGAATCTATGTACATTAGTGACTGGATTTTGTATTTGCAAGACCTGTAGTGGTGTTGTTAATTCCCTTGTCCCCCTTGTTAATCAGTTTAAAGACCTAGTGATACATTGCTCCAGTTTTTTCCCAATGTTACACTGCCTCTCCTACTTAAATGTAATCCATCCCAACTAAATAGTCAAAAATTATTTTCAAATGTTTCCCAGTGTGTTATGCACAAGAATCCAATCTTTAGGGTCCATTTATAAAGCCACTCATTAACTGCTTTTATTTTTTTCTATTTGGTAAGACTGGCCCTTGGGACAGATAGGATTTCTGAAAAGCAGATCTCATACCCTCTTTCTTTTAGTTTCAAACTGCGTTTAATATAGTCTCTCTTGATGTCCTCAATTCCCAATCTGCTGATATCATTTGTGTCCGTATGCATGATGACCAACGGATTGCCTCCAGCGTTATTCAATATGTTGTCAGCCATTTTTGTAATATCTGCTATCATACAATGGCAAAAAAGAATGCTGGACTGTGATTGGTCAGCCCAGGGCTGGACCCAGGATGTTATCCCAGCATAACATCCCAGCTTTAGTCCCAGCACACTCATGACTGCATTAAATGTAAAAAAGGAAAAAAAAATCAATCTGCAGCCATCCTTTCAACTGGCTTCAGCGCTCCCTGATCAGCTAGGCATCGGTACTCCCCACCCCCCTAAACACACTGAGTGCAACTAACATCACACTATTTTTAAAGCTGTTCTTCACATTTGATCTCCTGGTAGAAACACACACAACTGTTCTGGGAGATCAACAAGCAGAACAGTGCTATAAACAACAAGCACAGCAAGGCAGGCAGCTGGCCACGTGACTGCAACTGAAAAGGTGCTGACTAACTGAAAGGAGCAGGCAGGCAGTTTGCAGTCTGGCTTTTGAACAACGGAAACTTACTCAACAACAGTGGGCAAGGGCCGGGGCCTGACTTTCAGCATGGACAAAGAGAAAACGAAAGAAAAAAAAACACTTCCATACGGCATCAGCATAAAGACAAACAAAAGGCAAAACAGAGAGAGATCTCAGTGTGGGATAGTACAAACCCACAGTGACATCTGCATGAAAAACAGAGAGAGTTCTAAGAAACAACAACCTACTGGGCAAAACTGTCAATCAGCACTATTTTTCCAAAAAGTATACCTACCCATTGATAAAAAAAACCCAGCAAAAATACACTTCTAAATATAGTTACTCACCTTTTTCATTTTCATTTTAACTCAGAAGTCATTGTATAATAGGAATAATGCACTCCTGGGTGGGTGTTATGCTGGGATAACATCCCTTCTTGGGTGTTGGATGTACTCGGCCTGTGGCCTCATGCCCAACCACCCGAGGCAGGATGTTATCTCTGCATAACACCCACCCTGTCCTGCATTATTCCTTTATTAAAGCCCCACAGAAACTGCTATAAGTGCAGTTAGCTTTATCTGGATTGCATATTACCTTGTCCACATATTTTACTATCGAATCACCAAGAACGTACAATTGTCTGGGGAGGGAAGTTTTATGTTCTTGGTCAGTGCTCTCAGGCTCTGTCACACTCATTGACATAACTAAGGGTACATTTTTATCCAAGCTGGGATCAATGTGAGGGATTCTTTGGGACGACGCTGATTCCATAGTTGCTGGCTGTACTAATGGTGAGGGATTAGCTAACTGCACCTCATTTTGGTCTATGATCAGGAGTGATGCTACATTATTAGATAGAGCTTCATTACAGGATAACCTAGAATCTGGGTGAGGTACACACTGGTGCTTGGGATTTGTTGTTGTTGGGGTTGCAGAGGCAGTAGGGTTTTCGTGATGGATTTCATTATTCCCTTTAATTACAGGTGAAAATCTATTAAATAAGGGCAACTCAAAGCCCATCGCTTTTTGTCCTTTCTTGGGCTTATGCTTAGTCTCAATAGTAGCCCAATCCTGCCCTTCACTGATTTCTTCATTCTCTTCATCCTGCTGGTCCCTTTTTTTATTTAAACAAACTGTGGTGTACACAAGTGACACTGAATGACCATTAATTTCAGTATTTATCAGGGCATTTAGTATATTTTCATCATGCACGGGACCCCTGGGTAATGGATTGATGCACTCAATGTTCTGGAGCTAGGTGGTATCACCAGAGACCATACATGAAGTAGGTAAATCGTATGTAGCTGAGTTGGTGGGTGTTTGGGGATTCTGCTTATTTATTGCCACTATTCTGCAGGCCATTTCATCCTGACTTTTTTACAGCAAATTCCAGCTTGTTGTGAAAGGTATTGCCTTCTACCAACAGTTCAATATTACTTCTACATTTGTCACAGATATATTCCACTTTTATGACCTGATTATCAACTAGTTTATATATAAGGCAGCTTGGACATTTAAAACCAATATCCCTATTAGTGTAATTATTGTCTGCTATACCAGGTTCAAGCTGTTCTATATGTATATAAGTGAGTAGAAATTAGTCACTAGCTCTGGCTACATGTTCAGTGTTGTTTGGGTTGCTAATAAGTTGTGCTAGTGTTGTTACACACCGTTGTGAACACTGATACATCAGGTGAGACACACTATAAGATTTTAGACAATATCCAGGCACTAGATAACTCACAGTCTTAAATCAGGGAACAACCGACAGGTTTCATCTGTTTACAGCCCAGTCCTATTGACCAATATTTATTTTATTTTATTTATTTTATTTTATTTAGCTTTTGTTGACCGGGTAAGTGCACTAGACAAATCCTGCCTATTTTCAGGCACGACCCGGGGGAGGGGGATACAGATGAATGCAACTGACCCTGAACCAGATTAAGCTGTTGGTGGTATTTTTACTGAATGAGGGAAATTTGGCCAGGACACTGGGGAAATTCCCCTACTCTTTTCGATAAGTGCCATGGGATCTTTAACATCCACCTGAACTACCACCAATCCAGGCAGATGGGACCTCGGTTTAACGTCTCATCCGAAAGACGGCACCTCAGAAGTGCAGCACCCCTCTCATGCTGCACTACAGTGTCAGTACTGGGATATTAACCCAAGTGCCAGATGTGGGAACTGAACCCACAGCCCTCTGATCTCCCGGCCTCAGAGGCAAGTGTGCTACCTACTGAGCCACTGACACTGCAAATATGTCAATATGAGAACGTCCCAGTATGGAAATAACCTCCCCAGTTAACAATAACTGTGAATACTGTTTTATAAGCGTGAGACACAAGATACAAATTGGAACAGTAAACCAAATTTTATAATGCAATTTGCCAAACCAATGAGTGTAAATTACCCGGCCCCTAGTTCCCTGGTCACGCTGGACACGCTAGACACACGGGTAATGATGCACATGTCTCTGCTCAAATCTCTGCACGCGCTCACCCCACTCACTTGAGCTGCACTTTTACATGCTGAGGACCCGGAAGTGTGGCCTAGATCATGTGACCACACTTGCGGCCGTGGGGATCCTCCAAATTAAAAGTAATGAAATAAAACATGGTGTGCTACACCTTGGCTCTCTCGAACAGTGTATCACAGTCTTTAGAAATGGATTAAAAATGAAGAACCTGCTGCCAGAGTTTTCATAGCTCAGCTCACTGAACTACAGTTACCACCTTCTCTAGAGTGGTTGCCTAGTAACTGACACTACACTACTCCTGAGCCCCATAAAGCAAATATCTAGCACTCTATCAAAACAGAGATAACAAGCATTTGTCAATGCCGAATGTTTGCTTGCTGGCATTGGCATTTGGTAGTATAGGAGTTAGAAAGCTGCAAAATAGGAATGGCAGTGAAGTATTGAACTGAAGCCAACCCCACCACCACCCTGCAGAGACTGACAGGCATTGGGGTGTGCCTTTGGGTCATCAGGCATAACGGCCATGCCATTTCACCACACCCTACCCTGCAGACACCGAAAAGCATCACGGTGTGCCTTGGGATCTTTGGCCCTTATGCTCACCCCATTCCATTAGGAAATATGGTGAGATGGGTGCTGTATAGGAGAATGGGGTGAACTTTGGGGCCGAAGAGTCCAAGGCACACCTCGATGCCTCTCACTGGCTGCAGGGTGTGGAATGGTATGAGCATTGCAGGCGAGAATCTCAAGTCACACCCCTGATGCCTGTCAATCTCTAGAGGGTGGGGCGTTATGGTTGGAAACCCTAATGCCTCAAGCATTCGTTGGCATTTTCACTCCAAATTTATGGTTTTTTTGTGACCCCCACCTCATGAACAGTGGCAATATCAGTTCGTTAGCTGAAAGCAGATTTTGCACAGTGACTACGCCATTTGGCACCACAGGTACAAAAACACATTTTGAACAGGATGTGAAACATGACAGCTGTACTGTTCATGGGGAGGTGCAAAAAATGGCAATGTTGAAAATCTGCAGTGAAAATATTAAAAAAACTGGTGAAATTACGAGCGTGCATAGAAACTGCGCAACGCACACTTGTAATGCAATTAGTTTGGGGATTTTTTACAGCAGATTGTCAACACAGGCATTTTGGAACCTCCGCTCGTGAACAGTGTCACTGTGATTTTCTTAATCTGTCCCGAACAGTGATTTCCCACAGCGACCACGCATTTCTATGCTGGAAGTGTGAAAACACATTTCAGCCATGGTGTGAAAAATGACAGCTGTACTGTTCATAAGGAAGTGTGGAAGAATGCCAGTGGTGAAAATCTGGACTGAAAATATTAGAAATGCATGAACTTACAAGGGTGCGTGGAAACTGCGCAATGGTCACTCATAACACAGTCATTTTATGGACTTTTTTCACCAAATTTTTAACATAGCCATTTTAACACCTCTGCTCATGAACAGTGTCACTGTGATTTTCTTAATCTGTCCCAAACATTGATTTTGCACACCGACTGCGCCATTGTGCGCTACATGCACGGAAACACATTTTGGGCAAGATGTGAAAAATGACAGCTGTACTGCTCATAAGGAGGTGTGGTAAAATGGCAATGTTGAAAATCTGGAGTGAAAATATTGAAAATTCGCGAACTTACAAGTGTGCATAGGAACAGCGTAACCCATGCTCGTAAAACGGTAATTTTTAGGAATTTTTTCACCAAATTTTCAACATAGGGTTTTTGGGGGCCTACCTCATGAACTGACACTGTTGTTTTGTAAATTGGCCCCAAAAGGTGGTTCCTCACAGTGACCACGAAATCACCTTTCGGGGCCAATTAACAAAATGACAGTGACTGAATTCATGAGGTGGAGTCCCAAAAACCCCATGTTGAAAATTTGGTGAAAAAATTCCCCAAAATGCCTGAGATATGTATCAAAGTTGAAAAAAAACTATTTATTCCATTATACAGCTTACCGGCATTTCCTCACTTCACGGTCAGCTTTGAAGAATGCAGACGTGTTCCCAGTCCACCAAAGATCATCGCACCAGACTCCAGAAGTAAGTATGGGGTGAGGTGGGGGTGTGGGGAGGCAGGGTGCGCTGAGAGTGGGCGCAGGTGGGGGAAGGGGGTCAGGACAGTCAGCGAGGGAAAATGTTTTCTTGCAGGTTATTTTTTTCCGTAGACGACATGGGACTTGTGCTACGCTGGGGTGGGCTCCTAGCGTAGCAGCTGGAAGGCTGTTTGGGGGGGCAGTGGAGCTGATGGGGGATTGGGCACCCCCATCGACCATACGGACTGTTGCCACACTGGGGTGGGCTCCCAGCATGGCACCCAGTAGTCTGTTGGGGGGGGAAACAATGGAGCCAACAGGGATTGGGCACCCCGTTGGCCTTACAGACTGTTGCCATGCTGGCCTCCCAGCATGGCACCTGGAACTCTGCTGGGGGCCTGTCAGCCATACAGTGTGTGTGTGTGGAGGGGGGAGTGCATGAGCACGCAATATGCTAATCAGCACTATCTTACTGCTGCTCACTGAAGTGGAGCTCTCCCTTTCAACTGTACGGCACTGGATTTTCAACTTCTGTCATAGACAGCTGCAGCATTCATTGGTGAATTGTGACCATACCTGCAAACACACAGACTGAATTGGAAGACAGGGTGCCACACCTACAAAAACTCAGATGATGGCACTATGTTTCTTGCACATGCGTGCAAGCAAACATAAAAATGATAGAGCTTGTACAGCTCAGCTCAATGTCTGCAAGTTTTTTACACACAGCACTGCTCTCAATGCACCCCACTTGCTATGGGCTGTGTTTTTATGTGCAGAGGACGCGGAAGTGTGGTCTAGGTCATGTGACCACACTCACAGCTGTGGGGATCCTCCAAATTAAAAGTAATAAAATAAAACACAGTGTGCTACACCTTGGCTCTCTCACACAGTGTAGCACTGTCCTTAGAAATGGATTTAAAATTATTATAACATGGGTTCTGAATATACTGTCTTCTGATTAGTCCAAACAGGTCACCTGACCATTGATTAATCCCTGATATATCCACAGTTTCATGTTCACAGGGCTTTATGTTATTATTTCTTTAGGTAAAACTCTAATATAACATTACTCATGTTATGCAAGCAATAATACCCGACAGTATGGGTAGTATTGGGCAATACCGGACCGTTCAACAGTGTAATGAGGCCCAATGCCACAGACAGAGAGCCTTATAGCCCCTGGAAGGTCCAGTATTTATTTATTTATTTATTAGCTTTTGTTGACCAGGTAGGTGCATTAGGCAAAAACTCTGCCTATTTTCAAGCACGACCCGGGACAGTACAACATACAGTTTACAAAACAAGCAGCAAATAATACAGAACCAGTAGACATCCTCACAGGGATATTTGTGGAAACAAACATACATGTGACAGTGGCCATCCACGCAGGGATGGAAGAAAGCAGGCATGGGAAACAAGGCAAAGCAGACAATAATTGCAGAGACAATGGTAAGCTAGCTTAAGGAAAGTGAGAGAAGGGGGGTTAGGTACAGACACAGGAATCAAGTGCATGTAGGTAGGCGAAAAGTGCGGTCCTGAAGGAAGAGTGAGATGAAGAATATTTAAGATTAGGAGGTAGAGAGTTCCAGAATTTGGGAGTGAAGTGACAGAAAGCTTGTTCCCCCATTTTTGTAGAACAGTAAGGAATGGAGAGTGAAGAGGAATTAGAGGATCTCAGTAGTCTTGAGTGTGACGCCGGGGTGAGCATAGCCCCAATGCTGTCAGGGTAAGGGGGTCTTGCCATGGAGTCAGTGAAGCAGCCCAGAGTTTATAAGTGCAGATTTTTGGGGAACAGCCAGTGTAGGGTGGAGTGCAGGAAACAGTGGTGAGTGAGGCGAGGAGCAGACAGGGCAAATCTGCATATGTTGTTGTAGGTGGGGTCCCATTTATGAAGAATACCAATGTTAGTGAGGGAAAAGATGGGGAGGGCATACAGGAGCCTAGGAAGCAAAAGCCCTCTGGCCACAGAGATCCTAGCAGCAGGGGTTAGGGAGTGATGCACCTGGTATACAGTGCCAATCTTAGTGTTGACGGAGCTACACACCTCCAATAAATGAGAAGGGAAATCAAGAGCTGGATCCAGGGTCACTCTGAGGTATTTGAAGGAATACGTGGACAGGGCTACAGACCCATCACAGCAGCACATGCAAAGCTTTGGGGCCCCAGCATGGATTTTTCTAGCGGACCCAAAGAGCATGGCCTGTGTCTTTGGGAGATTGAGAATCAGGGAGTTGGACAGGAGCCAGGACTGAAGCATTTGGAACACAGATGATAGGCGAACATTAATGTCAGCTACAGAATGGGTGGCTGAGTAGAGCACCAGATCGTCAGCGTACATGATGGAGTTGCAGTCGGTGAAGAAAGAGGGACAATCATTGACAAAGGTGGCAAAAAGCAGGGGTCCAAGACTGGATCCTTGAGGGATGCCACAGGAGATAGGAGCCAGGGAGGAAAGGACTTTATTGAAGGAGACAGATTGGGAACGGTTGGAGAGGTAACTGGTGATCCAGGATAAGGTGGAACCAGAGGCTCCAAGAGACTGCAGTTTGTGTACAAGCAGAGGGTGATTAACCAGGTCGAACGCTTTAGTTAGGTCAATGAACACGTCCCCAGTAAGTAGGCCAGAGTCCATGTTAGACTTAGCCTCGCTAATGAACAGGGTAAGGGCTGTAGTGGTGCTGTGACCAGCCTGGAAACTGTGTTGAACTGGCGACTGAAGATTGAAGTTTAATAAGTGGGCAGAGATCTGATGGTGTATAAATTTTTCCAACGTCTTGCTGAGTTTAGGTAGAAGTGCAATGGGGTGATAATTGGACAGAGTTTTAGGGTCACCTTTCTTGAAGACTGGTATGATTCTGGCTGATTTCCAGGCTAAAGGAACTGTGGAGGTGCTTATGGACAAGTTAAACAGTCAAGTGACTGGAGTGGCTAGGAGAGAGGCACCAGTTCTGATTATCCTAGGTTCAATATCATCAGGTCCTGCACTGCCACGGAGGGGAATGGACTGTAATAACCTAAGAACGTCAAGGCAGGTGATAGAAGAGAGCACCAGGTTTGGGGGAGTATGAGAGGTAGCTGTAAGAGTGGGCTGGGAGCCACTGGGTCCTGAAGGGGGGATATTGGGAACCTCTGTGAAAAGCGAGTTGAAGGCATTGGCAATTGTGTGGGCATTGTTGCAGATAGAATCGTTAATTAACATGTCTTTGGGAGCCAGCAGTTTAGTATTACCCAAGATTTCATTAATCTGGGTCCAATATTTCCTGGGGTCAGCAGCCGAAGACTGAAGGAGACCGTGGTAGTAGTTGCTTTTGGCAGCTCGGAGAGACTTCTTGCAGGTAGTACGTAAGGTGCAGTACTCAACAAAGTCAGACTGACTGGAGGATGATTTCCATTTAGCCATAGTTTATCACGTTGCTTAAGCAATTTCAGGAGAGGGTGGTTCAGCCATTTGGTCACCATCCCTTTAACCCTGCGCTTACAGTATGGGATGTGCTTGTGCTGTAAAGCCAGTAAGGTCATATTGAAGTAATCAGTGGCCTTGTTGATGTCATTGGTAGTGAATAGGAGAGACCAGTCAGTGTTTTTGAGATCAAGTAGGAGCTTGGCCGGGTCAAGTAGAGAGAAGTTAGCAAAGGATATGACTTTGTGGGGTAGTGAGGATGGGGAGGAGTCATGCACACAGAAGACAGGGCAGTGGTCACTGATCGAATTGGGTAAAACCCCAGCAGAAGAGTAGCAGTCCATACAGTTAGTGAGAATCCAATCAATCATCATACAGTTGGAGCTGTTCAGCGACTTCCGAGTGGGGGAGAAGATGAGTTGGGACGGGTTGGTCTTACTGATAGTAGAAGCAAGAGAAGAAGCGGTCGGTCCAAGACAGTAAAGGTTGAAGTCACCCAGACAGATTACCTCGTTTTTTTTGGGTCAAGGCAGGAATATGTTCAATGAGCTCCTTTAATCCAAGCTTACTAGTACGTGGTGGTGTTAAGTAAGTCCCAACAATGTGCAGCTTTTTGGCTCCGCCGAGAAGTAGAACCGCGTGTATGGCCTCGCCATTATGGAGAGCAGGGGTAGGATAGAGGGCGACATCCAGGTGAGCCTTGTAGTACAGGGCAAGTCCGTCCACTCTCTTTTGGTGTGTGGTCTGTCTGCCCAGTGCATAAGATAGCCCGGTAGTCCACAGCTCTGACCCAAGATGGTTGGTTTCAGCCAAGTTTCTGATAGCACGAGGATATCCGGATTATTGACCTGGACCCAAGCCTCCAGGTCGGTGAGGTTGGCCATGAGACTGCAAATATTAAGGTGGGCAAGGGTCAGTCCTGAAGCCTGTGGTAAGAGGTGAGTGGCCCCAGTATGGGTCTGGGGAGGAATGACCTGAGGGCCAGGATTAGTTTCAATATCACCAGCTAGAGCAAGGGATAACGAGGTAGTCCAAATCATAGCTAGAGCAATGGCACAGGCTACTAAACCTGGGGAGGTAAGTTTCTTGTAGACAATAAATCTCAGTAGTGACCCTAGGGGTTTAGGACTGAGATACATAGGGGGAGTAGATGTGGAGGCACGCGCAGCCACCATGTTAGAGTAGGTGACGTCCCAGATGGATGACACAGGCAGGGGAGTGGGAGAAGCCATGAAGAGGGATAAGGAGTTGAGGGTGAGTAGAACCGCAACTGTAGAGGTTAGGCAACTCATAACAGCCCAAGTCATCGTGGTAGGAGGGATAAAGAAAAGTGACAGGACAGAACTTGGAGAGGTATAAGAAAGGGAGCAGACTCTTGGGGATAGAGAAGCAGCTGCAATAGATCAAGAGGGAAAACTAGGCAGGGTTGAGGGGCTAGGGATAATAGAACTGAGGGAAGGTAAGTAACAGCAGTTGGGCCAAGAACTGGGTTGGTGGGAACCAGAAATTAGAGGGAGCAGAACAGCTTTTGAAAAATTAGAACAGTTGTAACAGAAATCTTTTGCTGGAGCCAGATAGGGAGATGTTTCTGAAGCAAATAGTGAAAGAGGCAACACCTAGTGGTGCAATAGTATAACTTTCTGATGGGAAAGTAGACAGATACACAAAAAATGATTGGACTCACCTTTCTATCATGTGAATTCAGGTGCCAATATAGTTAAACACAGCTAAGGATGGGAGGGTATGGGGCAGGCAGCAGCAACGTAGTGGCTGCGGGGCAGGCACAGAAGTGGATCCGGAGCAGCCCAGACTGCTCAGCTGCGCTCCTTTTAACTTTAAGTTTAGCCCCAAGTAAAGCTTCACCAGTTTGTCCCGAATCAAGTTTAAAAATAAATTGCACCGAGAGCCTGCGGGTTCAATTCCTAGCTGCGCTCCGTTTTATATTTAAATTAATAAAATAGCCCCAAGTAAGGCTTCACAAGTTTGCCCTGATTCAAAGTTTAAAAGAATTGCACCGGGAACCTGCAGTTAAATTCCGTCAGCTGCAATTGCCTAAGGGCACCTGACTCACTACAAAGCCCTTCTCACAGCAGTTGTACATGTAAAAACAGCTGAAACACCGGTAGAGAAGGCATTCAGAAAAAGGTGGCAAGTTTAAATTCCAGGCAACAGCCTGGCGAGAATTCCATTGGCAGGGGTCTGTACCTGGCTAGCGAATGGGATCCCAAGCAGCTCCGGGGGTGGAATGCCCCTCTAGGGTAAAGGTGAGCTGAGGAGAGAAATAAAAATGAAGGTGGGTGGCGGTTCTAAATTAATGTGCAATAGTAGGTGACAGGGGAGGGACAGAGATCGGAAGTTCAGATTACAATTGGAGGAAGAGAGAGAGAGAGAGAGAGAGATTAGATAGGTAAAGTGAAGAAATTAGTTCAAACAGTGGTAGAATGCATCTGTACACTTGAGCAGTAAAAAAAAAACACTTTAGCAGTACATATAGGTTTAGAAACTTGACTAAACAACCTACAGCTTAGTGAATGTTCAAAACAGTTCTGCAGATGGGCTAAATAATTACTCCCTAGAACTAGCACAAACCCTGTAGACACACCAGAGGGTGTAGACAGAATGAGAAGGGACCTGCAGAAACTTGAAGAATGGTCAGGGGTTTGGCAGTTGAAATTCAATGCAAAGAAGTGCAAGATAATGCATATGGGGCACAAAAACCCTGGCACAATATATCAGTTGGGGGGTGAGGATATAGCATGCACCAAGCAGGAAAGGGATCTTGGGGTTGTCATCTCTGATGACCTCAAGGTAGGGAAACAGTGTGACAAGGCAGCAGGTAAAGCAAATAGGATGCTGGGATGTATAGGCAGGGGCATCACCAGCAGGAAAAGGGAGGTCATAATTCCGCTATACAAGACACTAGTGAGGCCCCACCTGAGTACAGTGTACAGTTCTGGAGACCATACCTACGTAAGGACATAGACAGGGTAGAGAAGGTTCAGAGGAGGGCAACAAAGATGGTGCATGGATTGCATCACAAGTCCTATGAAGACAGGTTGAAGGAACTGAACATGTACTCCTGGAGGAGAGGAGGGAGAGGGGATATGATAGAGACGTACAAGTATCTTACAGGGAGGAACAGGGTGCAGGAAAACACTATTTTAGTTAAAAGATGTTCCAGGACTAGAGGGCATGGGATGAAGTTGGAGGAGGACGATCAGAGGAAACATGAGAAAGAATTTCTTCACAGAACGGGTGGTGGACAAGTGGAACACCCTGCCAGAGGAAGTGGTGGGGGCTGAAACAATCACGGGATTTAAGAATGCATGGGATAGACATAAAGGAATTCTGGAGGTCAGGGGTAAGGGGCAACAGACTTCTAGGAAAACAAACTGAACTTACAAGCTCAAATGGGCAGACTGGGTGGGCCATAGGCCCTTATCTGCCGACACTTTCTATGTATCTATGTATCTATGATGTTCAGAGGTAGACAGAGTAAAATTACATTATAAAGTTAGGAGCAGTTAATTCTCTATGTGCAGGCACAGAAGTGGATCTGGAGCAGCCCTGACAGCTCAGCTGTGTTCCTTTTAACTTTAATTAAGTTTAGCCCCGATTCAAAGTTTAAAAGAATTACTCTGGGAGTCTGCAATTAAATTCCATTGGCTGCAATTGCCTAAGGGCACCCGATTCACTACAAAGAACTTCTCACAGCAGCTGTACATGTCAAAACAGCTGAAACACTGGAACGACATTCAGAAAAAGGCGACAAGTTTGAATTCCAGGCAGCAGCCTGGCGAGAATTCTGTCAGCAGGGTCCGTACCAGGCTAGCGAATGAGATCCCCAGCAGCTCTGAGGGCAGAATGCCCCTCTAGGTTAAAGGTGAGATGGCTATTTGCCCACCCTGGAGGGTATTATTGTGCTTAGAAAATGGGCTACAGGTGAAATTCTTGAAAAAATATATAAAACATAAAAAAATGTATATAAAACATAAACAAAAAAACTACTAAAATTAACTTTTCTGGTAAAGTAGTCCCTGCATTGGTATCACCACTAGAGGGTGCTGCTGTTTTTTTGGCAATAGTTTTATTCCTATCAGCATCTCCCACACATAATACTTGCTTGTTGTTTTGCCTCCCCCTCCCAGCCCTGAGAGTCAAGTCAAGCGAGGTACCTTTCATTTTTTTAATCAGTTGAAATGTGGCACGAGTCTCCAGCGCTAGTTTCAGAGCATGCACTAACTTGACACAGACTGTGGTAGTCCGCAATTCGGGAAAGTGATGTTTCATAAACAAAATGGTTTGTGGTTTCTGCCATTTTTGTGGGGGATTTGTTTGTCTGCAGGGAAACAGCGCAGAGGCACGGGGGCATAGCTCGAGCCACACTAGCCTACCGCAGAGAATTATCACCACTTTTATCTTATCTTTTTTCGAGTGAAATTGTTTGAAGAAGCAAGATGGATTTATGGTACGAAGATATGTTTTGAAAAGAAATGCAATGGAGCTCTGGGCAGGGTTTGCGAGCAGGGCAGTAGCATATCTCAATTTACATGTACTGTACTGTGGATGCGGTAGGCAGAGGAGAGTATGGGAGCTGAGTGAGCAGAATCAAAAGTGGCACCAGTGATTAGTGTGGTGCAGTGTTAGGTATGCACCACACTTGATTTTTCATTTTTTTATTTTGTTACAGAGAGAGTTTGTTTTATTCTGTGACTGCCATTGTTCGGGGGGGCTACTCACTCGCTAAGCAATATTAAAAAAATGATGGCGATTTCAAATTTTGTGCCCAATGCGTCAGCCAATAAGGAAGCAGGGTAGGCACAGGGAGACTTGAGTGGCAGAAGGGGCAGTAGGGCTGGGACTTTTTATTTCCTGGTCGTTTATTGAAAGTTAATGTACCCCCTGGCAGGGGTACAAGCCAATTAGCAAACAGGAAATAAAAAGCCCATTTTCTAAAGAGATTAACCCATCATAGAGTGAGTTTACTGAGACATCTGATGCCTGGGTGGTTGAAGTCACTCAGTTTGCCTCGGGACTCCAACCCCCCCAAGGTGTCGATTAATGCTCAGTAAACCCATATCCTGTCATGGGTTAATCCTTCCAAAACCCACTGTCAGTGTTTTCATAGCTCAGCTCACTGAACTACAGTTCCCACCTACCCTAGAGTGGCTGCCTGGTAAATGACACCACACTACTCTCGTCGCTTTAAGCTGAACCCTAACTGGTGCACAAATGCATTTTTTGCAATTAATTTCCTTTCTTTTTGAGATAGTGGCAGTGTATCCTTGTTCACACAGGTCCTGTCTGGCTGTAGAAGCCCAGAGCCCTCTGGCCCCTGCTCTTCGTGTGGCTACAGATGCAGACACACAGGACCCACTGGGCCCTGGGCCGTGAGAAGTCCATCTGGGTACAGAAGTGCAGAACCCTGTGGGCCCTGCACTTGCATGCCAATGAGGAGTCCATCTAGCTGCAGAAGCACGGGGCCCTCCAGGCCCTGTGCTTCCATGTGGCAACAGATGCAGGCACACGGGGCCCGAGCCCTGAACCAAGTGAAACACAGAAACACAGAAACATAAAATCTGATGGCAGATAAAGACTGCTTGACCCATCAAGTATGCCCATTTCTTCCCACCTACACCATTACATCAGACCATGCCCGATCTATAACTCTTTCTCCCACCCCCTTCCTGTTCACTATGATTAATTTGTGCTTGTCCCATGCATTCTTAGAACTCCACCTCTGTTTTTGCCCCTACCACCTCTGCTGGAAGGCTATTCCAGGAATCCACCACATCTCTCCTGAATCTACCCCCTCCATCTTCGTAGCATGTCCCCTTGTTCTTGAGCACCTTTTCTTCTGGAAAATACCCCCCTTCTGTACCCTATTTACCCCCAAGATGTATTTAAATGTCTTTATCATATTTTCCCTCTCCCTCCTCTGTTCCAGGATGTACATATTGAGGTCCTTTAGTCTCTCCTCATAGGGCTTTTGATGCAGACCCTGCACCATTTTAGTTGCCCTCCTCTGGACCACCTCCACTCTATCTATGTCCTTCCGGAGATGTGGTCTCCAGAACTGGACACCATACTCTAGGTGGGGTCTTACCAGCAATCTATACAGAGGCAACACCACCTCCCTCTTTCTGCTGGTGATACCTCTTCCTATGCACCCCAGTATTCCACTTGCCCTCCCTACTGCCTTGTCGCACTGCCTGCCCACTTTTAGGTCATTCGATATGATTACCCCCAGTCTCTTTCCTGCTTGGGGGTCATCAATCAATCAAATTACATTTTATTTAATACAGTGCACTTTCTCATTATTGATCTAGGCGCTTTACAAGCGAGACAGAAACAATTAAAACATGTCAACAATAAAACAAGAATAAAACAAAAATAAAATTATCCTGGTGATTCATATAATGCATCTAGCTCTAATCAGGCTGAAAAGCTTGCCTAAATAAAAAAAATGTCAGCTCCTACTTGAAAGTTTCTATAGCATACCTCTCAACCTCCCTCATCGCAAATCAGGGACAAGGCTTAAAATGATCAGGGACAAATGATCAAAATCAGGGACACATATGAAAAAATAGTAATATTAGTTCCAAAAGCTGCGTACAACATGCTTCTTAGTATAAAACCAAAGAAACTGAGCACACAGTACCTCATGTAACTCGAACACCGGAGATTTGAAGCAAAAATCACTGTTTATTTAAACAATATATACCTGACGCGTTTCGGATTAGACAATCCTTCTTAGTATGAATAGCATTTTCTTAATGAGAACTAGACTGTAACACCAGTGGCGGGCATTATTTTGTGATTCAAATGCCTACTCTTCAGTGTCAGAAATGCCAAATTTAGGAGGAACAGAAGAAATTTCTGAGGCATAATCAGGGACATCCCTAAAAATCAGGGACAGTTGAGAGGTTTATGTTCTACAGTAGCAAGCTCTCTTATTGCATGAGGGAGAGAGTTCCAAAAGGTTGGTGCCATGTAGGAAAAGGCATGAGCACCAGATGTTGACAGATGCACCCTTGGAACCTTTAAAAATCCTTTGTTGGCTGAGCGGAGGGTACTAATGGGGAGGTAGGGCCAAAGGAGGTATTGCAGATAGCCGGGCCCCTGACCATTGCAGGGCTTTATATGTCAGCAGGCCGACCTTCAAGGTGATCCACCACCTAAAAGGCAGTCAGTGCAGAAAGCGCAGCACAGGTGTAATGTGACACGATCTCAAAAGACCAGTCAACAACCTGGCTACAGCATTCTGTACTAGCTGCAGGTGGTGAAGATCAACCCCCCACTCCACCCATGTTGTACTCCACTGCTGGTTTCTGTGCCCTAAGTGCATTGTTTTGCATTTTTTCACATTAAAACCAAGCTGTCATACCCATGACCACTTATCTAGTTCTCCCAGATATCTGCTCATCCTGTCCACACACACACACACACACCCACAGTGTCCACCCTATTACAGATGTTGGTGTCATCCACAAAGAGGCAGACATTCCCTTCTAGCTTCTCTGCAATTGCACTTATAAAGACATTAAAGAGGAATGGTCCCAGCACTGATCCCTGAGGCACCCCACTGGTCACCCTCCCTTTCTTGGAGTGAACTCTGTTTACCACCATCCTCTGTCACTTAGCCTCTAATCAATTTTTTATCCAGTTTACCACCTTTGGACCCACTCCTAAGTTACCAGCTTGCTTACTAGTCTCCTATGTGGAACGTTGTCGAACACCTTACTGAAATCTAGGTAGGCCACATCCACCACTCCACCCTGATCTAGTTCCTTGGTCACCCACACAAAGAAATCTATCAGGTTCATTTGACATGACATCCCCCTTGTGAAACTATACTGCCTTGGGTCTTGTAACCCACTGGATTCAATCCTTTCCTTCAGCAGTGATTCCATTAACTTTCCCACCACAGATGTCAAGCTGACTGGCCTATAATTGCAAGTCTCCTCCCTGAAACATAGAAACATAGACTTTGACAGCAGATAAGGACCGTTTGGCCCACCTAGTCTGCCCATTTCCCTACCTACAGGACAAGCTGCAGATCCTATTTAACCAACAGCCTATTTCTTCCTACCCCCCACAAAAATTGCCTTATGTCTGTCCCATGCATTCTTGAATTCTCCCACAGTTTTAGACCCCATAACCTCCTCAGGAAGGCTGCTCCATGTGTCCACCACCCTCTCTGTGAAAAAATACTTCCTCACATTGCCCCTGAGCTGCCCCCCCATCTTCAAATTGTGTCCTCTTGTTCTTGCACATCTGTTTTTCTGAAATATGCTACCCTCTTGGACTTTGTTGATTCTACTGAGGTACTTACAAGTTTCTAACATGTCCCCTCTCTCCCTCCTTTCCTCAAGGGAATACATATTAAGCTCCTTTAGTCTCTCCTCATATGGCTTCTCTTGCAGAACCTGCACCATTTTAGTTGCCCTTCTCTGGACTGCCTCCATCCTGTCTATGTCTTTGCGGAGATGGGATCTCCAGAACTGGACGCAGTATTCCAGATGGGATCTCATCAACTGTCTGTACAGAGAGATAACAACCCCTGTTTTCTGCTGGTGATGCCTCTCCCTATACATCCCAGTATCCCCCCAGCCCTCCCTGCTGCCTTCTCACATTGCTTGCTAACGTTAAGGTCATTTGATATGATTACCCCAGGTCCCTTTCCATTTTGTTGTTGTTACTACCCCCCCATTGTGTAATCTTCCCTGGGTTTATGTTTCCCAGTTACATTACTTTGCACTTCTTTGCATTGAATTCAAGCTGCCATACTTCTGACCATTCCTCCAACCTTGCCACGTCCATTCTCATCCTTTCCATGCCTCCTTGTATATCAACCATTGCAGATCTCTGTTACGAGTTTTGTGTAGTGGGACTACATCCGCATTCCTCCAGTCCTCTGGAACCACTCCTGTATCCAGTGAGCTATTAAACAGAACTATCGGAGGTGTAGCCAGTATTTCCCTGAGCTCCTTCAATACCCTTAATGCACCCCATCTAGCCCCATTGCTTTGTCCACCTTCAGATTAGCAAGTCCCTTCAGGACCTTCTCCTCCAAAAAAGGACTAGTGTCCTCCTCTCCACCAAAGCTTTTGTTACTTTGTAGTGGTCCCTCCCCTTCTGCTTCCTCTGTTAACACAGAACAAATGTATTTGTTCAGGATGTCTGCCTTTTCTTGGTCCCCCTCTGCACAGTCCCCCTTACAATCCCATCCCTGGTCTTCCTGTTTTCACTTACATATCTAAAAGAATGTCTTGTCCCCTTTCATTACCTCCTGGGCTATTCTCACTTCAGTTTGTGCCTTTGCACTCCTTACTGCTTTCCCTGCTTCCTTCAGTTTCACCCAATACACCTCCCTATCCTCCTCCCTCTGTGTCTCCTTATACCTTCTGAATGCTACCCTTTTAGCGTTTACCTTTTCAGCCACCTTTTTGAGAACCATAGTGGTTTCTTTTTCCTTTGGTTTTTGCTCACTTGTTTGACACAGAGGTTTGTTGCATTTATTATACTCCCTTTTCTCTTCGCCCACTGTTCCTTCAACCCTCCTAGCTCACCCACCCCTGCTAGGTCATCCCTGAGGCATTCACCCATCTTTTTAAAATCTGCCCTCCTGAAATCCAGGACCCTCACCCTTGTGTGGTTTGATTCTGCAGCTATCCTTATACTGAATCACACTGTATGGTGATTACTGGTCCCTAAGTGGCCTCCCACTTTGATGTCTGCCACACTGTCCCTGTTAGTGAGTACCAGGTCTAGTATTACCCCATCACGAGTGAGTTCACTGACTAGTTGCATGATGAATGCCCCCTGCAGAGAGTCCAGGATGTCCCTGCTTCTAGCTGAAGCCACTGCCGGGAAGCTCCAATCTACATCTGGCAGGTTGAGGTCCCCCACCAGCAGCACCTCCCCCTTTTCTGCAATCTTGCCAATGGCTTCCACCAGTACCTTATCTAATTCCTCCCTCTGTGCTGGAGGTCTGTAGATCACTCCAGTGTGAATAATGACTCCATTCCCTGTCTCCAGGGAGACCCACAATACTTCTGCCTCCCCTGTATTCCCTGTATCTCTGTGGCTTTTATGCTTTCCCTCACATAAAGCACCACATCTCCTCCTTTCCTTCCCACCCAGTCCTTCCTGAACAGAGTATAGCCTGGTATGGCCATGTCCCAGTCATGGTTTTCAGTGCACCATGACTCAGTAATGGCCACAATATCCAGGTTGGCCTCTGCCATGATGGCCTTTAGGTCCGGAGTCTTATTTCCTAGACTTCTAGCATTTGCACACATGTTCTTCCAGATTTTGATTCCACTCTGCTTGTTACCCACCCTTTTCCTTTTTGCCCTTCCTCCTTCCCACCTCTCTTTTTAATGCTCCAGTTCCTTTCCTCTCTTATCTCTACCACCCTGCTTCCTTTATTAATTTGCACCCAGGGGGATTCCTCTTCCCCTCAGGTTCTCCTTACTCTCTACTTCAGCATGTCAGAGGAGGCAGTTTCTGACTTCCCGATTCCTACTGCCCCCCCCCCCAGCTAGTTTAAATGTTCATTAAAGTAACATTTAAACTGTCCACTGAGGACTGCAATGCCCCTCCTGGATGGATGCAGGCCATCACCCATGTATAGGCCCTTATCCTCCAAGGTGTGTCCCCATTGTAGCCAAACCCTTCCTCTCTGCACCTTTCCTTCAGCCATGAGTTGAAGCTCCTGGTGCAGAGTTCCCTCACCTGTCCCCTGTCACACTTCAGCAAAAGCCACTGAGCAAGTTACCTGTCTAAGACCCCTCCCCAGCTCCCTAAATGTCCCATGTACTAATCCAGCCCCATGCCTAGCCAGATCATTAGTCCCCAGGTGGACAATTGCATCCAGCTCTACATCCCATCCTGCTGCCGTAGTGATCCACAAGATTTGCTTCCCAACCCCCCTGGGCCATAGCACCATGTAGGCACCTAACCTGCCTCTCCCCCCCAACTTTCCCTTTCCTAAATCTATCCCCCTCACAACTGAATACCCCATCAGAATTTACTTCCTTCTCCTTTAGGTCTTCTACCAGCCTCCTTGGAGTCTCCACTACAGAGGGCCCCCACATTTCCTTTGGTCATTACAACGGGTACTGCCTCCTGGCAACCCTGCCCCATCAGAGCGGTGTAAGAATTTTGTAGTGGTACCAGTTGAGGAATGTGCCTCTGTCCCACCACCCCCACCCTTCTAGAGCCCACCATAGTCCAGCCGTACCTCCTAAGTGGCATCCTCTGAGGTAACACTGGCAGACCTGGTGGCCTCTGGGTGGGGAGAGAGGTCCACGAATCCTAGCCAACTCGGACTGGAGTCTAGCAACCCCCTCCCTGAGATGTGTGTGCAGATGGGGCAGCACCACAGTCTCCAGGGGGCCTCTCTGAAAACTGCTCACCCACAGCCACTGCACCACTCCCAGAATTCTCAACCTTTATTCTCCCTGTGTTACCGGGAGATACTTTTGTACCCCTAGTCCTGATAGAGTGTTTCTAGTTTCCCCTATTTTGTTTATTTCTATTTGTGCTCCCCTGTCCCTTGTTTAAATCTTTATATACTCCTATCCTAGATAGGGTGTTGCTTCTATTCCCATTTTTGGCCTACCTTTGACCTTCCACCCTTCCCACCAGTGAGTACTACACAGAAGTGAACTTGCACCTGGCCCCAGTTGATCGGCAGAGTCCTCCACTTCTCCACTTCCTTCTGCTGATGTCTACGACACCAGTCACCTGTTCTATTCCTTCGCTGTTTCACTCACTTGCTGGGACACGTTGGCAGTGGCTGCTTTTATGCAGAACTTGCTCCCTTCCTGGTAGCATGCTATTGGCTGTGGGAGGTCAATTATCAAGTAGCTAAGACCTCAGGCCAGCCAATTAGCACCCCTCTCCCAAACTACAGGGCTAGACACAGTTCTTATAATATGGCCCCTAAATGTGGGCTACTTTGGCTGCTCTCAAATTTACCCTTCACTCAATAAGAAATATACTACTTCAACCAGGTTTCAGCACAAGTTACCCCATCTATGCTGTCTCCAAAAACAAGCCTTTTTTGTCCCTCCTGTTGCAAATATAGGCAGATTCAGCTTAAGCGAGGAGTCCATCTGACTACAGAAGGGGGCCTGCACATCCGTGCAACTACAGATGCAGATGCGCAGAGCCCTTCAGGCCCTGCACCAAATCTGGAGCCCATCAAGCTGTTGAAGCACAAAAAATATTTCAACATCCACTCATGGCTTGGTTATTTTATATTTCATACCAAATTTTCAACATAGCTTTCTTATGACCCCACTTCATGAACCCGTTCAGTGAAAATTTTCAAATCCCTTTGAAAACGTTATTTTGCACCACAGGTACAAAAACATATCTTGGCCAGGATTTGAAAAATAACATCTGTCATGTTCATGAAGTGGTGTGACAAAATGGCTATGTTGAAAATTTGGGGTCAAAATATTGAAAATTACCAAACCTTTGAGTGTACATAGAAAAATTTCAATGTATGCTCATAACTTTGTTGTTTTTAATATTTTGATCCCAAACTATCAACATAGCCATTTTGTGACCCCACCTCATCAACTTGATAGGTGAAAATTCTCAATTCCAGATTGAAACATCTTTTGCACTACAAGTGTGAAAACATGTTTTGGCCAGGATTTAAAAAAGGACAGCTGTCAAATTCATGAGGAGATGTCAGGAAATGGCTATGTTGAAAATTTGGGGTCAGAATATTAAAAATTACCAAAGTTATGAGCATGCATTATACAATGGCAAAAAAAATCTTGGGCTCTGATTGGTCAGTCTGAGACTAGACCTGTGATGTTATCCCAGTACAACATCACGGGTCTAGTTCCAGCAGCCAGATAACCGCATCAATCATGATGGGGATCACTCCACACAGCCCGCTGGAGTGATCCCCGCTGCACAGCACGGCTTAAGTCATCGCTCCTCCAATGCCATCTCCACAATACATCCCATTAAAACTGCAAACTTCCCTCCCACCAAGTCAGTATTTATTCCAACAACAACAAAAAACGTCACTGGCCGCCGGCCCGTCGGGCAGCAGCTGCTGATTTGCGCATGCGACGCCGCGACCCGGTCCGGGAACGGACCTGGATCACTGGAGGGCCGGCCGAGGAATGGATGGAGCATCCCATGGACTGCTCTCCTTCTCCGGGGGGTGGGTGTGGAAAGTGCCCGGAGCATTGGCGACCCCTGGCGGAGGCCAGGAAGTCGCACAGCTGCCGGCACTAGCACGCTTAGGAGGCGGGGCAGACGCTAGGCGTCATTGCACGACCCCGCCTCCTTGGAAAACCAGGAAAAAGAAGACAGCTGCCTGCCGCCTTCCATGAAGCCTGCCACGGCTCCAATTAGCTCCTCAGGCCAGCCCTCCGACCTAATCCGATGACTGCGGCATGCACCGGGGAGTGCCGCAGCCCCGCCGTGGGGGGTAAGCCATGGGGCTTTTGGAGGGCTCACGGCTGATGTGAGGAGTGGAGCTTCGTGGTCCGTGACCGGGCCGATAATACCGGGCGGCGGGCAGCCCGGGGAGGATAAATAAAGAATTTAAAAAAAAAAAACCGTCTACTGGCAGTTTTGTTTCTTTTTTTTTTATCCTAAATCTGCGTTGTTGTTGGCTTCACTTTTCAACACGCGGTCAGCGAGCTGAGCTGACACAGCGCGAGACCGCCTGTAGTCAACCTTGCGCTAAATTTACAACTGCCAGGTCATTTGGCCTTTCTCCCCTTGAATAGTAAAAACGCATATTTTTAAAGCCGCTTCTTGTTGGCTTCACTTTTCAACACGTGGTCAGCGAGCCGAGCTGACACAGCGCGAGACCACCTGCAGTCAACCTTGCATTAAATTTACAACTGCCAGGTCATTTTTCCTTTCTCCCCTTGAACAGTAAAAACGCATCTTGTTCCAGAACACAACGTTACCTTCCTCATTAAACCATCTCCACTGCTCACCAGCCAACCCAACAGTGAAACTGAAATGCCTGTAATCCTTGCTAAGCAGTTTCCTTGAACATCGTCACAGACCCTGCAGTAAATCGCTAAACAAAGCAGAAAAAAAAATTAGCAGACATGCTGGGGGGGTGGGGTTACTGTGTTCTCAGCTGCTCAAAAGGGAAACCGCAAAACAGCACAGGGACTTTGAAAGCATGACAGAATGAAACGGGGATATACACACACTGCCACCTGCTGGCCAGCACTAGCAACAAGGGATTTTATTTTATATATGTAAACATACACATAGCTAAAAATGCTTTTAAAAGAGTATTTTTATCTCTATTTTTATTTTTTTTTTTTTACAAAGGAGCCATTGTATAATAGCAATAATGCACTCCAGGGTGTGTGTTGTGAGGATAACGTCACTTCTGGGGTGATTCACGACTGCCCGCGGCCCGCTTAATCACCCCAGGCGTGACGTTATCCCAGCACAACACACACCCTGTCATGCATTATTGCTTAATTGAAAACTGTCAATGTGCATTCATAACTTTGTTGTTTTTAATATTTTTACCCAAAATTTTCAACATAGCCTTCTTTTGACCCTATCTCATGAACAAGGACAGAGAACATTTTCAAATCCCGCTCAAAATTTGATTTTGCTCAGTTTAGCGACCACGAAATCACCTTTTGGTACAGATTTGAATAATTTCAGCACCCTTGTTCATGAAGTGGGGTCCCAAAAAGGCCATGTTAAAAATCTGGTATAACAACGTTCAAAAATGACAAAGTTACAGATAAAAGTTTAAACCCCTCTGAACTACATTAAAGTACACTTACCCGAATTTTGACCTATTGCTATATAGTAATTTTCTTGCTTCATGTACTTACACTTCGCCTTTTGATATACTGGGCAGGATTCACAGAAGGGATGCACCCCGCGCATCTAAGATGGGCCGGGGCATCCCCAAGATGCGCCCAAGGGTGATTCTGGCAGGGTGCTGATGCACCAGCACAACGCTGATGTGCCGCGTACCGCCAGTAATGCTATGCGGCGCATCTGGAGGGGCCTCTGGGCCATCATCCATGACGGTCACAACATTTCACCTCACCCTACCCCTCAGACACTGACAAGTGTCGAGGTGTGCCTTGGAGTCTTTGGGCTTTATATTCACCGCATTCCATAAGGAAATATGCTGAAATGGGTGCAGTACAGGAGAATGGGGCGAACTCTGGCAGCAAAGGGTCCCAGGTGCACCTCGATGGCTATCACTGGCTGCACGGTGGGGGTGGGGGTGGAATGGCATGAACATTATTGTCGACAATCCCAAGTCACATCCCTGACGCCTGTCAGTCCCTACAGGGTAGGGCATTATGGTCAAAATCCCTAACTCCCTGGGCATTTCTTGGTATTTTTACTCCAAGTTTTCCACATGAGCTTTTTGTGACCCCATTGCATGAACAGTGACACTATCAGTTCTTTAAGCGAAAGGTGATTTTGCACAGCGACTGCGTCATTAGGCGCCACAGGTGCAAAGAGAGATTTCGAACAGGATGTGAAAAGTGACAGGTGTACTGTTTATGAGGAGGTGTAAAAAAATGTCATTGTTGAAAATCTGGAGTGAAAATATACAAAAACTGGTGAAGTCACGAGCGTGCGTAGTAAATGCGCAATGTACACCCGTAATGTAATTAGTTTGGGGATTTTTTACAGAAGATTTTCAACATAGGCATTTTGGGACCTCTGCTCATGAACAGTGTTACTGTGATTTTCTTAATCTGTCCTGAACACTAATTTACCATAGCAAATGTGGTATTCTGCGCCAGGAGTGCGAAAACACATTTTGTCCAGGTGTGAAAAATGACTACTGTACTGCTCATAAGGAGGTGTGGAAAGATGTCAGTATTGAAAATCTGGACTGAAAATATTACAAATTCATGAACTTATGAGGGTGTGTGGAAATTGTGCAATGCATGCTCATAACAGAGCCATTTTATGGACTTTTGTCATCAAATTTTAAACATAGCTATGTTAACACCTCGGCTCATGAACAGTGTCACTGTGATTTTCTTAATCTGTCCCAAAAACTGATTTTGCACACCAACCACGCCATTGTACACTATGATCGGGATATTCAAAAGGGATGTGCATGGTGCAATAATGCTCCCCAGCATGATATTGAAAAGAGCAAGCTGAGCTGCCCAAATCCCCATGCGCTGGGGTGCAACCCTAATGTATGCGGCACAGTGGCAGGTGGTGTGCCGATGCATATGTGGCACATTCCGATATTCAGCCCCGAACGTGCAGCACATATGCCGGCGCACCCCCGCATTGTGCCACACATGGAGGGGCACAAAGATGTTCCTGAAAAACAGGGAACAAGTCAGGGACACCCACAGGCAGGCTGCTGTATTGCACGGTGCAACACAGCAGCCGTCTGCCATGGGTGGCCACCCGACCTCCCCAGACGCCATATCAGGCCACATAGCCCCCCCTGGTGGTCCAGTGGCCCCCCTCTCACCCAATCACAAGCAGAAGTAAAAGACAGATCCCTGGTGGTCCAGTGGACCCCCTCGCCCAATTGCAGGCAGAACTAAGACAGATCCCTGGTGGTCCAGTGGACCTCCCCCCCTCACCCGATTGCAGGCAGTAGTATAAAATGATTTCATGGTGGTCCGCTGGAATCCCTTACCATCACCCGATCATGGACACAACATGCAGAATTGCCTTCGGTGGTCCATCGGTTCTCCCCACCTGCTCACTCATAGCTCGCTGGCCTTGCACACCCCCAGTCACGGCGGGTGGTCGCACTTTCAACCGGCAGTTTTCTTCACTGCCGCTCGCCAACCGACAGTGCATAGTTTGATAGCGTTTGTTGGTCCACTGCATGGGTTACTGGTGTAGTCCAAACTGTACCACATGGTCCCAAATTGTGTTCATTCACAGTTCGGATCAGGTAGTACAGTTTGACTGCACGCCATTGGCCCACGCAGTGGACCACAGGCATACATCCAAAGTGTACACTGTCAGTCAGCGGGTGGCTGGGCAGCTTGCGGGCAGGGTGCTACTGCTCACTGCTGACTGGGGGGGTGCAGGGTGGCGGGGTACCACAGTGGGTAGGTGGGGAGGGGGTACCACTGGACCACCAGGGTATTTCTGTATGTTTGTGCCCATGATCGGGCAATGGGGGGGATTTCCACTGGACCACCATGGAATCATTTTATACTACTGCCCGCCTGCAATCAGGCAAAGGGGGGAGGTCCACTGGACCACCAGGGATTTTTATTTTACTTATCCCTGTGATCAGATGAGGGAGGGTCCACTGGACTACTGAGGATCTTTGTTTTACTTCTGCCCACGATCAGGCGAGGGGGGGTCCACTGGACCACCAGGGATATGTTGTTCATGTATGTCCGCGATCAGGTGGACAGGCAGGGGAACTGCAGGGCATCGGTCCCCGACAGCTGCAGCCTCGCAGGGCACCAGGCGCAACTCACTGGGGATCAGCGCACCACATGCAAATGGGGTCATAATGAAATGCAAATGGCCCCATTTGTGCCTTGCATGCATAATGGCCTCATTTGCATGTGCAGTTCTGAATATCGCTTTGATGCAACTAGCGCAAGTGCACTTGTGTTGGTGCATTCCCCTTCCCCATTCTGCCACTTGCGCCTGGCGCAGAGCCACTACACTGTATGCAATGCTTGCACCCTCAGTGCCATATTCAATGGTGCTGAGCCATGGTGCAGCACCGCTGAATATCGCCTGGTCCTTGCCCTGGCGCAGCCTAGTTGCATCTGTGCCCAGGCTTGCGCCACAACCGGGCACAGTCTGAATATCCCGGCCCACATGTCCAAAAACACATATCGGGTGAAATGTGAAAAATGACAGTTGCACTATTCATAAGGAGGTGTGGTAAAATGGCAGTGTTGAAAATTTGGATTGAAAATATTAAAAATGCTCGAGGTTACAAGCGTGTGTAGGGAACTGCGCAACGCACACTCGTAAAACAGTCATTTGGGGGAATTTTTTCACCAAATTTTCAACATAGGGTTTTGGGGGGCCTACCTCATGAACAGTGTCACTGTGATATTCTTACTCTGTCCTGAACATTGATTTCGCACACCGACCGTGCCATTGAATGCTACATGAGCGAAAACACTTATCAGGTGAAATGTGAAAAATGACGTTGTACTGTTCATAAGGAGGTGTGGTAAAATGGCAATGCTGAAAATCTGGAGTGAAAATATAAAAAATGCTCGAAGTTACGAACGTGCGTAGGAACTGCGCAATGTACGCTCGTCATTTTGGAGAATTTTTTCACCAAATTTTCAACACAGCCATTTTAATACCTCTGCTCATGAACAGTGTCACTATGATTTTCTTAATATGTGCCAAACACTGATTTCGCACACCGACTGCACCATTGTGCTCTACATGTGCGGAAACACATTTTGGGCGAGATGTGAAAAATGACAGCTATACTGCTCATAAGGAGAGGTGGTGAAATGGGAATGTTGAAAATCTGGAGTGAAAATATTGAAAATTCGCAAACTTATGAGTGTGTGTAGGAACAGCACAATGCATGTTCCTAAAACAGTCATTTTGGGGAATTTTTCCACCAAATTTTCAACATAGGGTTTTTGGGGGCCTACCTCATGAACGGTGACACTGTCATTTTGTAAATTGGTTCTGAAAGGTGTTTCAGCACAGTGACTGTGAAATCACCTTTCAGGGCCGATTAACAAAATGACAGTGACAGAATTCATGAGGTGGGGTCCCAAAAACCCCATGTTGAAAATTTAGTGAAAAAACTCTCAAAAATGCCTGAGATATGCATCAAAGTTGAAAAAACCCTATCTATCCCATTATACGGCTTACCGGCATTTCCTCAGTTCGCAGTCGGCTTGGAAGAGTGCAGATGTGTTCCCAGTCCACCGGACATTGTCGCACTGGGCTTCGGAGGTAAGTATGGGGTGTGGGTGTGGGAGGTGGGATACGCAGAGGGTGGGTGCGGTTGGGGAAGAATCTACGGGGATCATTTTCACTTTATAGGTTTATTTAAAAAAACATTGTGGGAAGGTTTTCTTTTATAGGGACATTTTGTTTGGGCATGCTGAGGTGGGCTCCCAGTGTGCCAACTGACTGTTTGGGGTGCAGTAGTCGACGGGATTGGACACCCCCGCCGGCACCTATCGGGACGGAGATAAGAGCCGAGGGGCTGGGCACCCCTCGGCAAAAAACAGTTTGGGGGTGAACATCATGCTGACGGGGAGTGGGCTCCCCCATCAGCAAATGATGAATGAGGATGAGGGGGCATGCTGACAGGGAGATTGGGCATCCTTGTCGGCACATAGAGGTGCGGGAGGGAGTAGGCAACATTTTTTTTTCAACTGTTTGTTTCGCCAGGAAGGCACACTGAAGGGGGGCGGGGCCAGTGGCTTGCACCTTTTTAATTGGCCGCTGCAGTCAGGGAGCATACAGAACAGCTGATTGTATGCTGATGGGGTGCTCCCTGATTGCAGCGGTTCAATTACTTTGATCTAGTGGCCTTCTAGGTTAACTGTCGTCATTGACAGCATGCTGCTGTATTGGTGCAGCAGAGACCAGCCCAAAAATGGACTGCTGCTGTTGGCCACAACACTGCCGTGCCTCCACAACCCCCTTGTGAAGAAAGCTGATGCAATGTGTTTCTTGCACATCCGTGCAAGCAAACACAAAAAGGACCTGGACCACAAGCAACCAGGAAGGTAATAAAAAGGAAGCACCACATAGAACACTCCAGGAAAAGAAGGATAAAACAAGGGACAAAACACAAGGAGGGAACAAAAAGATGGCATATTTCATGGAAGGTCATGCACACAAATGCCTGCAGTCTGGGAAACAAGATCCCAGACCTGGTGGCTGCAATGACAGAGGCTGATCTGGACATAGTGGCAGTAACCAAAACATGGTACACCAGCAACCGTAGCTGGGACATAAGTGTACCGGGTTATGCCCGTTTCAGAACAAATAGGGAGGGTAAAAGGGAAGGGTTTGCCCTCTACATCAAAGAGAGAATAAAGGTAACTGAAATTCAAAACAGGCATGAGCAAATGGAGGATGTTTGAGTTACCCTTGAGCCAGGCAATGGAACAGCCATTTGCACAGGGGTCATTTACAAACCCCAGCTCAGGCTGAGGAAATTGACAAGCACCTGCTAAAAAACATGCATGAAATGGCAGCAAAGGGGGAGGTGCTGCTAATGGGAGACTTTAACATGCCTGAGGTAGATTGGTCCATCCCAGCAGGGGCCTCAACTAGGACACAGGACTTCATGGACTCCCTTGAGAGGGCTGGCCTTAGGCAGCTGGTTCAAGAACCTACCAGGGACCAGGTGATCCTGGATCTGGTGCTGACCAACTGGGACAGGGTAGTAGATCTTAGAGTGGAAGGTCAGTTAGGGTCCAGTGACCACAATATGATATGGTTTAAAGTGGACACGGAGCCAGTCAACCCATACAAAGGCAAGAGTCTAAGACTGTAGAAGGATGAACTTTACCAGTATGGGATTACAGCTAAAAGAAACCCTTGAAAAGGGGGGAGGGGATAAGCAGAGGCATGGAGGAGACATGAGCACACATCAAGGAGGCTATAGCAGAGGTAACAAAACAATGTGTTAGGTCAATAGACAAGAGTAAAAGGAGAAGAAAACCATTTTGGTTCTCAGGAGGGGTGGCAGAAAAAGTAAGGGACAAGAGGCTAGCCTTCAGGAAGTATGAGAAGACACAAAGGGATGAGGACAAGGAAATGTACAAGAAGTGTCTGAGATGTGAGGAAAGCAGTGAGGAGCACTAAAGCACAAACGGAAGAGAGAATAGCTCAATCAGTTAAAAAAGGAGATTGACATTATTCAGGTACATTAGCAAGAGAAGAAAGACAAAGGGGGAGGTAGCTTAGCTTAGAGGGGCCAAAGGGCAGACAGTGGAGAAAGACAGGGAACAAATCAGTGATCCTGAATGAATATTTCTGTTCAGTCTTCACTGTGGAAGTGGATGGGCAGGGCCCGCAGCTGGACTTCAAAGGAGCTAAGGATAAAGAGGTAAACACCAGTCCATTCACAGAGGAGCAGGTCCTAGAAGAACTGGTGAAGCTGAAGGTGGAAAAAGTCATGGATCCAAATGGCATACATCCCAGGGTCCTAAAGGAACTGAGGACTGAACTGGCAGCCCTGTTCAGTGAGTCTTTAGACACTGGAGTGGTCCCAGAAGACTGGAAAAGGGCAAATGTTGTCCCTCTTCACAAGAGCAGTAGTAGTAAAGAAGTGGGGAACTACAGGCCAGTTAGTCTAACCTCTGAAGTCGGAAAGATAATGGAGGCACTCCTAAAGGAAAGAATAGTGGAACACCTGGAAGTCAATGGACAGGTGGTTCCAAGGCAACATGAGTTCTCTGCAGGCTGAGCCTGTCAAACTAATCTGATAGATTTTCTCTGACTGGGTGACAAAGGCAGTAGACCAAGGGGGTGCGGTAGATATTGCCTACCTTGATTTCACCAAAGCCTTTGATATGGTCCCAGATAAGAGACTGGTCAACAAGCTAGCAAGCCTGGGGTTAGGATGCAATGTGGTGAACTGGATTGGAAACTAGTTAAGGGACAGAAAACAGAGGGTAGTGGTGAATGGAACCCAATCAGATGAAAGGGAGGTGACCTGTGGGGTACCTCAGGGGTCAGTTCTGGGGCCAGTCCTCTTCAATGTCTTCGTAGGTGACATTGCAGATGGGCTGGAGGGAAAGGTCTGCCTGTCTGCAGATGACACCAAGATCTGCAACAGGGTGGATACTCCAGAGGGGGTGGAAAGGATTAGAAAAGTCCTGGAACTGCTGGAGAGATGGTCAGGGGCATGGCAGCTAAAGTTTAACTCAAAGAAGTGCAAAATCATGCATGTGGGGAACAGGAACCCTGGAGCAAGTTACAGGTTGGAGGGGGAGCTGCTGACAGTAACTAAGAAGGAGAAGAACTTGGGGGTCATAATCACAGATAACTTAAAGGCTGCTAGGCAGACAGCAAAGGTGGTCGTAAAGGCCAGTGGGATGTTGGGGTTTATTGGAAGGGGAATCACAAGCTGAAGGAGAGAGGTAATAGTTCCACTGTACAAGACCACACCTTCAAAAGGACATTGACAAAATAGAGACAGTGCAGAGGAGGGTGGCCAAAATGGTGAAGGGATTATATCACAAGCCTTACAAGGAGAGAGTGAGGGACCTCAATTTGTAAATGCTGGAACAAAGGAGGGAGAGAGTTGACATGATAGAAACATTCAAGTACCTCAAGGGCATTATCAAGGTGGAAGGGGACAACATATTCCAGATTAATAGTATTGCCAGGACAAGAGAACACGACATGAGACTCAGGGGTGGCCGCATAAGGGGAAATGTCACAAAGTTTTTTTTTACCAGACGGGTGGTGGATGCATGGAATAGCCTGCCCCAGGAGGTGGTGGCAGCCTGTACAGTGGCAGGCTTCAAACATGCATGGGACAGAAACAAAGGAATAATACAGATAGAAAGAAAAAGCTAAAGCCAATGACCAGATAGGGTCACTGGACGCTTTGTTAGGCAGCTTAAATGGGCAGACTGGATGGGCCCGGTGGCCCTTATCTGCTGACAGCATCTATGTATCTATGAAGGGGCTTGTGGGACCACTGGCAGGAATGGTACTGCAGAACTGGAGAATGGCACATGTGATGCCCCTTCATAAGAGCAGTTCCTAGGAAGATCCAGGGAATTACAGACTGGTCAGTCTGACCTCAATCATGTGCAAGCTCATGGAAACCATACTTAAGGAAAGGTTGGTAGAGTACCTAGAGGAATAAGGTCTCCAGGATACAAGGCAGCATGAGTTTATGGAAGGGAAGTAATGTCAAATGAATCTGATTTGATTTCTTTGACTGGGTCACCAAAGCAGTAGAGAGGAAACAAGTGGTGGACATCCTTCACCTCGCCTTCAGTAAGGCCTTTGACTCTGTACCCCACAAGAGATTGATCAGGAAGTTGGCCGATCTCTGGGTTAGGAAGAAGATGACCAAGTGGGTAGAAAACTTGCTGAGGAACAGGACCCAGAGGGTGGTGACTGGGGGGGGGGGGAGTTATCCAACACCAGGCAAGTCACCAGTGGGGTCCTGCAGGGCTCGGTGCTCGGACCGGTATTGTTCCATGTCATCAGTTATATTGGTGATGGCATTAAGGGCAAAATGTGCCCATTCATAGATGACACCAAGCTCTGTAGAGGGTGAGCATAACTAAAGGGAGTCAGGACCTTCAGGACAATCTGAAAAAGCTTAATAGGTGGTCCAGGATTTGGCAGCTTGGCTTTAATGCAAAGAAATGCAAAGTTATGCACATTGGAAACAAAAATCCCAGGATGGAGTACAACCTGGGAGGGGTCCTTGTATCCACAGTAAAGGAATAGGAGGATCTAGGAATGATGCTCACTAGTAACCTGAAGCTCTCCAGACTGTACAGGAAAGCAGCAGCAAGTGCAAATTGTTGGGCTGCATAGCCGGGGGGGTCAGCAGTAGTCAAGAGGAGGTTATATTGCCCTTGTACACATCACTGATGAGGCCACATCTGGAGTATGGAATACAGTACTTGTGCCCACACCTTAAAAGGACATTAACCTGCTGTAGACTGTCCAGAGCAGGGCAATTAAGATGATCAAGGGCCAGCAGGGTTGAGCTTATGAGGAGAGGTTGGAGGCCCTGAACATGTACTCCCTGGAGGAGAGAGAGAGGAGATATGATTGAGACCTTCAAGTACTTGAAGGGGATAAATCGGGTAGATAAGGGGAGTCTCTTTAAACTAAGTGGCAGCCGAAGCATGAGGGGACACAGTCTTAAGTTGGAGGGGGGGATGTTTGGGGGGAGGCTAGGAAGCACTTCTTCACAGAGCGTGGTGGTCAGTTGGAATGCACTGAAGGAAGAGGTATTCTTGATGAAGATTGTAGGCAGCTTCAAGAGAAGATGGGATAGACTAAAGGGGGAAAGTAAGGGTTATGGGGCTGATAGAAAATATGGGAGGATTAGTAGTTTAAGCTGTGGATCCTGCAATACAAACAGATTAGACAGACCAATTGGGCTTATTCTGCTGGCTTCTTCATATGTTCATATGTTTACATAGCAAATCTAACTATTGATGTGTGTATTTTGAAGGGGTTAACATAGACTTTGACGGCAGATAAGGACCACTTGGCCCACCCAGTCTGCCCATTTCCCTACCTATTGGATAAGCTGCAGATTCTAGTTAACCAACAGCCTACTTCCTGCAACCCCCCACTATAATTGCCTTATGTCTGTCCCATGCATGTTTGAATTCCCCCACTGTTTTAGACCCCACAACCTCTCCAGGAAGGCAGTTCCATGTGTCTACCACTCTCTCCATGAAAAAAATTTCCTCACATTACCCCTGAGCTGTCCCCCCTCTTTTGATCTTGTTGTTTTGGCAGTCTTTGCACACTTCTTCAATTAGGGGTGCCCACTATATTTAACAACAATATGCTTTAAAGTTTATGAAATAGCCACTGCTTTTCTCACTCACCCGCTTCCCCTTCCCCAAACTGGTGGTACCACTACTTCACATTCATAGGTGCATATCTCCATTCTAGGAGCACTCTGAGATCATGTTGAAGGACATTTCCTCACTTTTGATCTGGTATACCACCTCACTCCAGTCAGCTGACTTTTTCATCACTCTGAACAGTCTCTTCCTGAAAGTGTCTCCCACCAAAAAGTATAGGATGGGGTCCACACAGCTGTTAAGGCTGACCAGGCCCTGGGTCAGCTGGTAGGTGGCATAAACCTGGTCGTTGAACACGCAGATAGAGGGGACCTGAAAGTCAAGCCTGGAGTGCAAGTCCAAATTCTTCATGACATGGAAGGGCAGATAAGAGGCAGTAAAGATAGCCAGTGTGCTAATGACTAGATGTGCAGCATGTTGGCCACGTTCATTGGTGGTCAGCGCTTTTGCAGTCAGTAGCAGCTCAGAGTGGCAATGAAGGGAGTGCAGCAGCTGAAGACAGTGGTGCACATGCTGTGAGCAAAGTAACTCCTTAGGTGCTTGTCAGAGATCATGTCAAAGCAAGTCACTGTCTGATTCTTCTTGTTCTTGGGGGCTGATGCAGGAGTTGTACAGGATAGGGGACATGCCAGCCATGACAAAGCTGGAGGGCAATGACAATTGCCATCCAACAGAATTGGTAGGAGATGGAAGCATAGGTCATGGGAGAGTGGCACTACTTTACATTGCCACTATGGTGATGGCAGGCATTTGCCATCCAGATGGAATCCCCACACCCCAAAGCCTGCCTGTCATGGGTGTTCCAGTGGTTCAGCCCCACCCCAAAACACAAATAGCTCTGCCAGAATCCGGGGCTTTTTGTTGCCAGTGAGAAAGAGCACTCCCTCAGTTTACAGAATCATTAATTGTGTGGTGCGGATCTTGCTATAATCAGAAAACTCACTTTCTCCTGGGTCTGATGGTGGCTGGCAGCAGAGGGAGTGGTGAACAGTGCTGTTCACCATCTACTAGAACCAGAGGGAGATGGCAGCACTGACTGTGGGATCATTGTGGAGAGAATAGTGGATGGACATAGGAGTGTGGGATGGGAGGCAATTGGAATTACTATTAGGTGTGGGTGGAACAGAGTGCTGGTCATGGGGAAAACATAGTAGAGGGGCACTGTATTCAGATACAACACCCCCCCACACAAAAAAAAACAACTGTTCCAGCTGTGGACAAAATCCATTGCACATCACTGGTCCACAGAACAAACCAATAATCAGTTATCACACACAGTGACTGGTTCCTGCTGTTCAGTGACTGACTAGTCAGCATGTGGGAAAACAGGGCAAATTTTATGTTGGACCCAGTGGAAGAATAATATTCAAATATAAATATAATGGCAACCCCTGAAGCAAAACTAGGTAATTTTCTCATTGTCCAAGTGAAAAAAAGATTATGTTCAAAAAATACCCAATTGTAGCCTCCATGCCAGCCTGGCACTGAACCTGGGTTCTTGCAGTGGAAAAGATGTTTAGACATGCAGTGCTCAGTTTCCATACCACACTGGTATGGATGCTATATTTGGATATTTAGGGAGGGAAAAAAGTCATTGTGTTTTCTGTTTCATCAGAGAGTGTGGCTTATTGCACTGCATGCCAAGTGAGGCCCTCCAGTCAGGCAGTCACAGTTTGAAGCAGTATCAATGAGTATGGCATGCTTTGTGCACCACTCTTTCAACTCAATTTCTCCAGGGTCTGACTTTGGATGGCGGCAGTGGGAAAAGAGGGCAGTGTCCATCGCTGTCCAATAGAACCAGAGGGAGATGGAGGCATAGACTGTGAGAGAGTGGCACAACTTTACATTGCCACCATGGAGATTGTAGGCACACTGCTGTCCAGATGGAATACTCCTCAACCCAAAGCCTGTCTATCTTGATTGTTCCAGTGGTTCAACCCCCACCCCCCCCAACACAAATGCACACAGCTCTACCAGATTCCAGGTCTTTTTGTTGCCAGAAAGAAAGAGCACTCCATCAGTGGTGGAGGCAGTGGGTAGTGTCATTCATTACCTGCTAGAACTCAAGGGAGATGGCAGCACTGATTATGAGATCACCATGGAGAAAATGGTGGATGAACATGGGAGGGCAGAATGGGGTGATGATAAGAAGGGCTACTGGGGATGGGTGGAACTGAATGAACCAGACAAAAGCACTGAAGTAAACAACCGTTGTCTTCTTGAACCTCCCCAGAAATTTCAGGGGAGAGACCAGCCTTGTGTACCTGTGCACACTGATACAAGTCAGAAAGAGGATGCTGCCATATAGGCTGACATGGAAGATGAGCCTCTGCAGTTTGCACAGCAGATCACCGAAGATCTAGTCCATTTTGTTGATGTGCTAGAAGATCAGGATGGGAAGAGTAAGGAAAAAGTGGAATAAATGTGTGCTTCAGTTACAAAAATTGATGTGTAACATTAAACTGTGGTTGCAATTCATGATGCTGGGCAATGAGCAAATGAGGGAGAAAACTATTATTTTAGAGAGCCAGGTCTGAGGTTGATGAAGATTACTTTTTTGTCCCCCGTTCACTTAAAACCAAAGCCAAAGTTTTAAGAAGTAAGGGAGTGAGAGATAGATAGATAGATACAGACAGTGAGAAAGAGATTGCGATTCATCACTGGCTCACTGCTGGCATACAAGCAAGCAGCACATCTCCATCTGCGGCTGGAGATGCCAAGAAACTCCTGCTGTTCTCATATAGAGAACATGGGTGAGCAGCTCCTCTCCCAAGCTGGGCACTCTGGATTTTGGGATGCCCAGAAGAAGTATTTCTGTACATGTTTGTAAAAAAGAAGACACCAGAATCTGGCTAAACGGAACCTGCTTACCTAGGTCCTGGTGTTTGTTTTTCACAAATCATAATTTGTTATGTATTTTTCGAGTCTTTCATTTGACAAAAAAACACAAGATGGCAGCCGTCACAAACAAAATAAAAGTTTTGATTTCTCAGTCATTTTCAGTACATGACAACTAAATGATGCAAGCCAAAAATACTCTCATGAACTGAAAATGTTTGGGTTTGCACCAGAGGGTTATCCAAAACCAAACTTTAAGTCCTTATAACTCTGGAATTGTTTAATGTTTTTTCACAAAACCTTCAAAAGGCACTACTTCAGCACAGGCAGCTTCTACTCTGAAAGTTTCACGGAGAAATTCAGTACTGTTTAGGCTGTATGTGAGAGTAAAAAAAAATGTTAAGTACAGGAAAAAAGTAATCCATGTACGAAATAAGGGGTATCCAGATGTCGGAAACCACACAAGGTGCCATTATGAAACTTTCTATGTCTTGAAACTATGGCAATGTGACCATGCATATAAACTTTGGACTATTGTGTCGAATACTGTTATTCAGGTGCACAGTTAGGGGTTTAACATTGAGCACTCCACTCAACACCAACTATAGGGGTATCACTGCAAAATATATACATATATACATATATATATATATATATATTATAGGCAAAGAAATCCGTTTAATGCATCACTTAGGGTTGTTGCACAGTGACAAAAGCAAGGAAAATCGGTGTTAGGGATGAAATCCTCCTTGAACTCTAGCCCACCCACCCAAACGCATCAGGCACGCATTGGGGTCATCGGCCCTAACTCTCACCCCATCACATGTGAAGAAGCAGAGGTATAGGAGGATGGGATGAGAGTTAGGACCGACGACCGCAATGCGCACCCTGATGCTGGTTGGGGTGGGCTGGGGGTCCACGGGGCCTTTTAACCCTAACACCAAATTTCCTTGCTTTTTGTTGTTGTGGAACAACCTCAACAGATGCATTAAACAGAGTTTTTTGCCTCTACTTTCCCTTCTTTTTGAGAATGATAATGAGAAACAGTGAATGTAATGCAGTGGCGGGAGCGCAGGGCCCCACGTGATGTCTTGTCACATGGTAACACGGTGCCCGCAAACGCAAATGGTAATGCACATGGAGACGCAAAGTGAACAGAAAGAGAAACAGTACTGTAGACACAAATGGTAAAAATAATGCAAACACAAGCTCAAATGAAAACGCAAAGGGTAACGCACATGGTGGTGTTGACGGGAACAGTAAGTGAAACGGATACAGAACTGCAAGCAGAAGTGGTAAGGGTAACAGTAATGTAAGCGCACAGGCTGGTTTTCCCCAAAAGCTGCATAGATAAAGACAGTGAGTACAAAGAATGTATGCATAATAATGGGTCTCGGAGCAGAAAATGAGGAGTTGGAATACTAAATTGCTTATATCTCAGGAACCGTACGAAGTAGAAAAGAAATTTAAAAGTCATATGATTTATGACTTTCCTGGTTAGTTTTGTAGTTAGCCTCCATCATTTTTCTGATGAAAAGTCCGTATCTCTCACTGTTTCCGAGATACGGGCCCTGAAAGGTGCGGCAAACGCCGTAATGTTATCCTACAGGAAAAAAAGAGAAGTTCGGAGTGCCATAACTTTGCCACCCTGTAATATTTTTTCAGCAAGCCACCTAAAGGCACATCTGTGGGATGTTGGCTTTCTTCCCTCCAAATTTCAGTGTAAAAGACAAAACCGTTATTTTGCAGCAGGGTGGCAAAGAATTCCTGTCATGCAGCAGACGCCGCAATGTTAGTCTACGGGAAAAAGTGTCAAATTTGGAGTACCATAACTTTGTATCCATGCAATATTTTGTCACCAAACCACCAAAAGGCACATCTGTAAGATGTTGGCTGCCTTCCCTCCAAACTTCAGCCCAAAACACCAAACTGTTCATTTGCAGCAGGGTGGCAAACGACTGTCATTTTGGCCATAGTCTGAAAAAGTAGTGTCGTGATTTGCGACAGCTTTCACAAGCATTTGAGAAAGTGTCGTGAGTGCGACACTACTTTGCGAAACTACTTTTTCCAGAAATTTGAAAAACATATTTCTAGGGTGTTTCAGCCCAAAATAAAGACATGGCTAGCATCCTCAGGGTCTGACTAGGTGAACACAAAAAGAATTGTGTTGCTAGAGGGTCCCAAATTTAAATGCCAAGCATTTTTCTGATCACCAACTGAAAACAAAATGGTGGATTTGTGACACTACTAGGGCCATTTGCGACACTAAAAAGTGCATTTGCGACACTGTCAAACTTTTTGTTAACTTTTCCCATTGACTTATAATGGAAAATTGTTTCTTGAATAACTTTTGAACCGTTTAATATTTTTTCATGAAATCTTCAAAAGGCACATCGGGGACCCTGGTCTCATGTTCCCTGAAGTTTTTAGACCAATCACACAAACTGTGCAACCCGTAGGGAAGAGCAAAGAATTCAAAAAAGCATAAATGTGTGCGCAGATCACACTTGATAACTCCGCAGCCGTATATCAAAACAGTAAGAAAGTTGGAAGATCCCAAGATGTATGGTACTTGATTGTGCATTCTAAATTTCAGGCAAATCCGTTGAACAGTTGCAAAGTTATTAAGGTGCAAAATTTTAGGTTTATCATGTAAATGGCTCCTCAACCCTAACTATGGTAGCACTACTGTGCTACCATAATATAATCATATATATATATAAATTATAGTGGCACGGTAGTGCCACTATAGTTAGGGTTGAGTACCCCATTTAAGGTTAAAGTGTGAAATTTGTCAGGCTAATAACTTTGCCACTGTATGATGGATTTGCCTGAAATTTGGCAGGTACAGAGCAGTACCATAGATCTCTGGATCTGCCAAGTTTTGTACTGGTCGGATATACAGTTGTGGAGCTATAAAGCGCCATTCTGTATCACATTTATGCTTTTTTATGCATTCTTTACTCTCGCCTACAGGTTGCACAGTTTGTGTCACCAGTCCAAAACCTTCAAGAAACATGCAGCCAGGGTCACTGATGTGCCATTCAAAGATTTCATGAAAAAATATTAAATGGTTCAAAAGTTATTCAAATAAACAAGTTTCCCATTATGGTCAATGGGAAAAGTTAACAAAAAGTTTGCCTGTCACAAATGCAGTTTTTAGTGTCGCAAATGACCCCTGTAGTGTTGTGAGTCAGCCATTTTTTTGCCAGTTACTGGTCACAGAAATGCTTGGCATTTAAATGTGGGACCCTCTAGGGACACAATTATTTTTGTGTTCATCTAGTCGAGCCCTGAGGATGCCAGCCATGTCTTTTTTGGGGGGTTGAACACCCCAGAAATATGTTCTAGAAACTTTTGTAAACTGTAGTGTCACAAAGTAGTGTCGCACCTGTGACATGTTCGTGATTTTTTTTGGCGAAAGTGTCATGATTTGTGACACTACTTTGCGACACTATGCCCAAAATAACAGGAATTCTTTGCCACCCTGCTGCAAAAGAACGGTTTGCTCTTTTGGGCTGCAATTTGGAGGGAAGAAAGCCAACAACCCACAAATATGCCTTTTGGTGGCTTTGTGACAAAATATTACAGGGATGCAAAGTCATGGTACACCAAGGTTGACTATTTTTCCCATAGACTAACATAACATCGTCCACTGCACCTTTCAGGGCCCATATCTTGGAAACGCTCCGAAATACGGACTTTTCATCAGAAAAATGGTTAGCCCCCCCATAGGGAGCTAAGTTCAAAACTTGCCAGGAAAGTCATAAATTATATGAAATTTAGTTTTTTTTCTATGATGTATGGTTCCTGAGATATAAGCAAGTTAGTATTCCAAGTGCTCATTTTCTGCTCCGAGGCCCATTATTATGCATACATTCTTTGTATTCACTGTGTTTCGCTATGCAGCTTTTGGGGAAAAAGAGCATGTGCTTTCATTACTGTTACAGTTAGCATTTCCACTTGCATTAACATAACCATTTGCATTAATGTTCTCATCTACGCCACCGTGTGTGTTAGCCTTTGCGTTTTTGTTTGCGCTTGCATTTGCATTACTGTTACCATTTGTGTTTCCATTACTGTTTCTGTTTGCATTTTGTTTTGCATCACCATGCGCATTACCATTTGTGTTTGCATTTGTGTTTCTTTTGGCATCATCGTTGCTGTTACCGTTAGCATTTGCATTTCCAATTGTGGTACCATGACCATGTGCATTACCATTTGCATTTCCATATGCACTTGTGTTTCTGTTTGCGTTACTGTTCGCTTTAGCGTCATCGTTGCTGTTACTGTAACTGTTTGCATTTCCAATTGCATTACCAGTACTGTTTGCATCTTCATCACCATTTGCATTTCTGTTGCCCTTAGCGTTTGCATTTTCAGTTGCATTTCTGTTGTCGATTGCGTTACTGTTTGCTTCTGCGGCGCCGTTGCCTTAACCATTTGCATTTCTGTCTGCGTTTGTGTTACCGTTTGCATTTTTCTTGCCATTTTCATTTCCGTTGGCATTAGTGTTTATGTTACTGTTTTTGTTAACGTTTGCGTTTCTGTTGCTGTTAGCATTTGCGTTACCGTTTGTGTTACCATTTCTGTTTTCATTAACGTTTGTGCTTGCATTTCTCTTACTGTTTGCGTTACCATTTACATTTGCATCACCATGTGCGTTACCATTTGCACTTGTATTTGCATTACCGTGCGCATTACTATGTGCAAAAAATCACATGGTAGGGCCCCCTGCTCCCACCACCACATTCCATTCACTATTTATAGTGCTGATTCTCAAAAAGAAGAGAAATTCATGGCAAAAAAACTCCATTTAATGCATTAGTTATGGTTGTTCCACAGCGACAAAAGCAAGGAAATTCAGTGTTAGGGTTGCCACCCCTTGCACCCCAAGCCCACCCCATCTCCACCAACAGGCATCGGGGTGTGTGTTGGGGTCATCGGTCCCAACTCTCACCCCATTCTCCTATGCTGCACCACCTCAGCTTGTTTACATATGGGATGGGGTGAGAGTTAGGACCGATGACCAATGCACATCCCAATACCTGTTGGTGGGGATGGGGTGGGCTTGGGGTGCAAGGGGTGGTAACTCTAACACCGAATTTCCTCACTTTTGTCACTGTGGAACAACCCTAACTGATGTAGTAAACAGAGTTTTTTGCCATGAATATACATATATATATATATGAATGATGTGGAGCCTTTGTAAACAAACCTTTGGTTCAAAGGTATTTTGTAATCCTAGTAGTCAATAAATAAATAAATAAAAAGATGCAGGAATTTTGTGACACACTGCAGCATTACTGCATTGTATTCTGGCTGACACTGCTGTACCTCTGGCTGCAGAAGCACGGGTCCCATGGGGCCTTCTGTGTATAGAACGGCAAGACCCATAGACCCTCTGCTTCTGCAGCCATGCATACTCATGCATGCAGTATGGCATAGACACACAGGTGTGGTTGCATAAGCACCACCCTATGGGTGCAGATACAGATCCATGAAGGTAGTACATCAGTGCTACTGGATTTGTGTCATCTGGAAACAGTTGTATGTTGCTTGTCTTACATGGTGATGGCTGTCTGTGGTTGCTTGGGTGGTGTCCTTTTGCTACTTTAGGGAGGTGGGGAGTTAGGGTTGGAGACCCTAATACCACATTCCCCTACTTTTGTCATTTCAAGTTGAACCCTAATGAGTGCATTAATAGTTTTTTGCAATGATTTCCCTTTCTTTTTTAGATAGAATAGTATCCTTGTTCACACAGGTCCCTTTGGGACCTGCATGAACAGATCCCTCTGGTGGCAGAACCATGGGGTCCTGTGGGCCATGCCCTTCCATATGGCTACAGATGCAGATGGGAAGGGCCCTCTAGGCCCCGTGCCAGTGAGCAGTCCATCAGGCTGTGGAAGCACAGGGCCATCTGGGCCATGTGTTTCTGTGCAGCTACTGATGCAAACACACCAAATATGGAGTCCATCAGGATGCAGAAGTGCAGGGTCCTTCTGGCCTGCACATCCATGTAGGTATAGATGCAGACATACAGATCTCTCCAGGTTCTGCACCAAGTGAGGAGTCCATCTATCTGCAGAAGCACAGGGTCCAGAGGGCCCCACACTTCCTTGTGGCTACAGATGCAGATGTACAAAGAGTCCATCTGGCTCTGGAAAAGAGGGTCCAGAGGACCCGCACTTATATTTGGCTACAGATGCAGATGCACAGGGCCCTTTGAGCTCTGCACCAAATATGGAGTCCATCAGGCTGTGAAAGCATAGGGCCCTGTGGGCCCTGTTCTTCCATGTGGCTACAGATGCAGACACACAAATAAGAAATTGCATGAAAAGATATCATGGAGGAAGATCACAGAACAAGAAATTTCTCCTTTTGTGAAATTTGGTTCTTCTTTTGTAAGCCAAAAGTGAGGTTCCTCTTTCATAAGACCCACAAACAAAGAATTTCAGTTAACACAAGAAGAATAAAGAGCCCTCACTAAGCATTCCACCTAGAGTTTTAGGGATATCCCATAACCATATTTTGGGGTCACAGAATTGAGCTAAACTTGTCTCCTTTAGCTAGATTCATATGTTTGTTTTTCTCCAGAGCATCCTTTTTTTTTGAATGAAAAACAAGATGGTGCCATATGAAAGAACAAGTTTTTCTCACAAAAGAAGAATTTTGGTTCATGAAAGAAGAATCTTCTTTTGTGAGCTGGAATTTCTTATTTCGCACCAGAGATACAATATAAATGAAAGACCCTACCGAGCATGCACAGAACAGGTGTTTCAAAACCTTATAACATAGGAACCAATTAATATTTTTTCACAAAACCAAAACAAGACCTCTTTCTATGGCAATCCCCTTCCACCCTGAAAAGTTCAGAATGAAATTCCAATGCACCTTGGCTGTAGGTGAGGTAAAATATGGCCAAAACCCCTGACTTTTCTAGTTTTTGCACTATACAGATGTTGAAATCTAGATATCCAACCATCATGAAACTTGCCTAATCAAGAGACCTTGCCCCCCCAGACAACGCATGCAAAATTGCATGCAATTTCATTGAGTGGGGGCAAAGTTATTAAGGTACAAGGCTAGGGTTTTAATATTAAACACCCTACTCAACCCTAGTCAGAGGAATTGTGAGCTGGCAGTATATCCTAGAGGTTCAAGTAATAAGCTCTGAATGAGCTTGGTACATCCAACAGACCGGGGTTTGATTCCCATAACTTCTACTTGCATATTGTGTGACCCTTAGCAAGTCACTTAACCTCCCCAGTGCACCTGGGTCACCCCTCAAAACATGGTCTTGCACTTTGTGGACCTTAGTGAATTACCAAAAGAATATATATATATATATATATATAAAATTTGTCATGTATTTAAAATGAGAACCTACGAACAAAATTGTCTGTTTTCATAAGCAACCGTGGTCAAGCTATAAAAATTACAAAAGAGACAGTAACATAATGATACATAATAAGTTATGTTTATGTTCATATAAAACAAACCTTACATTTTCTGGAGAGAAAGATCACAATACGCTTTACAACCTAGTAACATTAGAAGAGCTAGTTGTCCCTTTTGTGGTACAGCATTGGTGGGTTAACAGGTCCAAAAAGGAGCCCCCAATAGAAAATATATAATGTAACAGTAGGCATATCAGTGGAACTAGGTCCTTCTATATGCAATACCAAAAACAATATACACCATATCACTTTAGTCTTAATGGACTTACCTGTAACATTAAGTTTGAGGCCGCACAATCATACCCACCACATAAATTCTTGAAATAAATGAATGAATGCACATAAGGGAAAGAGGCTCATATAACCTTTAACCTTCCTAACAGCATTACACTCTCTGATCATGTTAGTATGGCAAACCGCTTTATCCCTGAATACTAACTATGTAATCAGTATTAAAGGTGATCTGTTGTGTGGAAATGTGAAAATAGTCCAGTTTGTACAATGCATAATTGCACTATTAAAAATGGTATTAGCACCCCTACTAGTAGTAGTGAGATCTTTCACTCCACTATAGTCAGTCAGTTCCATTTTACATTTAAAGGGGGCATAAGGAAGGATTATTTCACATAGAGGGTGGTGGACAAGTGGAACAGACTGCTGAGCAAGCTGGTAAAAGTCAAATCTGTCCAAGGGTTTAAGGTAGGATTGGACAGGTACAGAGGCTTAGTGATTCTGAGCTTAGGCAACAGTGAAGTGGTCAACATTACAGATTGGGGGTCAGATTAATAACACCCAGTAATAGGTTGCTGTCGGTTTAAATAGCACAGTGCAGACATGGTGGACTACAAGTATTTTGTTGCCTGCAAAATTTCTGTTTCTATGAACAGTCCTTCCTGAAATAACCTCCAATGCTCAAAGTATCAATACAGCAAAGCATGGTGGCATAGTTTACTTTGTACAAAGCTCTCAATGCTACATTCTAACTAAGGAATGTACCTCTCTTAACCAGAAGAGAGCCTATGTATTTAAGGAACTGCTGCACATTAGTCACAGTGGTTCATTTCTGAGAACCAATGCCTCTGATGGCATTACCATGTCACATTGAGGTGAACCTCCCTCCTATTTGATTGTTACTGTCACACTTATGAGCTGGTGCCATCAACCCAGCAAACACACCAAGCACATTTAACCAGGCAACAAATAGCAATTTATATGTAGATTCCTTGGTGAACACTATGTCAAAAAGACTAAGACTCAAACAGAAAAAGAAAAGCCTGCGGAAAGTAATTATATACTGAATGGGAAAGTATCCAGTAGCTGTGGTAGTCCATCAAGAGATATCACTGTTGAGCTGAGAAGAAAATATTAAGCAAGATCACAAAGTGACCTGACAGACACTCCAGGGAATTTTCACAAACCTTTCATTTTTTTCCTCTACAGGAGGGAAACTGTTTTTTTCCTACTTTTCAAAATTACAGGGGGTTGGTGGTTCCATCATTGAAAATGTCAGGGCATGGTGAATGAGGAATGAAATATTAAAGTGTGTGTTTCCTGTCTTTTTACTTACTGCCACACAGCACAAGCGGTGGTCTTAATGAAGATGGAGCTTGCCAACTGCTCTCCCATACATTGGCCCTACATTCAGCTGCAGTCTGAGAAAGTTTATATCAAAAGTCAATGTTCCATTGTTAAGTAAGTGCATGACTGACGTACAGAAAGGGGCTTTTTCAGAGCTACTGTATACAGTTTCCCCAATATTTGTAATAACCGATATTATGCTGAGAAAGAAATGACTATGATATACAATTCTTAGTATATTCTCATAGGAGGTGTTTATAGTACAATTACTTGTTACTTATTTTTACACTCCTAAATTATCCAGTTTTCTCTGTAGTAAATTCCTGTTATAAAATGGCAAAAACAATCCAGATAACTCACCGGTCAATAGCCATCCAGACCTCTGCAGTAATTGACCAATAACCACATAGGTCTGGAAAGTGCCTTGCAAATCTTGCAACTGCAATGCTTCAGAATTCTCAGTAACTGTGAGAATTGGGGGGAAAAAAGGTTCTACTAACATAAATGACTTACCTGCCAGCCAATTTGACCTCCTTGATAGGGCAAATCTAGTTGTTCATGTGAGAACTAATTTACCAATGATGATTTCTTTATTTATTCTTAATTTAAAGGTTCATTTAATCATGTGGTTTTTATTATTTTGGTGCCATTTTATAAATACAATAACATGCTTCAGAAATTGTAGTTATTGGGCAATTACCCAATTTCCACCCCCCCCACCCCATGGTTGAAGGATACTCAGCTAATGAATGCCTCACGTCTCCAACCGACAGAGTTGGCTAGGTGTGTGTTAATTACCCAGTATAACCTCATACCCTATTTGATGTTATTGTTTACTTACTGTTGTAGCAATATCCACTCAGTGGCAACAAAACTGCGTTACTGGTGCAAGGCCTCTCTATGTTGAGCTTCTTGCCAACACCTTCCAGGATCCATTAACCTAAACATTTGTTCTAGAGTAATGTCATGACAGATCATTTTATATGCTCTAGTTTTTTCTTCACTTAGGGCTTACCTCCCTTGCCAGGTGTACAGAAAGAGCTGGAGTTCATATTTCAAAGCTAGCGAACCCTAGGAGTGGAGCCTGTAGCCTGTGTTCCTGCATTTCGTGTGCCAATATCATAAAAAAGTGTTGAATTAAGATGAAAAATCCATTTTTCTTTAACTATTTATTAAACTATATCTGCTGTATGTTAAAAGTGACAGCAAACAGTATTAGACTGGATTCTTCTCAAGTAGACTTAAAACAGAGCAAGGAAAATGCTTCTATATACTAAGGTTCATACTACGGATTTATAGAGCTAAAAGAGGCATGAGTGCCCCTGTTAACAGCTCCCCATTATTTCAATGGTACCAGCTCAGTATTCATACTTCTCCGATGAAAAACTATATATACTTGCACTTTATACTGCAAAGCTAGCATCTGTTCTTTTAAGTTTAATTAACAATGCATTTGTAAAACCTAATCAACATCAGTATCTAGCAGTATAAACTAGATCCTGGAGTAACTAGCTGTAAATGAGTTCAGTTCATCCAGCAGGCCTGTTTTTTTTTTTTACACAACCTCAGCTTGCATACTTTGTGGCCCTGAGCAAGTCACTTAACCTCCCTGTGCTCCTGGGTTGCCCCTGTAAATGGTCCTTTTGCCCACTGGGCCTTATCCAGTTCCCAAACAGCAAAAATAAAAAATGAAATAACAATTACATATGTAAACAATAGCCTTAATATGGGAGAAATGGATTCCATATTGCTATGCAACTCAGTTTTGTTCATAAATTTATCATTACATATAGATTGCTATATTGTACTGTGCAAGAGAAAAAATATCTTGTCACTGTCTCCAAAGTGCAAAATTATTATTTTCTTACTTATGTAGGATATGTTAAAAAATTAATCAGCAATCTAATGCTTATAAAAAAAAAGTACATTTAAGGTTGGAACTATTCGGACACATCATCTTGTAACCTCATAATCTATGATTACTAGTCTATAATCATATTCTTCTGTTCCTCTCTTAAATTACTCATATCTCTCCACATTTTATTAAAATGAGTAAGATGTAATATAGCATATCGTGTGGGAGTAATCTGATAAAAAACATTTCTCAAACTGGAGCCTCATTGTCAACTGCTTTATTTTATCAACTCACAGACTGGGAGCATTAAAAATCAAAACCAAACCAGTCTGTCTAAATCCATACAGAGACTGCTGCTCACTAGTTGTCTGTGCCTGAAAAGGGCGTTGTTTCCTGCTGATTAATTTTACTAATTTGTAAGATCTTATTTGAATTTCTATACAATGATAAGCTTGCGGAAGCTCCCTTTCTACAACTCAGTGCTAATCTATAGTTTCGGATATTGTCTGTAAACCTCTTTGTTAACATTAAAACGGCATGTTGTGTTCTTTTGGCTCCATGGCCTAAATTGCTTTTATACTTGTAAACGTTTCCAGTTTATAAATTAAAAACCTAGAATTGACCTGAGACAAACTTCCTGTGAAAAGGTACCATGCAGGACTATCTGTCAGGCTCCATTATCCTCACTGAACACACTCCCCCACAACACACACACACACACACACACACAGATAGAATTTGTTCTCTCCCTATTGCTGTGGTGTAGAGGATGGGATAGTGAGAACAATCCGCACTCTCCTTTTCTAGGAATGCAGTCCCTCAATTAGACTCATGAACTGTCAGGTCTTATTATTTCCAATTAGGCTTGACAGTTCTAGAGTTAGCCTTTTTTTTCTCCAGTAAGCATATTCTGTTTTCCCTGCTCTGCTCCTAAAATAGTTAAGTAGCTCAGTGGAATTTATCTTCTCATATTTCATAAGGAATCTGAGATATGCTATATAGAGGATTGTGTATGAGCAGTCATACATAACAAGGATATTCTTGTATCGAGAGGTTTCCTTGGTAACAGATGACCTCAAGAGCGCAGCTCGAGAGGTGCTCTGTTACCAAGGGAACCTCAAGATACAAGAATTTCCTTGTTTGTGTATGACTTCTCATATACAATCTTTTATAGTGTATGGGCAGTCACAGCATAGAAAATCACACAAAACCAGCTGAAGAAGACAACAGAGAAGAGAAATGTTAACATTTTCTTGTTTTTTTAACTGACAGTGTGCAGCAGATGTTTCTGCAAGTTCAAGTTTAAAAACAAACAGCAACTTCCAGCTTAACTGGATTGAGGAAAGCAACTATGTGGCAGCATTCCAGGTTGTTATGCTGCAGTAGGGACATAGCTAGTGCAGCATAACAGCTGTGATGACATAGCTACTGCAGCATAACAACTCCATTCTAGTTATGGATTTCTATCCATAACATAGAGAATACTGGATGGACAACTATGCACAACCAGTGTGTTCTGCCACAGAGGGGTTCTGATTCCCTCTGACCTCAAGAGCGAAGCTCGAGAGGTCCATGGAAATCAGAACCCCGAGGTGACAGAACACAGAGGTTGTGCATAAAGTTGTTCATCCTGTATTTTTTATAGTGTATAGCAGTATTATGTGAAATGTGTGCATTGTGTTTTTCTTTTCTCTTTTTCATAATGAAACTGACTTGTGAAGTCTCTAGAGGTTCTAGAATACTGTCACCACAGAACTGAATAGAGGAAAGTAACAATGTGCCAGCATTCCAAGTGGTTCTGCTGCAGTAGTGACATCACCACTGCAGCAGAACAACATAATGACATCACTACTGCAGCAGAACAAGCATATTCCAGGCATGGAATTTCATGCATAACAGCATTCCACTATACACTATAACATTCTACCATGTACTATAACCTTATAACACAGAAACATATGAAGAAGCTAGCAGATACAGGCCTTGTGGCCTATCATGTCTGCTTAAGTGTGCAGCTCTCAGTGTTGAGTACTGATAGTTCACACAGTTAATGAAGTCCATGTTCTAGAGGATAAATCTTCTCAGTGAGGAAGTGAAGGGTTCATATTCATTTCATTTTTTTTCTTTATAAAAGAGGCACTGACTATTTTCCTGACCACAAAAAACCTCTAAATACCTACCCACACCTGATTAAGGTTTCTAACCAAAACATTCTATTTCTGTTCAGAAATGGTAGACCCATTACTGTATACTATTATAGATTAATTGGAAAATTGGTATTTATCCCCTATTTGGAAATGAGCAAAGAGATGCTAGGGGTCAGTTTGGAGGAAGATGGCTGAGTGTCCCACCAGGGAGGAGAAGTATAGTGGCATCTGAAATGATGCAATGCAGTGCCTTGAGTTACTGCATGACAAAGGGTGATTAACTGCTGTTAAAATTGTCTTGTTTACTGCAGTATGCAGGATGGCACCATTGTAGCGGTCTCTAATGCTATACTACCTTGGTAACCACAGGTAACTGGTTCAGCTGGAGAGGCTTGTAGAAGGATAGATGCAGGCTGGCACTTGAGTATGCAGCCCCACCTCTGCACATGCATCTACTCCATAGAGACCTTGCTACCTGTGCCCTGGGGATTGGCTGAAACAAAGGAGGCAAAACCCCAGTGCAGAACAGTATGATACCAGCATTCTCAGGCCCCACCAATCCTAATTGTCTACATATGATGGGTCTGCAAGAGGAACCTACTGTGACCCTCCTAATGGTATGCACTATGGAGAACCTTGCTTTCTGGGGACCCCCTGAAGACCAAGGTATGTAACAGAGAAGGGGTTGGGCAGGGCTGGGAGGTGGCCATGGCAAAGGTGGGCAACACCAGAGAGGGAATGAAGAAAATATTTTTTTTTTAAATGGTAACCAGGTAAGACACACTGAGCTGAATCTCATTTCCTTGGGTGACCTGGGGGAGGTGGCTACAACTGGAAGGAACACTTTTGTGCAGCATACAGTATGTACCGCATGCAAAATATATAGGTAAATAGGACAAAGAAAGGAACATAAATACAGGAAAACAAGTATCAGGCGGGTGTGCAATCTTACAAGATTACAGCTGCACAATGCAGCTAAAAAGGTCAACAAATTTAAAGAACCTAATGTCAAAAGTTCAACAAAAGCCCAGCAGGCTGTAAACTGCAAAAAAAAGCAAAAAGGGGGGCATGCGAACGAGAGAGGGAGGATAGAGGCCAGCTGAAGAGTTGTAGGGGGAAAAAATGAGCCTTAAGTAGTGGGTTGGGAGAGAGAAGTATGGGTGAAAAGGTAAGAGTCAGAATGGGAGGAAGAGGTTGTTTCAGAAAAAAAACACACACAAACCCATGTGCTCTCTTAAGAGGGAGCCACTCTACTGAATCTAAAGTACAGACAGACACAAGAAAAGAATAGTGTTCACCAGTTAGCAAAAGTATAAATTTATTGGGCAAACAAAACACCAACATCAGAGCAAAAATTCCTGGTGCTTTGTGGCACCTGACACTTGTGGAGGGGGGGAGTCAAGCAATCAACATTACAGATTTATACAACCAATGTAAAGAGGTACCATAGTTCAAATGTATTGGTGATCAGAAGAGCTCATTTATATGATCACACATAAATAATTAAACAACATACGTGATCACTCTTTCTAGGATAATTACAGATAAATTAAGTTGTTTTAAATGCTTGAAAGCTTTGAAAGTTGGCTCTTCTATTAAGAGCAGTATCCACTTACAGTATGAAGTAAAACTGTAAAAAGGAGCTCAAATACATATGACAGCCCAATGAGTGCACGATCTTGATATCAGATAGTAGTAGGTGGCTTCTAACACTTAAAAAGAGGGACCTGAAATTAACCCTTGCTGTGCTGCAGACTGATATGAGTCCAGAATTCCTATATGTTCTAATTCTCTTGGCAGCCTAAGGGTTAAAGGCTATCTCCATTAATAATGACACCAAGTGGTGTGGAAGCCTAAAAGTGAAGCCAGATCTAAGGTGTGTGGCCACAGAAAGAGACTGTGAATAAAAACATAGCACAAACCCAAAATGGTAATCAAATACAACAACTTAGCATTGTGAAACCCTAAGATTAAAGTTAGAAAGTCAACTAAGGCACAAATAGTATAAACACAAGTATCCTGATGTTAAAAGACAAACATAGGGAAAAATGAAGAGTATTGTTAGAATAAATAAACTGAAGTCAGTGAGTGATTTAAACAAACCTGTTCGGTGAAAAGGTAAGATAGCTGATAGATGCCAGAAATTACAGATATGTAAAAAACTTACCATAACAGTAGATCTTCAAGAGAGGTTACTGCAGTAGGTCTTCACATATAGGACTGTGCCCCCTGGTGTCAGGACCGCACGGCAAACTTCTAGCTAGCAATACATAGCGGGGCACCATACTTGGCGTCACATATCAAGACGTTGGCATGACAGTACATAGGGGCGGTTCCCATGCCAGCCCTCCAGTTCTCCCACATGAAGACCCCAAAAGGGGAAAAATGGGAGAAAGAAGAAGAAAAAAACTCCTTAAGCCCACAGCCACTGAAAACAAAGCCTTGGGAAAGGAAGGGAGAAAAGAACAGGAGCCGGGGGAAGGTGCGAGGGAAAAAGTGACCAACTGTAGGAACCTCTCTCGAAGATCTACTGTTACGGTAAGTTTCTTATGTAACTGTAATATCTTACTTTGAGAGGGTTCCTGCAGTAGGTCTTCACATATAGGACTGAATACCAAGCAGCCATGCCACAGGTCGAGTGGCCTTTCACTTCCCCCCTGGAAGGGGCTTCTCGTACATTTGATAAATGTGCTAGATTCAATTAGTCAACCATTTAGACAAACCCTGTTTAGAAATAGTCATACCCTTACATTTGGGTGTGAAAGCCACAAACAATTGGTCAGATTTTCACATCTCCTTGGTCCCAGAGATATAGTATCTCAATATCCTATGCACGTCTAATGTGTGCAAAAGGTATCCCCTCCCCCCGTTGGAATACTCTGAGTAATAAACCGGCAGTTGAACATCTTGGTTCAATGTAAACTCTGAGACTATTTTCAGACGAAAGAAAGGGGTAGTTCACAGAGCCACCCAGTCTCTGTGAAAAATCAAATAAGTCGTCTTGCAAACGAGGGCCTGAAGCTCCGAAATTCTTCGAGCTGAGGTAATAGCAATTAAAGAGAGCACCTTCCAAGATAAATAACCCAAAACGCAACTTGCTGCTGGTTCAGAAGGGGGCAAAGTAAGTTTCTCTAAAATAAAATTTTAGTTCCAGGGTGGGAACTGGATTATGGACCAGAGATTTAGGGTGAAGGATCCCCTTAATAAATGTTTTGGAGACCTCCAGCTGCGCAAGGATTTTTCCCTCCCCCGGAAGGTGGTAGGTGGAAACCACAGAAAGACCTTCAGAGATGAGTAACTGAGGCCTGAATCAGACAGGTGCAAAAGATACCCAAGGACCTAGGGTGCTGAGCAAGTGAATGAGTTCAGGCCTCTGGCCACGGCCCAGATAGAGAATCTCTTCCACTTCATAGTGAATGTAGACCTGGTGGAGGGTTTCCTGGCCTCCACTAGGACTTGGACAACTTGAGAGGAGATGCCAAAACGTGAAACTGATATGTCCAAGGGTGCCACGCATGCAAGTGGAGAGACCTGAGGCTCGGATGCACCATGCTGCCCTGCTTTTGAGACAGAAGATCGTGTGAAAGAGGAAGCAGTACTGGGGGTTCTGATGCCAGCTGCTGCAGCCACCATGAGACCCAACAGGTGAAAGACAGAGTGCACTGTGGTCCAATGGGAGCTGGATACAAACGCAGCTTGTTGAATCACAGCTTCTGCCCTGTCTGAAGGTAAAAAGACCCTGCCCTGGACCATATCCAGCACTGCCCCAATGAACTGGACGTGCTAAGGCGGTGAGAGTTGAGACTTGGAATAATTTACAGTGATGCCAAGTCTGGAAAAGAGGTCCAGGGTGGTGGAAAGAGAATCCATCAGACTGTCCTAGGGCAGTGCTAGCAACAGCCAGTCATACAGGTAAGGGAACCTGTAAATCCCCTTGCGGTGCAACGCTGCAGCTACCACTACCAGGCACTTGGTGAACACCTGAGGTGCTGAAGAGAGGCCAAAAGGAAGGGCCTTGAACTGATAGTGGTTCTTCTGAAAAGTGAACCTCAGGAAACGGCAGTGGGCCTGGATGATAGGTATGTGCAGGTAAGCATTCTGCATGTCCAGCAAGCACAGCCATTGGTTCTGTTGGAGCAGCGGTAAGAGTCCCTGGAGAGATAGCATGTGGAACCTCTTGTATTCCACAAAGAGGTTGAGCAAGCTGAGGTCCAGGATGGGCCTCAGATCTCCCATCTTTTTGAGCACCAGGAAGAAGTGGGTGTAATATCCCCTTCTTATCTGCCCAAGAGGAACCCGCTCTATAGCTGACTTGTCCAATACAGCCTGGATTTCTTGCTGAATGAGACTTTGATGGCCTGATTGGTAGTGAGACCTGCCCAGAGGATTGGCTGGGGCTCCGTCCAGGAACGCCATTGAGTGCCTTCTTGCAATGAGCTGGAGTACGCAAGCATCTGCAGTCATCACCTTCCATCCTTGTAGATGAAGGGCGAACCTTCCCCCCACTGGTACCTCTCAAAGCATGGGAGGAGGTGGAAGGGATCCCCTCGAGTCAGGATGTGGAGGGGAGGGATGCTTTACTGGCTCCTGCAGCCTTTTGGGCTTCTGCCATGGGAGTCTGGGCACCAGAACCAGTGGTGCGGTGCTTGCCCTGGAGTCTGCCATGGTTCTACTTATTCCACTTCTTCTGGGGGAGATGAAAAGGCTGCTTGGGTTTTTTGCCCGAGCGATACATGGAGCAGACATCCCTGAGAAATCTGCCGCTCTCTTATAGCTGTTATGATACCTTTTGCATTGCCACTGAATAGGACAGAACCCCTGAAGGGAGCATCCAGAAGAGTAGACTGGGCATCTTGCACCAGTCCTGCAAGCTGGAGCCAAGCCAGACACCTCAAGCAAATGCCCAAAGCTGTGCATCAAGCCATCAAATCAATGGAATCATAGGTGGCACGCAATGCATGGTGACAGGAAGACTTGTTAAGTCTTAAATTTTCCGAAAGCTTATTTCTGAGATCCTCATCTGGAATAGGTTTGAGCTCCTTCTCCAAGTCGGATAAAGCCAACTTTTGGAAGGACACCATGTGGGCCACATAATTCAGAGATCTAATGGTGCAGGTGGAGGAGGCATACATCTTGCGGCCATATTGGTCCATCTGTTTGGGCTCTTTGTCCAGAGGGGAGGTGCTCTGATTCTTCGGTTGAGATGACCTATCATGGTTGATTTGTTACGTGGCCTGCCCCTTCCGGTAGAGGGGTGATAAGTCCTGCCAGCCTTTTTTTAGATCGCAGGTATAGATGATGATTGTTGCCACATTGTGAATGTTAAGTCCTCGTGCAGCCCCATCCATGGTGGAATGGGAAGGGGGTCCACATTAGTTAGGTCTAGGTGCTCCGAGACCCTCTTCCTTTTTGGGTCCATCTCCTGAGATGCCCAGCCGCAGGCCTGCTGGCTGGATCTGAGGAGTTATGCGAAAGATGGGTCCTACGGCCGAGACTTGGGAGACTCCTTCAGTTGTGGTTCTATAGAGGAATGAGTCTCCGAATGACCGGCAGAGTTGGAGTCTGAGTCCGAGTAGAAAGACTCCGGTCTGCTGGGTAAAGAAGTCACATCAGGTACCACTTCCATGACCTTGGCTCCAGAAAAAAAAACATCAGCCACCTGCCAGTGTCCCTGTCCAACGACTTGTGGTCTACTGGGAATGGGCTCCTAGTAACTTCCCTATGGTTTGGAGTGGCAGCCACGACCAGATGGGGTTGTCCCAGCTCCTGCAGGAGTTGTGACTTGGCATCTTTCCACCAGGCTGGGATTGCTGCTTGTGGTTCTGGCTGGGGGAGAGGGGATGGAGGAGGCAGCGTAGGTGGTGGAGGCTGGTAGCATGGGTACCCCGAGGGAGGGTATGGGAGTAGTAAGGGGGGGAGCCAGGAGTCTGGTACCAGTCTGGTACCTGTAGGTACCAGTAGGGGTAAGGATGATGTTAGTCCTGATACATATGGCCCAGTGTCAGGTACCCTGGCATCGGCACCTGTGATGGGTAACCCAGCGATGGCCTTCCAGGCGTCGGGTGAAATGGGAACTGTGATGGCGGGTAGCTGGGGTAGTTGCCAGTGGGGCCTGATGGCAGAGGGGCTGAAGGCACAGAAGGCAGCTGGTCCGTGGAACCACTGAGAGTATGGGGGGTCCATCAGCAGGTCTGGAGTCTCAGGTGGGATCCCTGAACGGCCAGGAGGGTGCTCTGGCATCAGAGCATAGAATCCCGAGGCCATCCCCAAGTCAGTAGGAAGGTGAACGGGAGATTGGCCAACATCAGGAGCAAAATGGGACCCGATGTCTGGTCCGAGAATGGTGAGGGGAGTAAGGGAATTGAGACCCCCATCGACAGGTCTGCTGAGGAAGTGGAAATCAGTGCAGGAGAGGTCTCCTGGACAGCAGCACTCGAGTCCTAGAGGTCTGGGGAAAATGAGAGGTTGGGCTGAGTCAGTGAAGCCCTGGAGGGAGAACCCTCACGGGACACAGGGAAGCCTGGAAGCTGGCTCTGCATGACATCAGAAATGGTGGTAAGGTCCGATGGGAGAGCTTCGGCTGAGTGGTTGTTGGGCAGGCTGGCGACCGACTGATTGGCCTTGACCGAGCAGACGTTGGAGGAGCCAGCGTCTGACTTATTGGTCATGGTCGGGTGGACAACAGAGGAGCTGGAGTCCCGCTTATCGACCAAGGCCATGCACCTGGTGGCAGTGCCGGAGGGAGACTTTTCAGCAAGGCTGCCTACAGGCCCCAAAAACAAATCATCCTGAGAGGAACATCCTTGCTGCCCACTGACAGAGGCAGGAGGAGGAGAAGGCAACCGATCCGCTGGGGCAGACAGAGACCTAGGAGGAGGAGTAGTACTTACTGAGGTGGAAGCCCCACCCAAAGTGTTGTCAGGTGTCTGGAGACACTGAGTAGAGGGAGACCATTCCCATTCCTGGTGCTTCTCCTTTTTTTTGCTCTCAGTGGGTGAAGAGGAATGGTCCCACAGCTCCTGAAGCTCCTTTTCCATCAATGCAAAGAATTGTTTTAGAAGATGGGCATCAAGGGCCTTCTCACGCTGGACACACATAGCCTGGTTAAAGAACTGACAAATTTCACCATCTGCCACCCGGTGTTTTGGATCACGCAGCAGGAGTGATCATTCCTCTGCGGGATCTGAGTGCTGCACTGTGAGCACCTCCTCTTAATTTTGTGCAAAGGAATGCAACAAAATTACACGAGAAATACAGAAAAAAATGTTAGGAAATACTTATAGAAAATGGAAGTTGACTGAGCTGAGTTCACCACAAGGTCCAATGAATGCAGGTTGATGACAGGAAAGAACTGGAGGGCAGGCGTGAAAACCGCCCCCTATATACTGTCACGCTGTTGTCCCAGCCTGTGATGCCGGGGCGGTCCCCCACTATGTACTGCTAGCTAGAAGTCTGCCATGCGGTCCTGATGCCAGGTGAAGACCTACTGCAGGAACCCTCTCGAAGTAAGATCCCACATTCTGATGGTAAAATATAGGGATGGGAAGAGATGAAATAGAGAGTGATCTGGCATGATGAAGACTGATCCGAGTCCTGTGAGAATACTTGAATTAGGATCCTGAAAATGAAAGAAACATGTCCATTTGTTAAAGTAAATGGGAGAACAGGTCTATCTTTTATTGCAAGTTTACACAGTACAAAAACAAAAGAAGGAAAAAGTCTGTATTTTTGTTTGCCCAATAAATGTAAACTTTTGTTAACTCATGAGAGATTGATTTAGAGGCTGGAAAGGTGGACAGAGAGAGCAGAATGACCAGGAGAGGTATTGCAGTGAGGGATGGAAAGGAATGAGCATTAGAGATGTGGAGGGATTAAGAAGAGGAAATTGAGGAGGTAAGGGCAACAGAAAGGTAGCAGGGGAGGAGAGCCAGAATTCAGCCATAGAAGAGGAACAGTGGCAGAGGCACCATAATTTAAGGGAGTGGAGTTAAAGATTATGATACAGAGAGCAGCGGTGAGTGAAAGGAGGGGCATCATCAGCAAAACAGCAGAAGGAGTGGAAAAGTGGGTCCAGTTTGGTAAGGCAGAACATGGGGCTGCACTGCAGACATCTGCATAGTCACCAGCAAAATCATCTTGATGATGATGATCCCACTATGGACTGTAACTGGCAAGCAGAGCTCCACATATTCCTACAAGCTAATGACAAATGCTCCTGTGCTGTGCCCTGAGTCTCCCTTATACTTTTAGGCAACCCATCCACTTAAACCGTAGCACTTAATCACTTGCTTTAGCTATAAGGTTGCCTAATCAACTGCTTCCTACTACAACACTGCTTACCCCTAAAATGTCTTATGGTAACTATGTAGTGTCCTACTGACTGTATACACTGTGCTTTTCCTTGTAACCTGATGCTGTTGTATCTTCTTTTGAAGTTATGTTCAATTGTATTTATGCAACTGGATGAGAAGATGCTTTTGTGACTTGACTTATGTTGTGGATTTGATTTACGTAGTGGCTTTCTGCCTCTCTACCCATGGGATATAACACCCTATTAGTGTGACGACGTAAGGAACCCTAGAGGAGGTTTCCCCCCCATAGGTGCCGCAGGAATGATTTCATCAGCTAAAGGTAGCTTAGGAAGACGACCACAGGTAAGAGAGACGTGCCACTGGAGGAGGAGGGTGAATGGTGGGGCAAAGAGAAATTAATCCTGGGAAGGCCCAGGGTGAGCTACCTTTTAAAGCCTGATGGGGGAGTGATGTAGTTGCTCCACCCAAACCTCAGGCTTACAGCATTCCCATTCAATTGTGCTTACGCAGCTGGATGAAATGATGCCTGTGTGACTTGGCTTACATTGTGGATTTGATTTACTTTGTGGCTTTCCACCTCTGTATCCATGGCATATGCCACCCTATTAGGGTTACAATGCGAGGAACCCTAGATGAGGGTTCCCCCCTCCCCCATAGGTGCTGCAGGAATTATTCTATCAGCTAAAGGTAGCTTAGGAAGAAGCCCAAAAAGAATACCCAATTGGGTGTCGAGCATGGAAGAGGCGAGGATGATGAATGAATGATATCTGAGACGATGATTAAGGCGGACTTCCTAAAGAGGGAGGGGAAAGTCGGGGACACCATCTGCCTCCATCCAACAGCAGAACCTAACTAATTAACCTAAGACAACACATTAACCTAAGGAAGCACTAACTCTAACTAATATTATGGCCATTAGCACGGAGGAGAGGAAAAAAGCCCTTTTTGGAGGAAACCTCTGGGGGATCCAAGGCCTAGGTAGCCTTTCCTCCAGGCTGATGACATTTGATTTAAGGACATATGCCATTAAAGAGAATGATCCATTAAAGAGAAGGATATGAGTAGGGAAGATGATGATGGGATAGGGAAAAAACCCCAAAAGAAAGTACAGATCGAAGAAGGAACATGAGGCAGTAGGGACCCGAGAGGGAATGCCCGAGCAGGCTATGGAAGGAGTAGATCCATTAAGAAATCAGAGGAGCAAAAGGCATCCAGATGTGCTTATGAGAAAACTGTGGATGAAGAAGACTGATGATGATCGCCGCATGGGTGCAGCAGGCCAAATTGAGAAGACTGAGGATGAGGAAGACGGATGATGATGGGCGCTGAGGCGCGGCTGGTCGAGGAGGTAACATATGACCCCATGAGAGGTACACTCGAGTATCAATGTGAGTGTGAGGAAGAAGAGATAGGAATGAACTGGAAAAGGAACACTGGATGATAGTGAAGAGCAGCCAGCAAGCCCATATCAAAGGGCGACTGACAGGAAGGCATGGCCGTGAGTGGAGGTAGAATCGAATTGAGGTAATAGGGAAGCAATGGTCGATGGACGAAGAGGAGTGATGCCATGAGTGGATTGAATCCTGATGGCCAGAAAAGGCAGCTGACATGAGAGAAGGAGTCAGGAACCTGAGACATGCGGCAGGAGGGCCGTGGGTTGCTGAGCAAATGGACGATGGACAATGAGGAGTGGCGCCATGAGTGGATTGAATCCTGATGGTCAAACAGGGACAACATGGATGAGGGAATATCAAATGAAGTCATGAACCTGAATACACACAGCAGGAGGGCAGTGGTTCGATGAGGTGGCACAAGAGCCATGAAAGGTATGATGGAAGTTATGATAGGAGTCAATCCTGGATGGCCAATGATGGAGTGAAGCCATGACTGGAGGCTCGATGAGAGAAGAAATGGGTAATGACAACTGGAGTCAGGAACCTGATACATGCGACAGGAGGGCTGCAGATTGATGAGGGGCATATAATGAAGATTGGGACACCCAAAAGAAACATCGATTGAAAGTCAGACCGAGGCAGCCGAGGCAGACAGAGTGAGCCAGGGAAACAGATGAGCAAGACAAGAGTGACAAGTCAGTGATCGAGGTAATGGATAGATTCGATAGAGTGAGTGACAGATTAGATATCTGGGTAGCACACTGAGCCAAAAGCCCAATTTAGGTGCAGCCCAAAGCTGCAAACATGCAGGTACAAGATGACAAACACAGCAAAAGGGGGACGGCACTTGCAAGGTAGAAAAGCAGTTAAAAAACATCATGATACACAGTGCAATGGAAACCACACAGAACAGCATGAGACAGGCAGTAAGTGATGCAGGTGTCAGTGGTGCTCGGCTGCCGCAGGTATGTATAACATAGAGCAAAATTATTCCAGGGTTCCCCACATCCACAGCAAATATCATGGCAATACACAGCACATGGATGGGCAACACTGCTGCAATGGCATGAGCCATAGGGATCTCTGAAGGGGAACAGAATTAACCACGAACTTAGTATAGGAAGTGAAAACTGGGCAATGCTCCAAACTATCATGGGGAAGAGCCCTGATTAGAGCCTTGGTCCATTGCTATAGAGTGGTAATGAAAACCAGGTTAAGGAACTGAGCGATAGCATTAAAAAACAGAAAAGTCTCCCGTAAAGGGCAAGCCAAGCTCAGTTACTTGCAGGTTCCATGTAGAAAGCAAGGGGGCACACTCTGATCCAATGTCCATAGTAAAGATAGCTAAAAAACCAAATGCAGAAGTCATTTTGCCCAAACCAACGACGGCCATAAAATCGGCTCCAAAACCAAACAGCCGCCCTAGGCAGGGTGTGATCGGAAACACAGACTCAGTGGTCAGAAAGGGAGTGCAGAACCAAAGCAAACACATGCCGATACCATCACTGTTGGGAAAGAGTGAGAAGGAGGGCAGCGAGAGGGAGCACAAACCTCCGGTAGAGCGTAATGCCACCCAGCAGTCGGAAGAAAGTGCCCAAGTCAATAAGATGGCATGAGGATGGTGTTCAGATTAGCACCACATGATTGAAGTGAGAGCACAGAATGAATAGCAGGGGCAGGAAGGACAGAGAAGGAGGAGAAGTGGGGAGCCAGGCACCCTCAGGTGACGGCATACCAGGGTGCCTGCTAGAAGAGGAGGGGAACGAAGCAACAGAGCCATGGGAGAACGGGAAAGATGGCTGAAGTGGGTGACCAGGTTAGGTAGGCGCGGAGTACCACCACTAAACAGTGGCAGCGAGGGAGCCCAAGAGAAGAGTGTGGCAGAGGGCAGCTGCAAATACAATCAGAAATCGGGAGAAAAGCACAAGGCAGGAGAGCAAGCCGGCAGCCAGAGGCAACCACATCAAAAGGGAAATATGGAGAGCAGGGCGGGAGCAATGCAGAGCAGCACCTCCAGCCACAATGAGAAATGAATCCTGTAAAGGCCCAGGGCAAGCTACCTTTTAAAGCCTGATGGGGGAGTGACGGACTTGCTCCACCCAATCGAACCTCAGGCTTACAGCCTTCCCATTGTGTTCTACTGTCCTATTGTACTGCACTGTCCTATGTTATCGAACGTTGTTGTATTTCTCCTGGGTTGTGCCTGAAAATAGGCAGTTTCTACCCAGTAAAGAAAAACAAATAAATACAGTGGGTCAAGCTTGGGGCAGTGTTTTTTGTCTATCATTTCGATGTGGGTAGAGAGGTTAAGATGCTGATCCAGGCACACACTGAGCTACATAAAGTGGGAAACTACAGTATACAAGTTGGATGCCATCTAGAGTCCTGATGTCTGGGGTGGAGTGGAGCCTCACTAGCTTCTACTTTGTGGTAAAGGTTATAGAGACAGTCTTTTTGGCATTTAGCAAAACTTGGCTTGAGCAGAACCAGCACTGGATACTGTTAAAGTCACGCTAGATTGACGATTCCTGCTCAAGGACGAAGGTTCCCGAGGTAAAGATCACTGTGTCATCTGCATAAATTTGGATATGTGAAGGGACACAGACTAAAGAGGGGTTGTTTAGAAAATGTAGAAGCAAATAGGGCCAAGGAAGGTAGCCTGGGGAAACCCAGAGTGGTTGGGAAGGGGGTTGAACTGGGGCATCACTGACTGGACCAACTGGAAATGGTCCAAAGCGTAGGCGCAGAACCTACCATTCACCAGATCATCCAGTAATACCCCCCCAACTTATTCAGAAGGAGGGGGTGAGCCACAATATTGCAGGCCTTAGCAAGGCTGACAAAAATGATTACTGTCACAAAACCCACTCAGCAGGTCAGCCGTCTACTCCCAAAGTGCCAACCTCTGAGCATAGAATTGTGAACAGTTTAACAGAACAAGTTAAGCCTCTTGTCTGTTTTGTGGGTTCAAGTCACCTTAGTTCCAAGTTCTGGAGGGATTCAAACTGATAACCTCTTATGAGCATACCCAATTGTCAGGCTCCGATAATTCTGTCTTCAGGGGGCCAGATATCTTTGCCTACAGGCATCTAACCAGTTATAACAAAATGAACCCTTAGAACTCTATGCAAGACCTAGAGAACTCTATCTATTTCCCAGTTTGGTATCACAATAAGCTCATACACAGTGTCAACTATAACCTTCAAAGCTTCACTTATATAAAAAGAAATTTCAAGGCACACCAGGCAGTTTCCGTTTTTAAAATATATATCTTTACTTTAAAAAAGGAAAAATAGGAAAACAGTAAAATTACAGAACAAAATATCCCAACACATACAGTCTTAAAACAAACAGGTTTAAAAGTGCAGATTCCTACAAATAATAACACTCAGACTAGTCTTGTCTAAGATCCTTACTTCTTAACCTTTCAGTGCTTCATGGTCTCTTTTCTCTCAGTCAGAAAATGGAAAATGAATGTCCTTGTATAAGGTCTGCTCAGTAGTTTTAACAGCAGTCTTGAGCTGGCCTTCTCTCTGAGGTCACCTAACTCCGCCTTGGAGTATTAAAATTTATATTTTATCACACAGGAAGTCCTAATAAGATATTTTGACACAATATCTGACATTGATGAATCTCCTCGCTTCATGTGATTTCCCCCAAACCAGTCTGATCTGCTTCACAAGACATCAAAATTCTCTTTGATGTAAGTCACTGTATATTCCATGCAAATGTATATTGGACTCCTTAATTTAGTCTGGGACCTGGTATCCCCAGACATCAAAGGTCTCTTTGATGAAATGAACTGGCTTCCTGGGAGGATACCCATAGCACTGGCCTGTGTTCCTTTTCTCAGGACACTTAGTGTACATCAAAGGATCTCCCTGAGGGAATTATAAAAATGGATATCTTGGTTCCTGCCTTCAAAGCAAACTAACTAGATAATTGCACCTCAGATATCTGCAGTTTAAGCTATGCCCTGTCCTTTGAACTTATCCCTGGGGGTTTTGATGTGTTAGTTCCAGCAAGACAGCATTCTCTCTTGACACAGTCCATCACACATTTTTTTATATTTACAAAAAATGATACAGGGATCAGAACCAACTGTCCAAGTGTGACAATTCCTCCCCACCTAGACTAAATTTGGGGGCTTTATCCCCCCTGCATGGGATGAGCTTCCCAAATCAATTCACTCATCATACACATGGGACAACCCATCTGAGTTCTGATTGGTCGCTCTAGCCCTATGTAGAATGGTCATATCATATCCTTGCAAAGCAAGACTCCATCTTAGTAATCGACCATTGTTTTTCCCCCATCTGCATCGGCCAAACTAGGGAGTTGTGGTCAGTCTGCATCACAAAATGCTGCCCATACAAATATGGCTCCAATTTCTTTAGGGCCCACACTATGGCAAGACATTCCTTTGACACCGTGGAGTATGACTGCTCCCTGGGAAGTAACTTTTTACTCAGGTAAGCTATTGGGTGGTCCCTCCCTTTGCTGGATGTCTGGCTCAGTACTACCCCAATACCCACTCCTGAGGCATTAGTCTGAACTATAAAGGTTTTACTATAGTCAAGACTTGTCAAAACAGGAGCACTGCACAGTGCCTCCTTTAGTTTGGAAAAGGCTTCCTTACAGGCTAGGCCCCAGGTAATTTTCTTGGGCATCCGTTTCTTTGTCAGATCAGATAGGGGAGCAGACAGGGCACTGTAATTGGGTACAACTTTTCTATAGTACCCTGCTGTCCAGAGAAAACTCCTGACGACCTGCTTCTGAGTTTCTGGTCTGGGCCATGACTGGATTACCTCTGTCTTTATTTGGTTAGGACTGAGCTGTCCCTGGCCTACCACATGCCTGAGGTATGCCACCTCTCCCATGGCCACCAGACACTTCTCGGCTTTGACAGTGAGCCCGGCCCTCTGTATCCGGTCCAGCACTTCCCTAAGGTGGGATAGGTGTTCCTCCCAGCTGGTACTAAAGATGGCAATGTCATCCAGGTATGCCATGGCGTACTCCTCAGCACAATTTATCACCTGGTTCACCAACCTTTGGAAAGTGGCCGGGGCATTCTTCATTCCAAAAGGCATTACTTTGAACTCAAATAAGCCTATCGGAGTGATGAAGGCCGACCTCTCCCTAGCTCTGTCTGTCAACTCTACTTGCCAATACCCCTTTGTCAGGTCAATGGTTGTAAGGTAGGTCGCCCTGCTCAACTTGTCCAGGAGTTCGTTCATCCAGGGCATCAGGTGGGCGTCAGACTTTGTGACTGCATTCGGTCCACGACAGTCTACACAGAAATGAGTTGAGCCATCTTGCTTGGGTACAGGGACTACAGGTGAGGCCCAGGGACTGTGGGATCTCTGGATTACCCCTAAATCCAGCATCTCCTCCACTTCCCTCCTAATGTCCTTTTGGACAGCCTCTGACACTCGATATGCTGTCCACCGTATGGGTGTCTGTGTCCCTGTCTCCACATCATGTGTCACTAAGGGGGTTAGTCCAGGCTTGGTGCTATACAAGGAGGCAAAGTCTGCTAAAACCTCCCTTACTTTCTGGATCTGATCCAGGGTCAGCTGGGGAGACAATTTTACTGCCTCCACATAGGACTCCCACTTACTCTCCTCCAGCAAATCCAGAAGGGGGTCTCCTTCGTCCGTCCCCTCCCTATGACTACACACTGCAAACACCATGTCAGCCCTATTTGCATATGGCTCCATCATGTTGACATGGTACATCCTTTCTGTCTGTCTATGTTCAGGTAACTCCACAATATAGTTCATGTCATTTACCTTCCTAACCACTTTGTACGGTCCTGCCCACTCAGCTTGCAGCTTGTCTTTCTGGACCGGAATAAGGACCATGACTTCCTGACCCACCATGTACGAGCGAGCTCTGGCTCTGCGGTCGTACCACACTTTTTGTTTCTGTTGGGCAGCTGCCAGATTGCTCTGGGCTGTCCCCATAAGCTCCTTCAGCCTTTCCCTAAACTGAAGGATGTAATCCACAATGGGAGTTCCCTGGGTGGGGTGCTTGCCTTCCCAGTCCTCCCAGATCAAGTCTAGGGGCCCACACACCCGGCGTCCATACAAGAGTTTGAATGGGGAAAATCCTGTTGACTCTTGGGGCACCTCCCTGTATGCAAACAACAGGTGGAGAAGGTATTTCTCCCAGTCCCTCCCATGCTGTTCAGCAAATGCCCGGAGCACTGACTTTAGGGTACCATTGAATCATTCCACAAGTCCATTGGGTTGTGGGTGATACAGTGTCATGTATCTCTGCACCACCCCACACTTCTCCCATAAACTTTTCATCAGGTCCGACATGAATGAACCCCCTCGATTGGTGATTACCTCCTGTGGAAACCCAACACGGGAGAAAATCCCAAGTAAGTCATCTGCCACTTTGTCTGTCCTCAGAGAGGCTAGGGCGACTGCCTCTGGGTACTGGGTGGCATAATCCACCACAGTCAGGATGAATCTCTTCCGTGAGGAGCTGGGGGTATTTGAAGGCCCCACAATATCCATTCCCACCCACTGGAATGGCTTCTCCACTACGGGCAATGGAATCAGGGTGGCTTAGGTTTTCTTGCCTGCCTTTCCTATTTCTTGGTACCGGTGACAAGACCTGCAATACTCCTTCACCTGCTGGGTGAAGTTAGGCCAGTAGAAATTCTGGGCTAACCGCTGCATAGTGCGTGCGATTCCCAGATGACCGGACAAGGGAATATCATGGGCAACCTTGAGCAACTGCTCACGATATCCCTGGGGAATGACAAGCTGCCTGCCTAGCAGCCTTCCCTCTGTCTGTACTGCCTGAGTATACATAAGTCTATTTTCCCAATAAACCTTATGTCTATTGTCACCTCCCTGTGCTCCGTCAGAGTATGCCCAAGCCCTCAGCTTCTCTAAACTAGGGTCACTCCTCTGAGCAGGTGCAAACCCCTCACACAGTCCCAAGGCCTGGGGCAGGTCCCCTTCAGTCGCTAAACTAGGGTCCCTAGCACTAGCATCAGAGCCCTCAGGATCACTGTCAATCCCAACCCTCTGACAAGGGATCACCCCTCCCTCTTCGGAGTAACCCTCTGTAGCTGTGTGGTTACTGGCTACTGGGGAAATTTCTACCCCCTTTTTATCAGTCTCCCCATCTGGAGACACAGGCTGGGGAACCAGCCTCTCAGTGGTTTCCACACTGGTTTCTGTGGGGTTCAGGGAGCTACAATTTTCCCTTGCCGCTTGGCTACAGGTAACTGCACATACCATCCCCTGCTGGAGATTGTTACCCAGGATCACATCCACTGCTAATGTTTTGGCTACAGCCACCTGTTGCACAGTTCCCCCTGTTTCACCCCAGTCTAGGAGAACACTAGTGAGGGGCAGTGTTTTCTCCCCACCCGTAAAGTCCTGTACAGTGATGTATTTATTGGGTATAAGCTGACCAGGCTGTACCAGAACCCCCTTTACCAATGTCAGGGATGCCCCTATGTCTCTTAACCCCTGTGTCTGTACACCATTCACCATGACTGGGTGCATGTGTTCCCTCATATTCACTGGCATGCTTCCAGGGACACACAAATAGCCCACTTCTTTCCTGGTACCATGTTGTGTATTATTGCTCACCTTTTTGGGGCACTGTCTGGCAATATGCCCAGTTTCCTTACACAACCAACATTCAGTTCTTCTCTCAGAGAAATCTTTTCTCTGAAACCTGGGGCTAACTGGTTTCAGGGGAGGCATTGAGGGTTTTAGATGCCCTGAAGACACACTTGTCCCTTTCTGTGCTGCCACACCCACCTCATTTGCTCACAGAGCAGGTCTGCTCTTGGCATAGCGGTCCGAGAGTTCAGCAGCCTCTTGCACTGTTTTTGGATCTCGGTCCTCTAGCCAGGTTTTTAGCTCTGCTGGGCATGCCCAATAAAACTGTTCTAATAAAATCTCATTTTCAATTTTATCAACAGAGTTTGCCTCAATTCCTTCCCACCACGTTTTAAAAACTGACATTGTTTCGTGACTAGCTCCTCATAGCTCATATCACGGCTTCTCTGGAGCTTACAGAATTTAACTCTATATGATTCAGCAGTTAATTCAAACTTTTTTAACACTGCAGCTTTTAGCTTTCTTTAATCATTGCTGTCCTCATTGTTTATTTGACCCAATGCATCCCGAGCTTTCCCAGTAAGTAGCAGGGTTAGCTGGAAGGACTCTCTAGGAATTTTAGCCTGAATACAAACATTTTCAAAAGAATTTAAAAAGGCATCCATGTCCTCCACCTCTTTAAACTCGGCTATTAATTTGGAGTTCAATTTGTAACCCAGTCCTGCAGTCCCTGTTAAACCCAAGCCACTTACCTGCCCTAGTGCCGCTGGTTGGAGTCATAGCTTCTCCAGTTCATGTTGCCTCTGGCACTCCTCTATCTTCTCCTCTGTATCTCGCTGGTGCTCACACTCCTCATGGTCCGCCACTCGCTGTTCTCGCTCTGCCTCCAGTTCCATCCTGCACAACTCAATTTGCAGTCTGAGTACCTCTGGATTCAGGATTCTGGTGACCATCCCCTGCTGCTGTGGCCTTTTGCTGACAGTGACCCTGCTGTCCTCCACATTGGCTCTGGACCTGTCACTGGCCACTAGCCCTTACACACTTAAGGTTTGATCCCTTTCAGTCATGGTCTGTGACTTTCTGCTCTGGGTATCTGTTACCATCAGGGCCTTTATGAGGTTCTGCTTTTTGGTTGTCACCTCGAACAGAACTCCTCTGTCCTCGCACAACTGTTTTAAGTATTCTACAGTGTGCCTGCTGTAGTTGGAAGCCATCTTTCCTGACTACTGCTAATCTGATTGGCACGTTAGAAAAAAAATAAAACAGATAGGAACTTGACTGTAAGCCAAGGGATATGGTTCTGTTTCCTTTTGAATAAAACACTGCCTTTCTTTTTTCCAAGTGAGCTGAGCAGTCTCAGGCTGACACACTGAACAATAAAGCTTATACCACCAAACTTTTTAGGCCACTGCTGCCAACCAATCTGTCACAAAACCCGCTCTGTAGGTCAGCCCTCTACTCCCAAAGTGCCAACCTCTGAGCATAGAATTGTGAACAGTTTAACAGAACAAGGTAACCCTCTTGTCTGTTTTTTGGGTTCAACTCACCTTAGTTCCAAGTTCTGGAGGGATTCAAACTGATAACCTCTTATTAGCGTACCCAATTGTCAGGCTCTGATAATTCTGTCTTTGGGGAGCCAGATATCTTTACCTATGGGCACCTAACCAGGTATAACAAAATGAACCCTTAGAACTCTATGCAAGACCTAAAGAACTCTATCTATTTCCCAGTTTGGTATCACAATAAGCTCATACACAGTGTCAACTATAACCTTCAAAGCTTCACTTATATAAAAAGAAATTTCAAGGCACACCAGGCAGTTTTCATTTTTAAAATATATATCTTTACTTTAAAATAGGAAAACAGTAAAATTACAGAACAAATTATCCCAACACATACAGCCTTAAAACAAACAGGTTTAAAGTGCAGATTCCTACAAATAATAACACTCAGACTAGTCTTGTCTAAGGTCCTTACTTCTTAATCCTTCAGTGCTTCGTGGTCTCTCTTCTCTCAGTCAGAAAATGGAAAATGAATGTCCTTGTATAAGGTTTGCTCAGTAGTTTTAATAGCAGTCTTGAGCCAGCCTTCTCTCTGAGGTCACCTAACTCCACCTTGGAGTATTAACATTTATATTTTATCACACAGGAAGTCCTAATAAGATATTTTAACACAATATCTGACATTGATGAATCTCCTCTCTTCATGTGATTTTCCTCAAACCAGTCTGATCTGCTTCACAAGACATCAAAAGTCTCGTTGATGTAAGTCACTGTATATTCCACGCAAATGTATATTGGACTCCTTAATTTAGTCTGGGACCTGGTATCCCCAGACATCAAAGGTCTCTTTGAAGAAATGAGCTGACTTCCTGGGAGGATACCCATAACACTGGCCTGTGTCCCTTTTCTCAGGACACCTAGTGCACATCAAAGGATCTCCCTGAGGGCATTATAAAAAGGATATCTTGGTCCCTGCCTTCAAAGCAAACTAACACGATAATTGCACCTCAGATATTTGCAGTTTAAGCTATGTCCTGTCCTTTGAACTTATCCCCGGGGGGTTTGATGTGTCAGTTCCAGCAAGACAGCATTTTCTCTTGACACAGTCCATAACACTTTTTTTATATTTACAAAAAATGAAACAGGGATCAGAACCAGCTGTCCAAGTGTGACAATTACAGTAACTAAGCCTTGGTCCATTCTTTTATAAATGGAGTCAGGGACCTGGAAGAGTGAGAGACAGTGGAGTGAGAGATACATAATTGAAAATAAGTATAAGTCTTGGCATTACAAGGAATGATTAATGCATGTGAGCTTGTTCTTTTTGTAAAATCAGACTTGCTGTGGGAACTGACTGCTTGCATTTTTCTGACCATCTAGATTAAGATCCTTCTTGGAAATATACCTGTCATGACTAGAAAACCATGTCCTTCATAAACAGACCACAAATCATATCACTGAAAATACATGACACTGGTTTCTAAACCAAGAGCAAATCTACTTTTAAATAGAATTTAAAAAAATATGCAAAATGCGGGCATGAATCCCTGAAGCTTATTTTCTGAAAGCAAATGATTGTAACTTTCTATGTTTTACATTTTATAAGGTTATTTGTTTGGATGTTTGTAACCTTAGTATGTTTTATACTTTGTAAGGTCATTTTTGTTTGGAAACATTTGCAAAAGAGAATGTATTTTCTCAATTATGTTTTAAATCTTGATTGATTGATTGATTAAAGTCAGCATACATTTATTTCACAGTATTTACAGGTAATTTCACCTACAGAACATTAGTCCTCTAAAAGATGGCTAGTCTTTGTTAGTAAGCGTAACAAATATAGAAACATAGACTTTGAAACATAGAAACATAGACTTTGATGGCAGATAAGGACCGCTTGGCCCACCTAGTCTGCCCATTTCCCTACCTACAGGATAAGCTGCAGATCCTAGTTAACCAACAGCCTACTTCTTCTTAACCCCACAAAAATTGCCTTATGTCTGTCCCATGCATTCTTGAATTCTCCCACAGTTTTAGACCCCACAACCTCCTCAGGAAGGCTGTTCCATGCATCCACTACCCTCTCTGTGAAAAAATACTTCCTCAGATTGCCCCTGAGTTGTCCCCCCCATCTTCAAATTGTGTCCCCTTGTTCTTGCACATCTCTTTTTCTGAAAGATGCTACCCTCTTGCACTTTGTTGATTCCACTGAGGTACTTAAAAGTTTCTATCATGCCCCCCCTCTCCCTCCTTTCCTCAAGGGTATACATATTAAGCTCCTTTAGTCTCTCCTCATATGGCTTCTCCTGCAGACCCTGCACCATTGTAGTCGCCCTCCTCTGGACTGCAACCATCCTGTCTATGTCCTTGCGGAGATGGGGTCTCCAGAACTGGATGCAGTACTCCAGATGGGATCTCACCAACTGTCTGTACAGAGGGATAACAACTTCCTGTTTTCTGCTGGTGATGCCTCTCCCTATATATCCCAGTGTTCCCCCAGCCCTCCCTACTGCCTTCTCACATTGCATGTTAACCTTAAGGTCATCTGATATGATTACCCCCAGGTCCCTTTCCATTTTCTTCCATAGACCTGATCTGTAAGGCAAATGATTGCTTGCTACTAACATGTTTGGTTCCAATACAGTTAATATCCAACTATCCAGATTTTTGGTCATCTACAACTGAGAAGTAAAGAATCATGTCAGGTTAGTGTTCACTGACCAGCGATGCCTACTAATGGTATTCTGTCTTCCACCATGTTATCTGTGGCCTCAACATCCCTGAAGACAAACCTCTTCTGAAAGTTTGACTCCTGTTCTTGTATGATATCATATTACTTATGCTATATATTATATATTATATTATATGCCAGCTCCATTTACCAGATGCTTCTGTGTAATGCACAGTAAGAATAAATAAGGTTGCTGCTTTACAAAACAATATTTTTTTTCGACTCAGGGAAGCCTGACACATGCTTAATGCATCACATAGCTATCTATTCTCCTTAAGACCTTGGAGAAATCCTATCCAAGCTCTGCTTTTAAAAGCCTGGGGACAGCTGCTTGATGTGGAGGGTTACTGCAGTGTTACTGCAGTAGACCTCTGCAGCAGCTTTCCCCAATCAAAGTGAAACAGTAAAGGCATCCTTTCAAAGAAACAAATGGACTGCTGTTACATTCCAAAGGCATGCTACTTGAAATGCTGTAAACGGAGTTTTAAAACATTACCAGAAAAGCTCTGTGCATATATTAACAACATTTTGCAATGTAGTAGCAAACGTCAACTTCAGATGAGCCTATGCAAATAAAATACTTCCAGCACTTCAGCCCTTGCATGCTTTGGGTTGTTTACATAAAAAAATCAATCTAGCTTAATTAACATTATGAATGCTTAAATGTTTCCAGTTCTTCATGTTTTGTATGGCTGTCATACCATTAGGAAAGGTCAGGTGGCAAGTGATGACTATACAGTAGGTTTGCTCACAAATCTCCAACAAGTAGCAAAAATAGTGAACACAGACAGCTATGATTTTAAATAAAGAAAGTAATCTCATTCTGCAACATGCCTTACATATTAATGCAGACAGACACAGAACAGGAACATTTGAAAAAGTAACTCATTGGTATGTTAAATCCTCAGAGGAGCACATTGCTACTTTTCCTCAGCAGCTTTTTGGCTCGTTAATGTAGCAAAAAACCAGGGCCTCTAGATGGCACACTTTAACAGGTTGGTACAAACTGCAGCCTAAGCAATTTCTGGTGTGGTGTCTGCTCTCGCATTATTCAGACAATGCAAGTTAATGTTTGTTGCTCAACCTTCCAACTGCCTTCACTGTCTTCTTCCTAGAAAAAAAGTCACTTCTGGCCTCCCCCTATACACACACACACACACACACACACACACACACTTTGCTTTATTCTTCATTATTAGGTTTATTTGTATGGAACCAGGATCCTTAAGAGTTCATCTGCTGTTAATTCCATTGCTGAATTCATAACCTTCTATGACATCACAGTTTGTTGACCTGGAAATGGTTATAAGGTGACAGTCAGAGGGTTGTAGTGACAGCAAAGGAATAAACAGCAGGAGTAGATCAGCTGTAAAGACAATGATCCAGTTTCATGTAAATGAACCTAGTATTGAAGAATAAAAGTAACAGAAACGTAAAAAAAATCTAAGTTGAACTGTGCCTTCATTTTATGCTTCTTCTCAATGACACTCTTTAAAGGAGGTTGTCATTTACAGAAACTCCTGCCTCTGCAAGCGTCACCCTTCGGTTAGCTTTTTGCTGAAAAGTGCATCATTTTATGCCCAGCAAAGTAGTTTAATTTAAGAAAGCAAAGTCCGCTACCCACAAGTATGGCAGACTATTGGGCAGCATCATTAACTCTAATGGTGTGGCACCACAGCCTGTGCTTCAGTGCATTTGTATTGAAGTGAAGGGTGCAGCACCGCACCATTACAGTTAATGGTGCCACCTGATAGTCCGCCATACGTCTGGGTAGCATACTTTGCTTTCTTCAAAACAACTACTTGCGAGCGTAAAAATATGCACTTTTCAATAACTTTAACTGGAGGGCGACGTTTGCAGCGGCGGGAGCCCCTGCAAACAATAGCTTTCCTTTAATGCAGTTACTACTTTTAAGAAGATTTACTGCCTACTATAGTTGCACTTCTCTTTATAGCTGCTGTTAACATCTCCTCACCCTTTGGCTGCTCCACCAATGTCATGCACAAATCCTTCAGGTTAAACAACATCCGCTCCAGCAGTGTCTCTTGAGTATCAGTCTAGTTCTCTAGTAGCTCAGCAGGATGTGAGGAGAACCATGGGTCACAACACATACAAATGACTAAACTGTCTCAGAAGAATATCTCAAGCCTCATCATGCTCGGACAGGGTAAGGAAGACTCTCCCAAAAAATCTGGTAGAGTGACAGACAGCAGAACAAATTATTAATTGTGATGATTTGGGTTTCTGCACAAACAACCTGATGCACTCTGCCGAATTGGATGCTTCCACCACAACTGCCTCAAACAAGAGTGGACAAAAGCCATCAGTGCAAGATTAAAGGGTTCACTTTGTGGAGGACTGGCAAGGATATGAAATGGTAAGCATCAAAAAAACACTGCCATGATGGCAGCCAGAGTCATATCACCAAAAGCAGCATTCAAGCTAAATGTGGCATTCAAAGTTTCTGCAGTTTGCAAAGAAATATTCAGCTGGACTGTCGAATCAAGAACACAGGTGCATGAGTGGAAGCTGGTAGCAGAGAAATCCAGCAGCGATGAGAGAAAGTTTTATTTTACAGAGAGAGTACTTGAGCAGTGGAACAGTCTACCTGCAGCAGGGGTGGGTAGAAGAACCATTAATCGTTTCAAACACAGCTGGGACTGAGTAAAAGACTTAACAGTCACACAGGAAAAGCAGTAGTGCAGGAGATGGGGGGGTGAGGGCAATAACCATGTCTAGACATTAGGTCCTGTAGTAAGATAGGGTGAAAAAGGGCGGACTAGATGGACCAATGGTCTCTTTCTCACAGCACTTTCTATGTTTCTATGAATTCCTGCCTCTTGCACATTCGCAAAGATCAGGCCTGGGGGCGAGGGCTTTGAGGAGAGAAGTGGCCAGTCTAAAAGGGAACTGGTCAAATAAGTTACAGTAGCAAAAAATCACACACACACACAACTGCGTAGCGAATTAACATAGAAACATAGACATTGTTGGCAGATAAGGACCTTCAGCCCACCTAGTCGGCCCTAGTACCACTAACAATTGCATTCTATCATGCACTGCTGGCATTAGATTGTACCCCCCTGCCCCCGACTACCAGCAATACTCTATGCCTATCCTAAGCATGTTTAAAATCTGTAATCATTTCTGCCCCCACCACCTCTGCTGGCAGGTTGTTCCACTTGTCCACCACCCTCTCTATGAAGAAGTACTTCCTCATGTTCCCTCTGAAACTCTCTCCCTCCAGTTTCATCTTGTGTCCCCTCATGCTTGAGCATCTTTTGTTTGGAATATAGTATTCTCCTGTACTTTATTCTTCCCTGTGAGGTACTTAAATGTCTCAATCATATCCCACCTCTCCCTCCTCTCCTCCAGGGAGTACATATTTAATTCCCTCAGCCTATCCTCATAGGGCTTGCAATGTAGTCCTTGAACCATTTTGGTTGCCCTCCTCAGAACCGCCTCCACCCTATGTCCTTATGTAGATGAGGCCACCAGACTTCAACATGCCAGATACAGATTGGTCAATACCAGCAGGAATGTCTGCCAGAACTAGACACATAGTGGATTCCCAGCAGGGGGAGGGCCTCAAACAACTGGTACAGCAACCCACAACAGACAGGGCTATCCTAGATCTAGTACTGACTAACAGGGAAAGGATCACAGTTCTCCAGGTAGAAGGTCACCTGGGAGCCAGTGACCATCACATGGTATGGTTCAATTTGGCTACTAGAACTAAATCATCCCATTCCAAGGCAAAAATATGGGACTTTAGAGGAGCTGACTTTGATAAGCTGGCCAACAGAGTTAAGCTAGCCGTGGCAAGAAGAAATACAGGTGAGAGGGTACAGGAAAAGTGGGCAAGTATTAAGGATGCAATACTTGAAGCAACATCCCATTGTGTTAGAGAGAAAAGGAAGTGCAAAAGAAGAAAGAAAGCACTTTGGGTCTCAAAAACAGTAGCAGAAAAGGTCAGAGCCAAAAGGCTGACCTTCAGGAAATATAAGGGAATGCAGTGGGATGAAGATAGGGAGGCACACCAAACTTCCCTAAGGGAAGCAGGGAAGGCAGTAAGGCAGGCAGGCAGGCAAAGGCCCAAATCGAGGAAACACTAGCATGAACAGTAAAAGAAGGTAACAAGACTTTCTATAGATATATTAGTGAAAGGAGAAAGTCCAGAGGGGGTATTGCTAAGATCAAAGGGGATGAGGGGGTATGTGAGGAGGAGGACCATGTAAAAGCATCAATCCTAAATAAATACCTCTGCTCAGTATTTACTGAAAAGAAGTTAGGGCAGGGCCCACAGCTTAGTACCATGGACACAGGTGGGAGGGAGGTGTGCACTAGTCCCTTCACAAAAGAAAGGGTCCTATAAGAGCTCAATAAGCTCAGGGTGGACAAGGCGATGGGACCTGATGGCATACATCCCAGGGTACTAAAGGAGCTGAGGGTAGAACTAGCAGAGCCATTATCAGGACTGTTTAGTGAGTCTCTGAGCACAGGAGAGATCCCAGAAGACTGGAGAAGGGCTCATGTGATCCTGCTCCACAGAGTGGTAGCAGGAAGGAGGCAGGGAATTACAGACCAGTCAGTCTTACCTCAGTAGTGGGCAAGATTATGGAGGTTCTCCTTTAGGAAAGAATACTGCAACACCCGGAATCCATAGGAGCACAGGATCCAAGACGGCATAGGTTTTCAACAGGAAGGTCCTGTCAAACTAATCTCAAAGATTTCTTTGACTGGGTAACCAGAGTGGTGGACCAAGGGGGGAGCAGTTGATATTGCCTACCGTGACTTCAGCAAAGTTTTCGATACTGTTCCACACAGAAGGTTGATTAATAAGCTAGGTAGGCTCGGGGTGGGTCAGAAGTTGGTCAACTGGGTGGCAAACTGGTTGACGGGCAGAAAATAGAGAGTGGTGGTAAACGGTATACAGTTAGAAGAGACGCAAGTCGCAAGTGGGGTACCTCAGGGAACAGTCCTGGGGCCATTCCTCCCTAATATCTTCATCAGTGACATTGCAGATGGACTGGAGGGGTAAGGTTTGTCTGTTTGCAGATGACACCAAGATCTAAAACAGAGTAGATGATCCAGAAGGGGTGGGCAAAATGAGAAGAGATCTGGATAAACTGGCAAAATGGTCAGAAGAGTGGCAACTGGGGTTTAATGCAAAGAAGTGCAAGATCATGCGCATAGGGAAGAGAAACCCTGAAGCCACCTATAGGTTGGGAGGGGAGTTGCTGGCAGTCACAAGGGAAGAAAGAGACTTGTGCATCATCATCACAGATTACCTGAAATCATCCAAGCAGACCACTAAAGCAGTAGGTAAGGCTAGGGGGATGTTGGGGTGTATTAGTAGGGGTATCACAAGTCATATGAGGGAGGTAATAATCCCTCTTTACAAGTTACTGTTTGGGTCCCATCTGGAGTACTGTGTTCAGTACTGGAGGCCACACCTTCTCAAGGACATTGACCACATTGAGGCAGTCTGGAGAAGGACAATCAAAATGGTGCAGGGACTGCATCAGAAAACATATGAGGACAGATTAATGGAACTCAATATGTATACCCTAGAGCAAAGGAGGGAGAGAGGTGATATGATGCAAACATTCAAACACTTCAAGGGCATTAACAAGGTGAAAGAGTCTAACATGTTTCAGTATAAGAAAAATTGCACGACAAGAGAACACAGCACGAGATTAGAGGGAGGCCTATTAAAGGGTAATGTGAGAAGGTTCTTTTTCACGGAAAGGGTGGTGGATGCATGGAATGGCCTACTTCAGGAAGTGGTGGATATGAATACAGTGCAGGGCTTCAAACAGGCATGGGATAGGCATAAGGGATCAATACAGATGAGTATGAATAGATAGGCCATTGACAGAGCAAAAGCCGATGGCACATTCAGAAGGTAGAAAAAGAAATGGGTAGACTGGATGGGCCTTGCGGTCCTTATCTGCCGTCAACTTCTATGTTTCTATGGATACAATATTCGAGGTGCAGCCTCACTAATGTCCTGTACAGTGGAATTATTACCTCCCTTTTTCTGCTAGTGATTCCCCTGCCTATGCTTCCCAGCATCCTATTTGTCTTTCCTGCCACCTTGTCACACTGCCTACCTACCTTGAGGTTATCGGAGATGATCACCCCCAAGTCTCTTTCTTGCTTGGAGCATGATATTACCCCACCAGTTGATATGTAGCTCCTGGGTTTTGTGCCCTGTGTGCATTATCTTGCACTTTTTTTGCATTGAAACCTAGCTGCCAATCCCTTGACCAGTCCTCCAGCTTCCTTAGATCTCCCCCTCATTCCATCCACTCCCCCTGGTGTGTCCATCCTGTTGCAGAGCTTAGTGTCATCAGTGAACAGGCACATTTTCCCTTCTAGATCCTCTGCAATAGCACTAATAAAGACATCGAAGAGGACTGGATCCAGCACTGATCCCTGTGGTACCCCACTGGTGACTTTACCCTCTGCAGAGTGAATACCCATACCCTATCCTCTGCGTCTTACTATCCAGCCAATTCTCCATCCACTTCACTACCTTCTTTTCCACCCCTGTGTTTCCCAGCTTGTTCAACAGCCTTCTATGCAGCATGATGTCAAATGCCTTGCTGAAATCCAGGCCGGGCCACATCCAGTACCCCTCCCCAATCCACCTCCCTGGCTACCCAGTCTAAGAACTCAATGAGGTTAGTCTGGCACAACCTCCCTCCCGTAAAGTAATTTAAACAGGGTAGTCAGAGGTTCTGCCAACTCTTCTCTTAGCTTTTTCAGTATCCTGGGGTGTACCCCATCTGGTCCCATAGCCTTATCAATTCTTATTGCCTCCAGTTTCCTGAGGATCCTTTCCTTTGGAAAGTGACTTAATGTCCATTTCCATGCCCCTCCTGCCCTTATCACTTATTGCTGGCCCATTTCCTGCCCCCTCCTTTATAAGAACAGAACAGAAGTATTTATTCAGTATAGCCGATTTCTGGTGGTCATCCTCTAAACTACCCCCATCCTCCCCTCTCAATCTCACAATCCCTCTCCTTGTCTTCCTCTTTTCACTGATGTACCTGTAAAAGGTTTTGTCCCCCCTGCACCACTGAGTTTGCTATGTTTTCTTCTGATTGGGCCTTGCTTTCCCTAACTCCCTTTGTTTTTCCTGGAACCTCTCCCTATTCCCCTCCTCATATGTCTTTTTATATTGCTTGAATGTTGTTTTTTGCTTTAACCTTTTCTACTACCTCCTTAGAAAACCATAGTGGCCTCTTCCTCTTCCCCTTACTGACCTGTTTGACACAGAGTTGTGTCACCAATGTAATCCCTGTTTTATCCATTAGTGACTAAGTAACATAATCAACTGCAATCTATCAGTACCTTGTACCAGTGATGCTGCTTCATGCATGGACTGCTACATTGATGGAAATGAAGCATCTTCCATGCAGTGCTTCATTTTTATTGAAACAGCAACTAATACAAGTAGAGGCAGTAGTATCAGGAACCACTAATATAGTAATTTAATTCTGGACCATCAGGTTGGGTCACCCCACTGCTAGTTCTCTGCTTTATAGGCAGAGACCAGTAAGTATGTTGTACAAGCATGTACTAAGGTTTAGGTTTTCCCCTTTCACCCATACTACCCTGTAATTCCCATGAAAAACATAATTTTCTCTAGGCTTATCTTGAAGGTATGTACTGTTTTCATATCCACTGTATCTGCTGGTTGGCTTTTCCCTAGGTACACTACCCTCTATGAGAAGTGTCTCCCAATATTTCCCCTGAATTTACCACCATTAACCTTTAAGGTGTGTCGCTGCTTAGTGGCAATAAAGAACAACGGTGATATAAAAATGGTGTCATGGGGTCAGATTTACTAGTCTGTAGTCGGCGGCACACATTTATCTTTAAATCAGTGTAACTTTGTGGGGCAGTGTTGCTCAAGCTGCTTGGGAGGTACAGTAGCATTCATTCGCTATTCCTGCTTCTTGCAAAGTGTGAGGATCAGGCTTAGTGCTGGTGGTGGTGAGTTGCTTTGAGTAGAGAATAAAATATCTAGATGCAAAAAACATCAGTATTTGTAAGTTGGCAGAAAAAAACCTTTTTTTGTTATTTGTTTTTTTACAGCTCGTATTTCTGATAAAACATATATCCATGTGTATACAATGTATGTAGGGATTCCACTAGTTACATAAATGCATTATTTTCCCTAGACTCTGACCCAAGTGAAAGATAAATGATGTTATTCACCCAATGGGTAAATAACACTGTTTATTTTTCACTTGCCTACATCACAATCAACTTGACTGACAACCAATTCCGCCAATCCCACAATGAATCTGACCTCAACTGCCACACAGAACACAGACACTGTATACATAGAACATACAATGGCCTGTGTTCTAATATGCTATTTATTTCCATCTGTGAAGTGACGGGACTTTCATAACTCTCTCATGGTTTTGCCACTCGTGAGTTATGGTCCCACCCCCTCACTCATGGAAGTAAATGGCATATTAGAACAAAGGCCATTGTATATCCTCTATTTCTTTTCATGCTTTTACATTCCTGAACAGAGGTGTTAGTGTGGCTCAGTTGGTAGCACATCTGCCTCTGGACCAGAAGGTCGTGGATTCTCATTCCACACTGGGATTGGACTCGTCCTAAAATGGGGTGTGCCATCCTTTAGATGAGATGTTAAACTGAGGCCCCTTCTACCCGCCCTGGTGGATGTCCAGGTGGAAGTAAAAGTACCCAGGGCACTCTTCGCAAAGAGTAGGGGACATTCCCCGTGTCCTGGCCAAGATTACCCTTCCCATAAACTGGTTCATGAACCAGTTCACACAATTTCCAGGCTGTGTGTGTGTGTTGATGTGCGATATGACTGCCACTACACATTCAGTCACTTCACTACCAGTCTAGCATTGCTTGTAAAGTGCTTTGTAATACTCTGTATGAAAAGTGCTATATAAATGCTGATTCTTCATCTTCTAAAAGAAGGTTTTAAAAGTACATGGGGATCTATACACAATTGTAGTGGTTGTTGGCAGTATTCGGGGGTGCACTGGGCTCCCCATATTGCCACCCATCAAAACTGCTATACACTAAGGAAAGCCGCTGTCAGCAGGTGTGGAATGTCTCCTGCGACAGTGGTGCTGTATATTATGTGCATAGGCTGCATGACCACTAGCATGTTGGATGTGTGGTTGCTGTATGGGTCAGCCCACGGCATGGCACCAGGCACATGGTGTCATGTCCTGGGCAAACAGAACTACAGTGGATGTTGTCTATCAAACCTCCTATCCTGTACCTTAATGCCCATTTGTGGGCTGAGTGAGCAATAACTTATATTGTCCCCCCCAGTTTTCATTGGTAGTCCAGTAGCCCTGGTTCAGGACATCATCTGTCTGCGCATCTCTGGCATCCATTGGATCCCCCTTCCCTAGCCACATCACTCACTGATTCTGAGGTGTTCTGTGCTGACTAACCCCCCAATGTTCTAATTTGCATGGCAATGACCCCTTACAGAACTGCATTCAGCTGTTCTTCAGCCCATTCTGACCAGGGGACAGCGGCGCTTTGTAGTCACTAGGCATGGCACAGCACCACAATACATACCAGCACCCTCATTACCACGGGCTCCCCACACCCCTTTCCCTATAATGTAGGGAAGTACATAACCTTTGTGTATAGCACAAATGACTGCAAGGTAGAACAGTGCTGCAAAGTGGTGCTTAAGTTGCAACTGAAGTGTGACGGTGAATGGGGCCCCTGCTCTCTTACTATGACCACCATAAAAAAATTTAAATCTCATGGCTGGGCCTGGTGACACCAGCTATTGAGGCATTATTCCACCATATGAGATACCCAGGTTTGAGACACAAATCTGAACCCCTGCCCCAGGAGCAGTAGGATCTGGGGGCATAGAAACATAGAAGCTGTAGGCAGAAAAGGACATCATGGCCCACCCAGTCTGCCTTAAGTCCCTGCCTACTGAGCTACTGCCGACCCTAATTGATCTCCAGATTTACACCCCCCCCATTACTAAGATCCTCTTGTGCCTATCCCATGCGTGTTTGAAACCTGTTACCGTTTCTGTATCTACCACCTCAGCTGGGAGGCTGTTCCAGCCATCCACCACTCTTTCCATAAAGAAGTATTTCCTCATATCTTCTCTAAGACTCCCCCATTCCAACTTCAAATCATGCCCCCTTGTCCTTCAGCATCTTTTTCTGTGGAATATGCAACCCTTCTGGGTTTTACTATGGCGCTGCGACATCCGCCGCGCCGACATCCCTGACCACAACAGCCGCAATGCCGAGTGTTGGCATTGCACTGTCTGGGATGCCTCTGTGTTGTATCATCGGGCTGCACGCACCGAATCCCCCATGTGGGGAGGCTCTGCCCCCCACACCTCCAGACTCCAGATTTCTAACACCAGGTCGGAGTTGTCTCAGGGGAGGGGGAGATACACCAGGTGAGGCAGTCCCAGCGCCAGCAGAGACCATCACAGCGACACGCAGATATCACCTGATTCCTGTCACTGTGATGGTCTTCGTGCTCATGGGTTCGCTGTACTGTCGGTGTACCACCCTTCTGTACCTTACTGATATACTTGAGGTATTTTAATGTTTCTATTATGTCTCCCTTCTCTCTCCTTTCCTCCAGAGAATACATATTTAATTCCCTGAGTTTTTCTTCGTAGGGTTTCTGATGCAGGTCATGCATCATTTTGGTTGCCCTTCTCTGCACTGCCTCTACCTGATCTATGTCCTTCCTAAGATGGGGCCTCCAGAACCACACACAGTACTCCAGGTGCTCACCATTGATCTGTACAGATTAACACTACCTCCCTCTTCCTGCTGGTGATGCCCCTCCCTATACACCCTAGCATTCTATTTATCATTCCCACTGCCTTATCACACTGCTTTGCTACCTTCAAGTAATCAAAGATGTTGATCCCCAGATCCCTTTCCATTTTTGTAGTTGATAACACCTCCCCCCCCAAACTGATACATGGACCATGGATTTCTGTGCCCCATATTCATAATTTTGCACATTTTGGCACTGAAGCCCATGATGTGGAAGCATAGCTTGCTGACCCCAGAGGGAGGGAAGTGAGCATCCCACTCTACCAGCACCTCCTCTAGTGAGTGATCACACCATGTTGACTGCTAGCCACCAGAAAAAAAATGCAGCAGGTGCCACTGGCTGCTGCCAGGAGAGGTGGTCAGGGGCTAAAACAGGGGGGAGACTCATTGGTGTCTTCTTGGTGACAAAGAGCACATGAGCACATCTGTCCACCATGAAATACCTCCCAACACCCTCCTCCCTGTGGAGACTTAGGCTGCTCCTCGGCAGATAGCAACAAGTGGGTTGTCTGTCTGGGCCCCATTGTTGGAGGGGGGGCTAGCCTTCCAGACTGTAATGCAAGTTTAGTGTAATAAAGAAAAAGTTTTTAAACAAATTAAGCATCTTGGTGTAGTTGTATGCATTGTACCATCAGAAACATCTGCTAACAGAGTGAATAGTAAGGCACAAAAAGAGGGGAGATGGAGGAACAGAAAAGGGTGCAGAAAAGGGGCTGCGGGTAATCGAAGAGGGGGAAGGGTGAAATGCAGTTGGAGCAGGGCTAATGATGTGAGCAAGGAGAAAGTTGGATAGAAAGGTGTCACAACAGGACACAGAAGGTAATAGTGAATTGAACACATTCCGAAGAGAGGGGGGTTACTAGTGGAGTACCTCAGGGCTCAGTACTGGGTCCAGGCCTCTTTAACATCTTTATAGGTGACATTGCAGAGGGTCTGAAGGGAAAGGTATGCCTCTTTGCAGATGACACAAAGATCTGTAACAGACTTGATACACAAGGGGGGGTTAGAAAGGATGAGAAGGGACTTGACAAGGTTGGAGGAATGGTCAGACATATAGCAACTTAGGTTCAATGCAAAGAAGTGCAAAGTAATGCACCTGGGAAACAAAACCCCAGGAGAAGAGTACTCAATAGCAGGGGAGGTACTAACAACAACAAAAATGGAAAGGGACCTGGGGGTAATCATATCAGATGATCTAAAGGTTGGTAAGCAATGTGAGAAGTCAGTAAGGAGAGCCAGGGGATACTGGGATGCATAGGAAGGGGCATCACAAGTAGAAAAAGGGAAGTGGTTATCCCTCTGTACAGACAGTTGGTGAGACCCCATCTGGAGTACTGTGTGCAGTTTTGGAGACCTCATCTACACAAGGACATAGACAGGACGGAAGCAGTCCAGAGGAGGGCAACTAAAATGGTGCAGGGTCGGCATCAGAAACCATATGAAGAGAGGCTGAGAAAGCTTAATATGTATACCCTTGATGAAAGAAGGGACAGGGAGGACATGATAGAAATGTTCAAGTACCTCAAGGGAATCAACAAAGTCCAGGAGGGTAGCATCTTTCAGAAAAAGAGATGTATAAGAACAAGGGGGCACAATTTAAAGATAGAGGGGGGACAGCTCAGGGGTAATGTGAGGAAATTATTTTTCATGGAGAGAGTGGTGGATGCATGGAACCGCCTTCCTGGGGAGGTTGTTGGGTCTAAAACAGTGGGGGAATTCAAACATGCATGGGACAGACATAAGACAATTGTAGTGGGGTGTGGCAGGAAGTAGGCTGTTGGTTAACTAGAATCTGCAGCTTATCCAGTAGGTAGGGAAATGGGCAGACTGGGTGGACCAAGTGGTCCTTATCTGCCATCAAAGTCTATGTTTCTATGTTAGAGAGGGAGGAAGCAAGTGACATGTAGTTACATGTGTGCTTATGCCAGGAGCCTGGGGAAAAGAACTAGTGACCCGGAGACAGTGGTGGCAGAAGCACAGCTGGACCTGTTGGTGATCACAGAGACATGACCAACACAGTACCATGACTGGGAATCTGACCATTCTATGGTATGCAGTATTTAGAAGGGACAGGGAGCAAGGAAGGGGGATGAAGTAGTGTCATATGTAAGGGAGAATATAAAAGCCACAGAGGTCAAAGATAGTGAGGAGGGCAAGCGCACAGATGCAGTGCAGATATTCACAGGGGAGAAGGAACATCAGGATAGGAGTGCTATAAAAATCACCATCTCAGAAAGAGGCAGCTGATAGGAAACTGGGGGGGGGCAAGATTAGAAGGGCAGCAAAACAAAGGGAGGTGCTGCTAATGGATGACATCAACATGCCAGATGGGGACTGGAAGATCTCAGTAACAGCAACTGCAAGAAATCAGCTGCTTGTAGAGGCATTCTAGGAAGTATTCCTGATTAAAGATGCAGTGAAGTTTTACTACGTCAGCGAAGTACATGTGAAGTCGGCAACTTCGCATTTGTGAAACATTTCACAAAATGTTCTTCCTATCGTTGAAATTCGCTATTGTTGACTTCGCCTTGTAAACTCTGCATTGTAGCTCCGCGTTGCGTTTGTAAAAAAAAATGGCCATATCATCAACATTCCCACATAACTTTTCATGGGTTGTTGCAATATTGCTTCTGTTGTCCACCCTGCAGTCACTCTCTTTCCTACCTAGTACCGGCACCAGCTGGCAGCATCACACAGCAGCAGTGATGCCACTGATTTGGCAGAGAAAATCTTAGCCACACTAATCCCTGTATTTGCAGGAACTACTCCCTTTCCTTTTTGCTGCTTGTTACAAGTACTACGACCAGCCGTAACAGTGCTAGCCCCGATGAACTTGCCTCATAACAGCTTGGACTGCTACCCTTTGGACGCATACAAGCAAGTGTCTTGGCAGCATTGTCACAGCCAGAAACAGCTTTGCAAGACCGTCTCTTCACAGGCATTTTCTTATACTACACAGACAATTACCAAAAAAAGAAACATGTTCACCACAAAAAAAAATGTTTCCCTTTTTGGGGGTGGAGGGGGTGATAACTTTAAGAGAATACACAACGAGACAGTACAATGGAAGAAATACAGCAATAATTTCTTTTTTTTATTATTTTTTCTTTCATTTACACACTGAAATATGCACAGGACAGAGATTATTCAAGGTACTCTGGGGAAACACACACTAGTACCACAATGACAACAATTTAAACAGCCACTAGAGAGAGACTTATGTAACCCCCCTACAAATGGGGGTTCCTGAAAAGTCTTCCTTGAGCTTGCTTAAATGCTCACTGCCAGGCTGGTATTCTGCGTTTTAGCAGTTTAAATGTATTGCCAGAAAGTGCCTGTATAGCCTCTGTGTACTGTCTCTTTAAGAGCTGTCTGGACTGCAGTCATAATTAATCTGTTAGAAGATGTACTTGTTTGCTGATCATTTGTAAGAGTAGTAATAATATTGCAGTTTGTTCTAACCTGCCTCCTTTGCAGCATGGACAGTTCTGTTTGTTTCCATCATCTTGGTCCTGGACTGCAGAATGGGCCAATCAGTACATTTGGGACTCTAAAATGGAGCCTGCCAACAGGGGCTTGATGGGGCCAAAACTTGTAGGAATTGTAGTTTTGGGCTTTTGGCACCTAAAATAACCTGGAGGGGGAGCCCTTGTTGTGACTGACAGACAGATCAGCCAACCAAATATTGGATCTTGGGGAAAGTCCCACACTGCTTCCAGTTTCAGTTAGATCTGAGTTGGGAAGTGAAGAAGTAACAGCTCAAGATTGATCGAGCAGCAATCCATAGTGGATTCGCGCAGGAGAACTGTGGAAAGGCCTGAGTTTGGCCTGCATGCCTGCCTGCTGTTCCTGAGAGGGAACTTGTGCTTTTTTCGGACTGAATCCGAATTTGGAGAGCGAATTAAGCCACTGAATTGTGACCAGGCTTTAACCTGAAGAAGACCTAAGATTTGCTGAATGCAGCTTATCAGCTACCTCTGAACTCCCAGATTATGCAGAGACTCTGTAATTGTGACCAGATAACCATTTGCCTGGTACAGTGGAATTTCCTTACATGTGAATGTGCTGTGTGCTTATAGTGGGTCATGATTTGGTTCCCCACTGTGTGTCTGAACTGTGTTTTGCTTGCTGGAGGCTGTATCCAGCTCCACGGACTGATTCAGTATCCCTTTCCATTTGCCTGGGCCCTGCTACACTGGCCCAGCCAGAATACTTGCTACACAGAGAAAGTCATCAACAAGAGACCAGCCTAGAGATCAGCCCCCTGCTCAACGCCTTGAACAGGAACGATGCCTCGGTGATTTGTGTGGGCCCTGCTTCTCCGGGCACTCCAGCTCAACAGCCTGCAGTCTCGATTTTCGTCCTGCCTGTGTCCAGTATTGGGTATCATGAGTAAACATCAGGGTAGCTCCCTGCAACAACAGCTACATCTAAAAGTATTGTCATCTGATTGTCTTGTTGCCTTTTCTTTCACAAACTGAGCCCTCCAGCTCCGGATTACAAATAGTGTGTGTGTTGTGCATGTTGCTTTCTTCCAACACAGGGCCCCAACCAGCTACAACGTTCCTGGCTAGCCCATCATTTTCCTACCTGGGTACTCAGAGTGTGTGACTGTGTAGGGACTCTGAGCTGCATGCATAACTGTCTGATTAATCTAGCTTTTAAGCAAATCAACCTGATTACACTCCTCCCTTGTTCAAGTCCCCTGAATAAATCAGATTTAACTGTGTTTGCATTTAACCTGACTGTGGTTCCAGTTTGTGCCAAGAGTATTGTACTGTTGCTATTTGTTGTGCATAACCTTGTTTTACAGGGGGTCCCCAGGGTCAAGTTAGACAAACCAGTCCTGGTGGTAAGTGCAAACAGTGGGGGTAATTGCCTGGTGAATAAGGGGCATTGTGAAAGTAATTATTGTATATTGTTCAGGCCACTAGAAGGGAAAGAGGGGGGTTACAGTGTCCCAGAGGGCTGTGCCCAGGTTAGCTTGACCACTAACAACTCTGACCTCCAGATGGAGGCACCTGTTCAATTACCCAGGCCCCTTAACCTGCTACTAGCCAAGCAGGTAGGGGTAGTAGCCCTTGGGATAGTGCCACCTAGGGGTTACATCTTGGAGGCTCACCACTGGGATTTTGTGTCTTCTAGTGGCCGAAATTATGAATTATTGACAAACATAAATGGCTACCCCAACAGAAGTGGCTGTGCACCAGTTGGTGGGGTGGTGTATGGGGCAAGAGATTGACCCCCATAATGCTGTGCTAATACTGGATATACCTATGAACATTAGTAAGGACACTGTTGAAGGGACACTTTCTAAAGCTGAATGTTTGAAAAAAGCTGTAGTGGTGGGTCAACAGGCTGATTTAACTGCCCAAACTCTCATGGCCTTGCTGGAATGTAGTGACCCTCTGGACAGTTCAAAGGTGTCCGAGACTATCACTCCAGAAGGGTTCCTAGCCGCCTGGAGGGTGATAACCAAAGATAGCAAGGATCCCTTAGAGGATGAGCCCCCACCGTTATCTGAATCTTTTGAGGAGAAGTTTGCCAAGTTGTTACTGGAGGAGGGCAAAACTGTAGAGGAGTTAAAAAAAATTATTCCAGCCACCTGGGAGTGTCACCTCCCCACTGTGTACACCCACACCAGCACCTGTTCTTTCACCAACTTCTGTACCTGCCTCTGAGATAGCAAGTAGTCATGGCCCTTACCGCAAGCTCAAGGTATTCTTTGGCATCCGCCCTACTCCTAATGGGGAAGTAGACCTGGATAGACTGCTACTCTTGCGGTACAAGACTGGCAATGCTCAGAGGCTGAAAAAAGGGCCCACCTGGGCAAAAGCCTCCAGGGACCCGCCTTACGTACTTTTTGCTCCCTGACACCAAAGCCCAAGAGTACATAGTCGGCCTTGAAAATGTGTTTAGGGGCACCACTGGTGCTGAGGCCTTGAAACAGAAGCTTAAAAATATTAGACAACAGCCGGGGGAATTATCTGCCTATATGGATTGATTAGAGGGAATCCTACAAACCATTTTTCGGAAAGGAAGCTGGGCCTCTAGTGATGTGGACCGGGTAAGACTGGATCATTTACTCTGCTCTGCCTGGCACTCCAGCTGGGTGTTGCTCAAATTGCAACTGCATCAAAGGAAATCTTGTCCCTGCCCTTCCATGTGTTGATGAAGGAGGTACGGGAAGTTGAGGAGGAGGAAGGCTTTTCGGAGCCCTGCACAGTCATAGCTGCTGCTGCAACCCCTGCTCCAGGCATGGGGTCAGTCACTTATGGCCTGGAATCACCGCAATCACATGACAGAATCCGAGAACTAAATGTCAGCCCTGGGGGGGCCCAGCCAGAGAGGGGCTGCTACAGATGCTCTGCCATGGTGTAACCCCTAGGTCAAAGGTCAGCAACCTGCAGCTCCCAAGCCACATGCAGCTGTCCCTGCCCTAACCTGTGGTTCCCACCAGGCTCCTGTTTCCCTTACATACCTCTCCAGTGGAGGGCTGGGTGTTCTGCTAGTCTGCGATGTACTGTACTTAAATTGTGGATCTGATGGCTGTCACTGTAACTCAGGATCCCACTTGTGTGTTTGTGATGGGATCCTTTCTTGGTTTGGAATGCATATTAGCCAGTTGTGGAGCTCCTTTTGTTTAGTTGTTCTTGTTGTTGTTGCTGCCTTTTCTTCAGAAAGTGTCTCAAGTTGTGGAGCTTCTTTTTTTTGTGACATACTTTGTGCCACATGACTTTATTAGAGCTGTACTTTTTTGTTTGAATTTTCTTTTTGCTGTTGCCTCAACTGTGTCAGAGTTGCGGAGCTCCTTTTTTATGACATACTTCCTGCCACATGACAATTAGAGTTACTGTACAGGTAATTTTAATGTCTTTTTTTGTGTCCTCTATTCAGAAAGTGTTGCAGCATTAGAGTACATTTTAAGGAAACATGGAGCACCCACTTAAAAAAAGAAAAATTGCTGATGAGAACTGGACCTTTCAAAATTAATGGCTTGATTATTTATTTATTTAGTTTTTGTTTACCGGGCAGGTGCACTAGACAATAGAATTGCATATTTTCAGGCACGACTCAGGAGGGTTACAGGCATAGCGACAGAAGTCACATGGTGACAATGCATTTCATTGCAGAGCTTATGAGGTATAGTAATACGTGATCTCAAAAATATGTTTAAGGAACAGAATTTAACAATTGTACAGCAGTGCTATAGCAATACATGACAGAAACAGAGAATTCAGCTGTAGTACAGCCATTCAGATGGTTATGAGGGTCAAAACAATATGATACAATCAGAGCCCAGGAGAGGACAACAAGTCAAGGATGATAAATGGGGAAGGATGCAACAAGGCACAGAACATACAGACATAAACAGTTGCAATAAAGTGCATAGCAGTAGAACAATTTTAGCACACTTTGTCAAGTGGAGGGAGTTATGGCTTCTCCGATAGAAAGGGACTGCCATTCTGCATGATTTGTAGAGAATTTCTCACCTCAAAAAAATCTCAAATATCCAGCATCACTTCTTGACAAAACATCATCATTTGCAAGCAAATAACCAAAAGGACAGGCCTGAAGGAAGGCTTTTCAAGAGCTGGAAAAGAAACTGGGGAAGGAGCAAACTGTGCTGATGTCTTGGTCATCATCAGCCACTCATTTGTCAACAGCCTGCTTCACTGGAGCTCTGCTGATGGTTCATGCAGACAAGCCTGTCACAGATGGAGAATTTGTGAAAGGTGCATTTCTGGAAATGGTTCCATATTTGTTTGCTGACTTCAGGGAAAAAGACAAAACTATTCACCAGATTCAGGATTTGCCAGTGTCAGCAAAGACTGTGAAGGATCGTGCACACAAAATGATTAGGATGTGGATTCTCAGATTGTAAAAGATATTGGGTCATCTTCTTACTTTTCTTTGTCACTCAATGAATCCACAGACATCAAGGATACAACTTGCAATAATGGTTTGTTTTGTTTGTGAGTCAGGAATAAAGGAGGAACTAATGGGCATTTTGTCCCCTGAAGCTACGAACCAGGGAAGAAGACATCTTCAGTGCTCTCTGTGAGTATTTCCAAAAGGAGAACCTACCCCTTGATAAAATTGTGAGTATTTGGACTGATGGAGCTCCCAGCATGACAGGATATCACAAGGGACTTGTAAGACTACTCGAGGAGAAACTCCAATGCCCAATTATTATTTTTCATTGTATTTTCCATCAGGTGTCACTGTGTGCTCAGTCCGTTGGAAAGAGGATGCAGATGTGATGGCATTTGTTTTTAAAATTGTAAAAATCTGACTTTATCTTTATCTGACTACTTCATACGTGCCCCCAGGAACCAAACGCAGGCCATTGCCTCTCTTACAGAATACCTTTCCTCACTACCTCCTTCCGCTGATCAAATTCTGGTGGGTGACTTAAATGTCAACTGGCTCAGCCCCTCCTCCTCCTGTACTCGAGACTCCTTTTCTGCAATAGACCTAACGCAACTAGTTACCCACCCTACCAGGACTAATCCCAAGAGAGGCTCCAGTACCCTGCTTGATGTGGTACTCACCAACCGCCCTAATCGGATCCCCAATGTACAAGTCCTCCCAGACTCTCTCAGTGATTACTCCCCCATTCTATTCCAGTGGTCATCCTCAGTCCCCAAACCCATAGCACAGTCCACATGCCGGCGGTGTCTAATACCTGGTGGACTGATAAAACTTAAGGAACTCCTGTCCCAAATTGACTGGTCTCCTATACAGGCAACTCCTAACATCGACACAGCTCTCTCCTTCTTTACCCGAACTTTTAATAATGCCTGTGATATCTTTGCCCCAATGTTGACCCGCCGTTCTAAAAGGCAGAATGCCCCCTGGGTAACCCCAGCTTTGATCCACCAACTCAAACATAGGGACAACCTATGGCACCGTGCCATTGAGACTGGCCGGCCCAGTGACAGGCAGTTATATGCTGCGGCTCGAAACAAGTGCACTCGGGCGATCAGAAAGGCCAAGTCTGAGCACTATCAGTCCTCACTCACTGCTTCATGGGGGAACCCCAGAACCTTCTGGGATAACATTAAACAGTTAAATGGGAGTGCCACTCCTCCCACCCACCAGATCAACATTAATGGCGTGATCTCCTCAGACCCAGCCCTCATAGCCAACCACCTCAACACCTCATTCACTGACCTTAGCCCTATCCTCGCTACAAATTTTTGACCCTCCTCCCCAGCACCTGCCATAAATCTTTCTCACTTATTTTCTCCTCCGCTGCATGTTTCTGCTCCAAGAACTTAGGCCGCACCTTGTCACTGCCCTCAAGAGTAATAGTACAGGCAGTGACACCCCTGGATCCGTGTATCCTCACGGCTGGTCTTAGACACAGTCCTACCCCGATCACTGCCTCATCAACCACTCTCTTTGCCTGGGAAGGTTCCAACTGCCTGGAAAGTCGCCACTGTCACCCCTATCTTTAAAGGTGGTGATAGGGCTGTGGCTGGAAACTATCGGCCAATCTCCATTCTCTCTCCTCTCTCCAAGGCCTTGGAAAAAGTGGTGGCCTCTCAAATCTCTGACTACCTCTCCACCTACAATGTCCTATGTCCTGAGCAGAATGGCTTCTGAGCGGGCCACTGTACCAACACAGCCCTCCTAGAGTTCTCCAACTTTCTCCACTCCTCCTTAGACACTGGTCCTCTGGCTGGTGCGGTCTTCATTGACCTCTCTAAAGCTTTTGACACTGTCTCCAACCCCCTCCTTCTTGATGGCCTTAGTCTCTCTGGTTTTGCTGCTGGGCCTATCTCCTGGAGCACCAGTTATCTGTCTGACCGCTCCTAGCGTGTAAAAATTAATGGGACCTACTCAGACATCTGTCCTATCTTTTCTAGGGTTCCCCAGGGCTCCATTCTGGGCCCCTTACTATTCTCCCTTTACCTTAACACCCTTCCACGCTCTTGCTCGGGGAACATTCTATAGTACGCTGATGATGCAGTCATCTTTGCCTCAAGTCGTAACCCTATTGCCCTCCAGGACTCGCTGCAGAAGTCCTTCACAGCCAAGGGCTGGTTCAAGGAACATAGATTGGTGATAAATCTTAAAAACAAAAACCATGTTCTTCACTCATCCTTAAAACAAGTCCTGCAACTTCAAACTCCTCATTCACTCTGGGTCCTCTTTCCCACTCGAACAAGTTTGCTCCTATAAATACCTAGGGATCCATTTTGACCCCTACCTCTCCTTCCATGGACACATCGCTGTCCTAGCCACTGCCACTAATATCCGATTGGGCATCTTACATCGGTATAAACACTGCCTCCCCCCGGAGGCTCTTCGACTCACAGCCACCTCCTCTATCCTGTCCCTAGTGGACCATGGACTGCCGGTGTATGGTGCTGCTGATCAGACCGCACTCCATAAAATTTGCATTACTCTGAATAAGGCCTGCAGGTTAATTACTGGGGCACCTAGGCTAACACACACCTGTCTACTGTCGCGCTAAAGCGCTGGTACTTGATCTTGATGGAGCCTCAAATATCTGACCTGTACCCTTACAAAAAGACCTCTCTTGGGCTATCCTCGCCAGGATTGACCACCACCATACCGCTCTGTCCCACTAGTTCATACTCGGACCTCTGAGAAAACCTCTCTTGTTATCCCTAGAGCTAGGACCTCTCACGGCCAAAGAGCCTTCAGCTTTAGGGCCCCCTCCTGGTTCAACACACTGCCCCCCTCCATCTCCGAAGCTCCAACTATATTGTGCTTCAAAACTTCCTTACGTAACCACCTTATTAACACCCGAAGCTGTAATTGCCACTAGTCAAAGCCGTACTCAATACTTATGACAAAGCTTACTACTAAGCTGCTAAGGACAACATAACTCTGGTATTGTTTGCATCAATCCTACCTGTACCAACTTGTTTGTATCTATGTCTTAAGTTACTGTTATACTGTATTGTACTGTTATACTGTGTATTTTCATTTGTCTTACTGTGACAAGGTACCTTTGTAAATGAGCCTATGGCTCAAAGGTTTTCCAAACTGCTGTTTAAATAAATAAATAAATAAATACAATTCTCACCAGGGCTCTGAACCATCGGCAGTTCAAGCAACTTCTGGAAGAGCTGGACTCACAATATTCTTTTTCTTTTTTTTTTTAATTTAAAGTTTATTCACACAGTTTCCACCATAACAGGCAGCATACAAAGAAGCTGACAGAGACACATTGATACGTAGTAAAAAGATGCTGCCCCCCCACCTCCCCTTACTGCAGTAACCCTTCTCAGTACCCATAAATGCCGAGCCTCTAATCAAAAGACCTTATAAAAGCATTGAGCCTATTGTAGACTTAGTTTGGAACCAGGGAGATTATTGAGTGAAGGGGATCCAAGATTCTAGTATAAGTTGCCAGTCTGTTATGTAGGCTGGCTATTGCTTTTTTCTGTGCGCAAGTTGGATAAAACTTCTCTTACCCATTCCTGGAAAGAAGGGGAGGACCTATCTTTCCAATGAAGGAGAATTATTTTCTTAGCCGACAAGGCGACCACGGATATGTGAAATTTACGCACCTTGACTCTAATGGAAGACAGGTCCCCCAAAACACATACCTCAGGGATAAAGCATTCTTGGAGGCCCAACAAGGGGTCTAAGGAAGTTTGAATTGAGACCCAAAAGGTGGAACTACTTGGGCAAGACCAAAGCATGTGAAAAAGCGTGCCCTCATCTTGCAAACATCTGTTACACTTATTGGAGTCTAAGTAGCCCCACTTGTAGAGCTTAACCGGGGAATAGTACAGGTTGTGTAATACATGATATTGCATGAGACGCAGTCTATCCTGAGAGATAAATTTGTGACATGACTTCCAGAGAGAATGCCAATCTAACTGCAGATGGGGGAAAAAGTTACTCCAAAATCTTGATGGCCCAAAGGGGCCCCCGAACTTTTTGTGAAACTAAACCTGATATAATTTAGAGATTATGTCAGAGGACCCACAGAGTGGGGATATCTCGGGTATCAGAGAGGAGATGCTCTGGGAGGGAGGAGTACTCCCAAGGGAGATAACCAGTAAATGTCTCAATTGCAAGACTTTGAAGAAAGAAGAAATCGGGATATGAAATTTTTTAACCATCTCCTCCACTGATAGCCAGTGCCCCTTATCATCAGTAAAGGTTGAGAGCTTCCCCTCTTCGAGTTGAGGCAACCAAAGATGGGAGATTTGACTCTTGTTAATAGTAAATGACAGAGAATTCCATATAGACTGGACCAGGTCCAGATGGGGAGAATACTGCAAAAAGGAGCACATCTGTAGGTAGACCTTTAAAGTGGTCCTTATTATGGGACAATCTACAGCCGTACTTACTTGAGATAACTTAAGGAAAAATAACACGAGAGGGTCCAGATTATTGGCCTTAATTGCTTCCAATTCTATTTTGAGCCAAATGGATTGCGCTTCCTCTGGGCCGGGAGATACCCACCGCGAGCATTTCGCAAGGTGACTAGCCCAATAATATACAGCCAGGTGGGGGATTCGCAACTCCCCTTCCAGTTTAGGAGCTACCAGCTTATGGTAAGCCAGGCAGGGATACCTATCAGCCCAGATAAATTTAGTAAAAATACTGTGAACCTTTTTGAACCAGACTAAAGGAACAAAAGCATTAAGAAGGGACAACGGGTAAAAAATCCTAGGAAATATGTTCATTTTGATTATATTAATTCGGCCCCACAGAGAGATAGGGAGTTTGGACCACCTCTCTAGATTGTGTGTAATTCCCTGCAGTAAAGAATCTAGGTTTTCCTTGAACCATACTAAGGGGTTACGTGAAAGTTTAATACCCAGATACTTAAAAGACCTGGGAGTCCAGCATAGCCCCAAGGGACTAATATCAGTTTTGAAGACTTTGTGATTTAAGGGAAAAAACAGGGACTTACTGGCATTCAATTTATAGTTAGACAAAGCACTGAACCTTGCCACTTCACTTAGTAAAGCCGGAACAGAGGATACCGGATGGGACAAATGTATTAACAGATCATCAGCATATGCGGTAACCTTCACTTCCTGCCACCCAATTCTAACTCCTTGTATGGAGTCATTATTGAGAATGTTTTCGATAAAAGGTTCCAGATATAAGTTAAATAGTAAAGGAGAGAGGGGTCACCCCTGTCTAGTGCCTGAATGAAGTGGAAAAGAGTGGGAGAAGGCCCCATTCGCAGAAATCCTTGCCGAGGGTTTTTTATAAAAGGCAGCAATCCAGGAGATAAACAGAGAAGGGATATGGAAATCCTCCAAAGTATGAAACAAAAAATTCCAGTTCACACGGTCGAATGCCTTCTCAGCATCTAAGGAGACGAGGCCCGCTGGGAACCCTGCATCCCTGGTAGCCGAGAAGACATGCAACAAAGTGCGTAAATGATCAGAAGATAATCGCCCTTTCATGAATCCAACCTGGTTTGTACCTATTAACCCAGGAAGAACCAATGCTAACCTATTGGCCAGTATTTTAGAGAGAATCTTAACATCTTGGTTTAAGAGAGAGATGGGTCTATAACTTTGAACCTTATCAAGGTCTTTATCAGATTTGGGAAGCAGAACAATCAGGGCCTCATAGATATACAGATCTGTATCCTCCCCAGATAGGATTTATTGAAATAAATGACCAAGTATTGGTACAAGAAGGTCTTGAAAGACCTTGTAGAATAAAGGAGAAAATCCATCTGGACCAGGGACCTTGTCGGCAGGCAATTCGCTAATAACCTTAGCAATCTCCCCCTGAGAAATAGGGACAACCAGAGTTTCACCGCCTCTGTCAGGAAGAAGGGCAAGTGGGAACCTCTTAAATAACCTTGTATATCTTCTGGGCAGAGAGGGTGCTCCATGTCACTATACAGTTTAGAATAATAAGCAGGAAATTCCTGGGCTATTTCGTTAGGAGACACTTTGGGAGTTCCGTCTGCTGATGACCTGATAGGCGGGATAAATCTCATTGACTCCTGCTGTTTAATACGCAATGCCAGTAAACGTCCCGCCTTTTCCCCCTGATCTGTGTATTTAGCTCTGGTACGAATGATAGCTAGTTCTGCTTTCTCTTGAAGTAACCCCAGATATTTATCCTTTAATTTCAGGAGTTTCTGAATATCCTCATCTAGAGGATTAGTCGGAAGGTTTGTTTCCAGAGATCTAATTTGGGATAATAGGGATTTAAGGTCTTCCTCGAGCTCTGTTTTCCTACCAACTGCCATGCTAATCAGTATCCCTCTCATGAAGGCTTTGAAGGCCCCCCACCAGATATCAGGTTTTACACCCTCTAAGGGGTTTAGTGAGGAAAAATATTCTATTTTTTCCCTAATAAGTTTACAGTATTTAGCATCTTTAAGAAGTTGATCATTGAGCTTCCGCCTAGTTTCCCTGTTAAATGAATTGAGCAGTACCAAATTGCATACCACCAGTGAGTGGTCAGAGATTGGGCCAGACTGAATTGAGGAGGTCTTCACCCCGGGCAGGAGGCACTGAGAAATAAGTAAATAGTCAATGCGGGACTGCGAGCCATGCGCCATGGACCTAAAAGTAAACTCTCTGGAATCAGGGTGCAAGACGCGCCAGACGTCACAGAGCTCACATTGATCTAAAAGCTCCCTGAGTGCCTTCTGCCCAGGGATAACTCCACCTGGGCCACTACCCAGTCTATCTAAGTGAGAATCAACTACTTGATTGAAATCTCCCCCTAAAATAATTTTAATGGGAATCATTGGGAGAATGATAGATATAAGTCTCACAAAAAATCCGGGGTCGTCCTGACTAGGGCCATAAACACAGCCCAATAAAATTGGGACAGACCAGAGGGTACCTCTAACCAAAATAAACCTACCCTCGGGATCTTTGATCACTTGTGTAGGAGAAAAAGGGATACTCCTGTTAATCATGAGCATGACCCCACAGCTATTTGTTGTGCCCTGGGCACTGAAAATCAATCCCACTTGTTGCCTCCTTAATTGCAAAGCTTCCCCATCTAATAAATGGGTTTCTTGCAAAAAAGTTAACTGTGAATTAAACAAACTTAAGTGTTTAAGAACCTGAAATTGCTTATGTTGCTTTCTGATCCCCTTAACATTCCAAGATACAAATGTTAACTCATTTACCATCCAGAAGAGATATCAAACCGAAATAATTATACTCAGCACACGAGATGCAAAACTCCATTACGTGTCCCCAGGGTTACTGCAGTAAAGCCCACCCTCTTCCCTAGCCCACCCAGAAGTGAATACTGCCCATCCCTGTAACCCCCACCCTCAACCATGCCCCGTCCCCCTTCCCCCCACAATCTGTCACGCTTCAGCACAGTACTGGTTCTAATCCTTCTGCTCCCACCCCTAATGCTAAGCTTTGCTATTTAGCTCTGTTGCACACAAAGGACAGCCTTCAGAAATTGAGCCCTGTCAATTGTACCCCAACAAGAGCTGAATAGTCCTGGGTCACACATTCCAACCAAGGTATGGGGAAGGAGAGAAATTACATAGGGGGCTATGATAGCCATCTCAGCACCCACTACCATGGTAACCTATATTAAAATCGGAGGTGCTGGTTTCAGCAATACCTGGAGGGAGAAATGCCCCAGCTCGCATTAAAGATGAGAATTAAAATAGGAAAGCTGGAAACTATAGACCAGGGGAGAAAGGCATAAAAACTACCTTTCCCCACTCCCAGTCAGAGTCCGGTAAACAGGGCCTCCGAGAGAAATTGAGACTGCTGCCTCCCAGCTAATCAATGCCTCTGTTAAAACCCTCTCGAGTTGAGTTTCCCCGCAAGTCCCCAGAGGTAGGAGCGCCTTCTAGCGGTCAATTCCCAGACCCAACCCAAGTGGAGGGCGAGATGGAGAAAGCCCAGGACCATCCCAACAATAGCCTTAAAGGAAAAAATGAAAAACTAGCTGACAACCAAACTGGGCCCTTTCAACCCCCAGCAAAAATTGTCGCCAAAAAACCCTGGCTCGCAACCCCCCCCCCAAGAAGGCTTGAGACCCCAGTGTCCTTTACATCGAGCCACTATAGGCTCATTATGAAACGGAAAGAAAAGACGGAACGGGGCGGCCTGCGGTGACCCCCCAAGATCACTGCAAACTATGCAGTCACCTTAGTCTTTACATTCTTGAGATTTCTCAGAGGAAAAAAAAAAAAGAGTTCGAGTTCTTGGCTCCATGCAGTATTCGATACTACGCCACCACCATTCAAGGGTCTTGTAAGAGATCAGGCAACATGGACTTAAGGCTCCTCAGGGTTTCTTCAGGGTCTTCATAGCTTTTCCAGGATCCGTTAGATGAAATCTGTAGTTTAGCCGGATAACTCATTCTGAACTTCAGGCCTGCAGCAATTAGCTTGGAAACAATAGGGTGAAATGCCTTGCGTTTCATGCGGACCGAGATGGGTAGATCTTGGGAGATTCTCAGCTTTATATGTTCCCAACGAACCTCTTGCAGGGCACGCACTTTTTGTAGAAATTGTTGTTTCTCCAGATAATTCAGGAACCGGCACACGATAGGGCGGGGGGGGAGTTCCGAAGGGGGTGGCTTAGGCCATAAAGCCCTGTGGGCACACTCTATAATGTAGCCAGAGCCAAATGGGGATGAGCCTGCCACCTGCTTAACCAATTTCCGAGTAAATGCCTCGACATTTTGGCCTTCTGGCACATTGAGACCAGTTCAGGGTCAAGACTACCAATTCTTTTCTCAATAGAAAACAATTCAGGCTGCGTTGTTGGAAACAGACAATGAGAGCTCATCTAATTTTCTGGATAACGACTTCAAGTCCGTTGCCATATCCTTCATTTCCTCTCAAAGGGGTTTGAATTTCTCAAGAAATCTGACCAGTGTTAGAGGTTCCTGATCACCACTTTGGCTCAGAAGATCAGAGCTAGAACCACCCGAGGCCCTGGATTTCTTAGGGGCCTTCACGGGAGTTGCTGGAGGGGTATGCTTCTGTTGGGCTTTCTTCATATAAGCCTCCATCCACTCGAAAGATAACCAGACCAGATTGCAACAGCTATTGTACAACGTAAAAACTTAGAAATGGGAGAAAATAATAAAATAGAGCACCAAAATGAGCTAAATAAGAGACGGGAAGCGGGAGCTGCTTGAGGGAGCTGCTACTCAGCACTCTGCATCATGTGATCTCCAGTTTTTTCACAATATTCTGACCTAGTGATGTACAACAGTGTTAGTTGGCTTTCCAGAGGTAAGGTCCTGAAATGGTTTGTAGACTGCTTGATTGAAATCAAGCAATTTTACAGTTCACCCAGAAATTTGAACCAGCTTGTGGCTTCAGAAGTTTTACTTTTTGGTAGCTCTTACTGGACATTTGAACTAACTGAATATTGATCTGCAAAGACGGGGTTTGTGAACAGGTCCTGACATTCTCTTTAAAACGGAAAGTGTTCCAGAAAAAGCTACAAAAAGGGACACTACATCATTTTGAATACTTTTGTACATATAAAATAGACACTGAAATAAGAGAACACAAGTTCACAATGAACATTGCAGTACTTGATGGAGCCATCAGTGAACTGATCAAAAACTTCAGTATAAGATTTAACGATCTTAGAAAATACATACCCACCTTTAGGTTTATGACACGTCCGTATCAATCAAATCTTTGTGAAATGCAGCCGGACCATTTTAACATATCCATTGCTGACTTAGAAATGAAAGTGGTTGAATTTGAAGAGTCCCACATCTGGCTGGTAAAATTTAGAGATCTAAATGCACAGCTAGAAAATCTGAAATGAAGGAGGGCAGAACTAGAAGAAGCACACAAGTGGACAGAGATGGACAGGCTTCCAAAGACTGATAGGTTCATCTTCCAAGTTTGGATGGTACTCCCAGTTAATTTCAAGACCATGAAAAGACTTGCTTTTGGCTTGTTTTCAGTTTTGGGAGGCCACCTAACTTTATAAAAAAGTCTTCTCGCACATGAATCGTATTAAAAACAAATTCTGCTCTCAGCTCAGGGATGGATCATTGGATGTTTGTACTCTATTAAAACTGACCAACTCTAAGCCAAATGTTGGAAAATTGAGCAAAGGTATGCAAGGGCAGACATGTCACTAATTTGAGAGCAATCTGTTGAACAATTAAGCAATAATGCAGTCCAGGGTGTGTGTTGTGCTGGGATAACGCCATGCCTGGGGTGATTAGGTACGAGGCCGCAGGCCAAGTGTGACTAATCACCCCAGAAGTGACGTTCTACCCTGGAGTGCATTATTGCTATTATACAATGGCTCGTGAGTTGGGAAAAAAAAAAAAGATGAAGAAATATGTTTAAAACTAGTTTGTTTGCTGTTTTTTTTAATGAGGAGGTGTACTGTTTAAAAAAATAGTTCTGATTTCATGCCAGTAGGTGGAGCTGCCCTGTTTTTCTGCGGCTCTGCAGTCCTGAGACTGCACATCAATCTTTATGTGTTGTTTGTTTCTTTTGTGTCATTGCTTTGCTGAGGTGTACAGCTAAGCCCAGTGTTGCTGTTTTTTTCAGCTTTCATTTTTTAATTTTAAGTGTTTCCCCATCTGTCGGTCCTGCGGTGTTAAAAACAGTGAGTGGCATTGATCAGGTAAGACACACTGAGGCATGCTCTCACACTTGTCGTTAGTGTGAGTGTGTAGGGTTGTCAGCGAGGAATGCCATGAGCGGTGCGGTTAGACTGGGGGGGCAGCAGATTGAACTGAGGGCTTCTGTAACTGTTTTGATTTATGTACGGGAGCCAGAGTTTTGGGGGAAAAACTGTTTGCTGTGAAGCTCAGGTCTCGCAGTTACTGCACGAGGCTGTGTGCGCTGTGAGCGGGAGAGCGCTGATATGAAGGCGGAATTTGAATGGCACTTAAAGCTGCTCGGGAAACAGTTGTTCCAATATAAAATGGTCCATTTCAGGATTGGAAATCTTTTTCTGTTTTGGAGATTTTTACTTTTATGATGAAGGAGCCGGGAGTAAGGAGGAGGGTTGTGAGCAGGGAAAGCGAGCTGCCTACAGAAAGAGGGATCACTCATTGTGGGCAGTGTATAGTGATTTAAAATAGGTTCATGTGGTCATCTGTGTGCTGGGACTAGAGCCGTGATGTTGTGCTGGGATAACATCATGGGTCCAATCCCAGTGTGACCAATTGGAGCCCAGGATTTATATTTGCCATTGTATAATATTGTTTGTATTTTGGGAAGAGGAATTTTTTTTTAATAACCAGCAGTTTATGCATTTGGACAGAAAACTGGTGACACAGAAAAAGTGGTGACTGAATAGTACTGCCTGTATTTTGGGAAGTGGGATTTATTTTTTATAATCAGCAGTTTATTCATTTGCACAAAAAAAATATTTATTGTTAAATAAAAGCTATAAATACATCTTCTAGTACTCTGTGTTGTTCGTTCAACAAAATAACGTACATTTGTTAATAAAATTATGTTTAAAGAACGTTGGTCACATAGTTATGTATCATAATTATGACCACATCTAAAAATATTTTGTGTGGCTCTTTTGCGGTTGGACATTTTGTGGTTATCTGGCATATGGCTCCCAGTCCTGGAAAGGTTGCAAATTCCTGCCCTAGGTGGCGCTATCCCAAGGGCTACTACCCCTGCCTGCTTGGCTAGTAGCAGGTTAAAGGGCCTGAGTTCTGAAACGAGTGCCTCCACCCGGAGGTCAGGTTTGGTAGTGGTCAAGCTAACCTGGGCACAGCCCTCTGAGACACTGTAACCCCCCTCTTTCCTTACTAGTGGCTGGAACAATACACAATAATCACTTTCACAATACCCCTGATACACCACACAAGTACCCACACTGTTTGCACTTACCACTAGGTCTTTCCTCTGGCCCTGCCCTGGAGACCCCCTGTAAAACAAGGTTATACACAGCAAATAACAGCAGTACAGTACTCTTGCACAAACTGAAACCACAGTCAAGGTAAATGCAAAAAAGAGTTAGATCTGATTTATGTAAGGGGCTTGAACAAGGGAGGGGCGTAATCAGGTTAATTTGCTTAAAGGCTCTATCAATCAAACAGTTATGCATGCACTTCAGGGTCCATAAACAGTCACAAACTCTGGGTACCCAAATGGAGAATGGTGGGCTAGCCAGGAATGTTGCAGCTGATTGGCGCCCTGTGATGGAAGAAAACAACATGCACAACACACACTATTTGTAATCTGGAGCCGGAGGGCTCAGTTTGTGAAAAGAAAACAACAAGACAATCAGATGACACACTTTTAGATTAGGCTGTTGTTGCAGGGAGCTACCCTGATGATTACTCAAGATGCCCAAGACTGGACACAGGCTGGACGAAAATCGAGACAGCAGGTGGTTAATCTGGAGTGCCAGGAGAAGCAGGGCCAACACGATTCTCCGAGGCATCGTTCCTGTTCAAGCATGGAGCAGGGGGCTTATCCCCAGGCAGGTTTCTCATTGGTGGCTTTCTCTGTGCAGTGGGGTAGTCTGGCAGGGCCAGCGTGGCATGGCCCAAGCCGAATGGAGATGAACATGGATTCAGTCCGATTAGGCTGTATAAAACTTCCAGCAAGCAGAACACAGTTCACACAGTGGGGAACCAAATCACGACCCACTTTCAATACACAGCACATTTACATGTAAGGAAATTCTATTGTACCAGAAAACCACTCTCTGGTCATGATCGCAAAGTCTCTGCACAAACTGGGGATTCAAAAATAGCTGGAAACCCTGACAGGCCAATCGCATTCAGCAAATCTTCGGTCTTCTTCAGGTTAAAGCCTGGTCACAGTCCAGTGGCTTAAATAGTCCTCACAACTTGGATTTAGTCTGAATAAACTCTATTTTCCCTCTCAGAGACAGCAGGCAGACAGGCAGGCCAAAACTCAACCCTTTCACAGTTCTCCCATGCAAAACTACACAGAACAGCTGCTCAAAAATCACTTGAGCTGTTACTTCTTCACTTCTCAGCTCAAAAACTGAAACTAGCTGCAGCAGCCTGGGAAATTCCCCAAGATCCAAAAGGTTCAGTTGGCTGATCCTCCTGTCAGTCACAACAAAGGCTCCCCTTTCAGGTGCTAAAAGCCCCAAACTACAATTTCTACAGATTTTGACTCCAGACAGCTCCTGTAGTCCAGCTCCATTTTAGGTCCCACCAGAACTGATTGGTCCAATTCGCAGTCCAGGACCAAGATAGTGGAGATAAGCAAAACAGTCCTTGCTGCGAAGAAGGCAGGTTAGACAAACTAAATTATCATTACCACTCTAAATGATTTTCAGCAAATAGTTACATCTTTCTTATTCTATTTTCTTTTACTCCCCCTAGCCGCCAGCCACCCGGTCCTATCAGCCCGGTCACGGAGCCACGGACTTCCACCCCTCGTATCGGCCACAGTCTCTCCGAAGCCCCGTGGCTTCCCCCACGGCGGGGCTGCAGCATTCTCCCTACATACCACAGACTTCGGGATAGGTCAGAGGACTTGGCCTAAGGGGCTAATCAAAGCCGTAGCAGGCTTCATGGAGGGAGGCCGGTAGCTGTCCTGTTTTTCTGGTTTTCTGGGGAGGCAGGGCTGTGCAATGACGTCTAGCATCCGCCCTGCCTCCTGTACACATTCCAGTGCCAGTTGCTGTGCGACTCCCAGCCTCCGCCAGTGGTCATCATGTGCCAGGCACTACCCCACCCTCCCCCCAGAGAAGGAGAGCAGTCCATAAGACGCTTTATCCTTCTCCCACGGCCGTCCCTCCACCGATCCTGGTCTGTTCCCGAACCCTGGTTGCCAGCATCTCAAGCGGAAATCCAACCACTGCGCCAGTGGGCTGGCAAATAGTTACATCTTTCAACAGAGCTCCCTCTCAGATTACTTATGACTGCAATCCAGGCAGCTCTTAAAGAGACAGTACACAGAGGCTATACAGGCACTCTATGGCAATCACATTTAAACTGCTAAAACGCAGGACACCAGCCTGGCAGTGAGCATTTAGGCAAGCTCGAGGAAGACTTTTCAGGAACCCCCATTTGTAGGGGGTTACACTGGGATGAACTGCTGAGGGAGTTCAGAGAAACAAAAAACAGTCTCTTTATGAAGGCCACTCCTGCGAGTACAGGCCCCAATCCTTATCCGACTGCATCTACTATGGGGTTGGGGGTGCACACCCAGGCATCTCCTGCTGACAGCAGCTCAAAAATTGATGTCTTGACTATGGAAGTGAGAGAATTGACTAGATGTCTCCAAATGCTCACCACAGCGTAGACAGAGGTGGAACCAAGGTTTTCTGTTGGTAGTACCCCTGCCTCGGCTCCCAATGTGATGTCTCGGCCACACCAGACCCCAGAAAGCATATTTTGCCATAATTGTGGGAAGGATGGGCACATGAAGAGAGAATGCCGGTCCCCAAAAAACCTAGATAAAGTTGTATACAGACTTCAAGGGGAGCTTCAGCAAGCAAGACCATGGCCAAGGAGCGCCAGAAATGACCGCAGTGCAGGACTGAGAAATACTAACTCAAATTTCTTTGTGGCTAAATCATCTGTTCAGGCCTCTGCTACTGCCTCTCCAGACTGGTCCAGAATAGTGGGTCCTACAATGGAGACTTCTATGACTGTCAATGGTATCCATGCTCGGGCTGTGCTCGATAGAGGGTCAGAAGTGACCATTGTATTCCAGGACTGGTATGACAAATACTTATCTTATGTGCCACTACAATCTCTGGAAGGTTTGCATGTGTGGGGCCTGAGTGACAAGTCTTATCCCTAACTAGGATATGCCCAGCTCTGGTTGTCTTTCCCTGTGACTGTAACTGGTGTAGATGAATAAGTAGAGACACTAGCCCTGGTGTGCCCTCCAATGGGTTTGTATGATGGGATTCCCTTGCTCATTGGAACCAACGCCCACATGTTTGGAATACTAGTGCAGTTGTGTCACAAAAACCAAGGGAACTGGAATGGGTGGGCACTGAGAATCCCAGCCCTGATAAAGACAGCCTATGATCTGCAAAAACGGACTACCGAAGCCGACGGAGATAAGCCAGTGGGGATAGTGTGGAAGAAAGATTCTGATTCTCTGGTACTCCCTCTTAATGCTCAGTACACCATTCAGGGAGAGGTTCGCATTGAAAAGGAAGTAAAAAAATAAAATATTAATGTTGGATGCACCAGGTGATGGAAAGCTGCCTGAGGGATTATTGGTTAAACCCAGCATTTTGCCTGCTCGTGCCCATACCTATGCACAATGAGTGATGGTCCAGATTCAGAATGTGTCAGATTGGGAGGTCCAGTTGAACAGAGGGTGCACCCTAGCTACAATACACTGCACAGACACTGCTGTATTACCCAGCAACAAGTACTCCAGTGAAAAGGAAAGAGTGACCCCGAACTTATTCGACTTTGGTGATTACCCATAGCCAGCTGAATGGAAGGCTACAATTTGTAAGAAACTCGCCCAGAGAGACCAAGTGTTTTTATTAAAAGAATGGAACGTGGGGTGTGTTCAGGGTGCAGAGCATCACATACACCTGCATGATGACCGGCCATGTCGAGAGAGATCCTGTCGCCTCTCCTCAGTGGACAGAGATGATGTTAGGAGGCACCTGCAGGAAATGCTCGCTGCTGGCATTATACAAGAATCAAGGATCCCATATGCCTCTCCCATTGTGGCTGTAAGAAGAATGGGTCCCTGAGGATGTGTATTCGTTATCGAACCCTGAACTGGCGGACCATCCCAGATCAGTACACTGTGCCCTGTGTACAAGATGCCCTGGATCGCTTGAATGGGAGAAAATGGTTCTCGGTATTGGATCTTCATAGCAGATATTACCAGATTCCGATGGCCCCGGAGGACCGTGAGGAAACAGCTTTCATCTGTCCTTTAAGGTCCTATGAATTCCTGAGAATGCAACAGGGGATTTCAGGCATGCCGGCCACCTTTCAGCGACTGATGGAACGTGCGGTGGGATATATGAACTTGCTGGAATGTCTAGTGTACCTAGATGATGTCGTTGTGTTCGGACACACGTTAGAGGAGCATGAGATCTGACTGTTTAAAGCCCTGGACCAATTGGAAGACTTCAGCCTCAAGCTGTCCATCGACAAGTGCCAGTTTTTTCAAACATCTGTGAAGTATATGGGGCACATAGTATCTGCAGAAGGAATAGAGACTGATCCCAATAAGGTTGGGTCACTGACTACTTGGCCCAAGCCCCATAACTTGAAAGAACTACAATTTTTTGTGGGGGGGTTCTGTGGCTACTACCGCTGGTTCATAAAAGACTATTCAAAGGTGATTTACCCGCTCCTGAATCTTACCCAGGTTTACCCCCCCTACCAACCATAAATACAAGAAAGGGGCTGTCAAAGAACCAGAGAAAGTGTATTTCCGCACTGGTGAACCTTTTGGGCCCCACTGGACACCCAAATGTGAAGCAGCCTTCCACGAAGTCATATACCAGCTTACCCATGCCCCCATCCTCGCCTATGCTGACCCTACCAAGCCCTATGTGTTGCATATGGATGCTAGTCTGCAGGGTCTAGGAGCAGTGCTGTATCAAGACCATGAGGATGGCCTGAGACCAGTAGCTTTCACCAGTAGGCTTGACCCCATCCGAACGAAACTACCCTGTGCAAAAGTTGGAGTTCCTTGCACTAAAATGGGCCATCGTTGATCAGTTTCATGAGCACCTCTATGGGGCAAAGATATTGGTGAAGACCGACAATAACCCACTGCCCTATGTACAGACTTCACCCAAGTTAGACGCCACTGGGTACCGGTGGCTCTCTGTCTTATCAACCTATGATTATGCTGTCAAATACAGACCGGGACTGAACCATATTGATGCTGATGCCCTGTCACGAAGGCCTGCTTCCAAGAGTGATTGGGTCAGGCTGTCTGAACCTGACATCTGAGCATTGTGCCAAAAGTTTGACAGAAATTAACAGATGTCTGCAGACATAGTGGACTGTCTAGTAGATTGCTTGGGCCCTCCTGATACCTGTATACTGGCTGCCTATTGCCATTTCTCTGCTCTAGATATTAGTGCACTACTTCAACTTGACAATGACAGTATTCAGTAGGCTCAATCCCAAGATCCTATGATTCAGCCCGCACTTGATGCCCTACGTGCTGGGAAAGATGTGTCTAAGTCGCATTCCCCTGACTTATGAACTGCCCTATTGTTTAAAGAAGGCCCCAGGTTGAAGTTATCAATCAGTTGTTATACAGAGAGACAGTGGATCGTAGTGGTCAAGTAGACAAGCAACAGTTGGTCCTGCCCACAGCCTTTAAACACTTGGTACTGAGGTCCCTCTACAATCATGTGGGGCACCTCGGTATTGACAGGATTCTCGACATGGTATGATCTCAATTCTACTGGCTCAAGATGGGGGCCGATGTTGAACACCATGTAAAGACCTGTAGTCGTTGCCTCCAAAGAAAAGCCCTGCCTCAGAGGACAGCCCCCATCGAACTGATCTGCATAGATGTTTTGTGTTTAGAACCTGATCAACGGAATGTTGGAAATGTGTTAGTGGTTACGGATCATTTCATACGGTATGCACAAGTTTTTCCAACTGAAGAATAAAAAGCCTCTACTATGGTCAAGGTTCTAGTGGAAAAATTCTTCGTCCACTATGGTGCCCCCCAGCGGATCCACTCCGACCAAGGCAGAGACTTTGAAAGTAGGCTAATCAAAGAAATGCTCTCTTTGTGGGGGTTACGAAAGTCAAGAATCACCCTTTCTCACACTCAACCAGAATGTTTTAACTGCACCCTTCTAGACATGCTGGGCACCCTCCATCCAAAAGACAAGCATAAGTGGAGCCAGCAGATTAGTACCTTGGTACACATGTACAATTGCACCAAAAATGATGCTACTGGGTTCTCCACCTACCGTCTCATGTTTGGGAGGGAGGCCCACCTGCCAGTTGATGTCTGTTTTGGGGTGTCTCCAGATGGGGTCTGAGCTGAAAACTACCTGCAGTATGTACAGAAACTGAAAGCTCAATTGAACCATGTCTATCAACTGGCCCAGACAACAGCTGCTAAAAGAAATCTCACCAACAAAGAGAGGCATGACAACAAAGTAAAGGCTCAAGAGCTACGGCCTGGAGACCGTGTGTTGTTACGCAATTTGGGACTACATGGCAAGCACAAAATTGCTGATAGGTGGCACCATCTTCCTCGTGTAGTAGTCGGAAAGTTGAATGATCTACCAGTATACGAGGTACGCCCAGAGAATAACTCCAAAGCTGTCAAGACCATGCACTGTAACCACTTGCTGCCTATCGGCCAAGTTATTATTGAAGCTGAGCCAGCAGACATTGCCTCCCCTGGGCTGGTGACTCATGCTGCTACAAAAAAGAGACAGAGTCAACCTACCCCAGTAGTTTCAGAGTTAAGGTTTCCCCCGCAGCAGGCCCAGAATGATAGTGACTGTCAGTCCACCTCTGACGATACTGAGTGTGACAATGCCTATTACCCCTCCTATGAATTGAGTCAGCTGTTTCAAGGTAACCCTATGACTAATTGAGGGGCTGAAGCTGGGCCTTCTGGACTGCCTAACCCCCCAGCTTTGTCCTTGGAGCCAATGTTCCCTGAAAGTGAGGTGCAAAGCATCACATCTGAGGTTGTGGACTCTGTTTTGTGGAACTGTGTGAATTGTCCGACGAAGGGGCTGATGGTCTGAGTCTCCCTGGTGACACACCAGAACCTGAATAACAATATGAGAGTGCCTGACAGCCCCCCTTCAGTGCCACAAAGCCTAATTGTGCCAGAACCTTCTCTAAATGAGCCAAGCGTTGTGGACACAGAACCTACAGAGCAAGGAGCTGACAGTGCTCCCAGTTTGGAAATTCCTATCTGTGCAGAGGCACCCCTCACGAATGATGAAAGCTCCAAAGTTAGTGCTGAAAGTACAGAGACTGTAGTTGTTCACCCCAGAAAGACAGGATGAGCTGTCAAGCCAGTATTGCGCTTCAGTTATGATTCTCCCGGGAGACCAGTGGATTTGCAGAAATACCACTCGCCTGGCCGGTCACAAGCCCTAAACTACTCGGACCTAGCCCAGACTAATTTCTAACACAGCATAATGACTCAAAGAAACAGGCACAGAGGCTTTCTATAGCACTCTCATGCAGACACATACAGCTACTGCATACACAGGACACATCCTGACAGTGGGCATTAGGCAGCCCAGGAAGACATCTTAGTAAACCCCAATTTGTTGGGTGGGTTACACAAGAAGATAGACTAAATAAGGGGAAGTGTGGTGCAGGAAGGCAAACGTACATGTAAGCCCCCTGTGGGAGCTTACCAATAGTGCCTTTGTAATATGCCGCCATGTAGTAGTAGTAGTAGTAGTAGTAAAAATGTTTATTTTTATACAGGATAGCAAACTTTAGGTCATAGACCTATTTTCAAAGTTGTCCTGTGTCAAGAACAAATTACATTCAATATAACATACAAAAATTCAGACTACATAAAACAACTAATAAATAATTTTTGACATTATACAAGACAAAAATCTTCAATCAGACCAACAACTAACACATTTATCCACATTTTAAAAACAAGTACATTCATCATAAAATACAGTGCTCAATCCTAATTTAAACTGGGATAGTTTAGTTGCTTTCCTTAATTCAGGGGGAATATTATTCCAAATATTTGCAGTCTGAGCCTCAAGTGTCATAGTACCATATTTTGTATTAGTTTTTGGAAAAGTGTAATTTATATGCTTTACATCCCTTAAAAGACATGGATAATATTTACTAACAGAAGGCAATTCCATGTTTCCATCATGTGATTTGGTATCGCCTGCTGGCAGGCATGGACTGGGTAACAGGTAGTATAAATGGTGGGGTTTGGCACCAAAAAGGGGCAGGAGGATGAGGCCCACAAAAGAGGAGTGCCCTGAAAAGGAATTCAGCCAGTTTCGCCATGAGGGCCGAGGTTCGGGGCTGGGGTGAGACAGTTGCATCTGGCCCACCACCCTTGGAAGTTTCAGTGTGTGGCGGGGTCATCGGGGCTGTGGTAGTGTTCCATTGGCTGGTGTAGGGGATTGAGACTCCACACCATGGGAGGATGGGAGCTGGGGCCCATGTAATGAGTGGAACCTGCATCCATGACCCCTGGCACCAGGGCAGGTAGACATGGAGAGTCCCTGTATCATTTTGGCCCAGTTGGCTGCCACAAGGTCCTGGGTGTGCAAGTCGTTGATGGGAGCCTGTTTCATTAGGGGTGCAGTGAGGACAGCCTGCATCCCAGTCAATGGTTTGGGAATTGTCCTGTGTCCAGCTGAGCAGCAGTGTCTAAAGGGCCCCGATGTCTGCAGCATACTGAGGAGTCAAGACCACCTGAAGCAGCTTGTCTGTCAATGCTGTTTCCATGGGGTGCTCATAGTGTCAGTGTGGTACTGGAGTGAGCTGTGATTAACTGAATGGAAGTGTGTGCAGGAGGAAGAATGGAAGTGGCCTGTTCATCGGCTGCCTTTTTAGGTCCCAGGAAGTCTGCAGCACCATCAGTGGGAGCCTGATTCAGCTCCTAGGAAGAATATAGTAGTGAAACATCTGAATCAAATTTTTGCTGCCAGAATGTAAGCATAGCCCATGTTGTGCAGAATGCCCACTGTATGAACTGTTCCTCACACTCCATAGAGTCATTAATTCAGTCTCAAATAAAATCTGTTTTTGCACTTTTACATGTTGTGGACAATAAATTTAATCAGTGTGGAACTTCGTGATTTGCTAACCTCAGTTGCCCCTACAGCTGTTAGCACCCCCCAAAGAAACTGTCAACACCCTTGTACCATCTTCAGAACCAGATACATAAATCAATTCTTGTGACTGTGTTTCTGGCTGTGAGTTTCCCCTTCCCCCAAAGTTACCACCTGGCATACCCCTAGACACCAGAAGGGAGAGCTTACAATGTAGGGGCTCATCTGGGATTTATTTGGGGGTGTCAGAGCATACCTGGACTGATTTTTGTGGTGTTGCAGTGTTGGAGTGTGTTTAAGGCCTGTATAAGTGGGATTCCTTTTCTGAAAGCCACCATCTTGGACTGTGACTTTTCGCTCCTTTGGGCAGTGGCACCATGTGGTCTGGGTCAGGAAACTGGTCATGCATATGTTAATGTATGCATGAGTGTGGGATAGCTGCTCTGATTGGCTGAAACTACTGCAGCAGTGGTGAGTGGGTGGCTGGCGAGTTGGATGGAGTGCCATTTTGCTGTGGAGAAGGACAGAGTGTATCTGCACCACAGTTCTGCAATCAAGCTAAACTTCTTTGTTTGAGCTGAAAAGAAGTCTGGGACATCACTGTGAGCCATGGCAGAGGCCCCTTCAAAATCTGCTAAGTAGGTGATGGTCCCAGTGTCTCAGTTATCCTGTTAATGGGACATCGTGGAGAAGAGTAGCTCATATGAAAGCTGCGTCATCTGTAACAGCTCTGGGACTGATGTGAGGAGCCTGCCAATATGTTTGAACTGCTCCCGGGCAGAACCCCCACTACCTCACACACTTCTGCATCCTTATGTTCCATCCTGAGGGTGGTCTGCAACCCCCACCCCACTCAGCTTGACAGCCACAGTGACCAGCATGAAACGTGAGAGGAGGTCGACAAAGCACTGAGTAAAGAGACACCTGTGGAGAAGTTCCCCAGACATCTGCCTGGCCCTTCCCCACCACCAGATTCTGCTCCTCCCAGTGGCAGAGGGAGGGCCATTGCTGGGCATCAGCACCCAAAGCTAAAGAGCCTAATGTGGCCCCCATGGTGGCAGTAATCCCAAAATGGACCCTAGAAGCTGACCGGCACCAAGTAAGATGGAGAGGCCTGATGTAGAAATAGAAGCGGTAATGTCTGATGATGGTTCCACCATGGAAGGCAAGATGTGGCAGCTGTTCCAGGTATCACACCAACCTCCCTAATCTATGAGGACCCCATAATAGAGTGAAACATCCCATAGCCTTACCAGTTCCCTATGTTCTGATACCCTGATACGGTCCCGTCCTTGGCCAAATCCTGCAGGATGCAGCAAAAAGATATGGACAACCTCAGACCCTCAGACCCCTGGGTCCTGAAGTGAACCTTGTGAAGTTGGTTGCCACAAGGGAAAGTGCCTAGGACAAGTGTCTGCAGTATCCCTGACTGATCCCGGGCTGAACGTTGGGTCCACCGCAGGATAAGGAAGGGGTACCCTGGAGAGGATTAGCCCTACCTTTGCGAATGCCTCTGGGACGTTATCAAGGACCGTTAAGAGGATTGGGTGTATCAAGGTGCCCTAGACAAAGAGGCAGCGTTGGAAGGAGAGCCATTCAGCTCAATCATCCCATCAACAGAAGGCCATCAAGCAAGCCAAGTCTACGTGTGCGTCCATGGTATGGACTGGTGTAACACTGTTCAAGGCTTTTGCCCTGGTACAGGATGTGGAAGGCCTCAGAACCAAGTATTATGTCATCAGTGAGGATTTGTTTGGCGAGGAGACCACAAAACCTAACCCCAAGTACTATTTTGCCAGTAACCGTAGCCAGAAAGCATAGGTTTCCTGTGCCCCAGTGCCCACTGTATACTGCTGGACTGAGTTGCTGTTGTTGACCACCCCTCCTTATGGACACCTTTCTGCTGTACTGCAGTATCAACTGTCTTTTTCGTAAGATCAACCCTTTTGTTCTGTTTATGAAAATAAAATGTGTTGCCATTATTTAGCTATGATTATACAATGGCAAGAAAGAATCCTGGTCTGTGATTGGTCAGTCTGGGACTGAACCCATGATGTTATCCCAGCACAGCATCACGGGTCTAGTCTCAGCAATGTGAACCCATTTGGATGACCATTAGTTACTCTTTTTTTGCATCTTCTCTTAAGAAACAAAAATATTCTTCCACACTAACAAAAACATTCTTTAAAATTATTTTTTTATTCTGTATTACAACAAGCCATTGTATAATAGCAATAATGCCCTCCAGGGTGTGTGTTGTGCTGGGATAACATCACGCCTCAGGTACTGGACGCACTCGGCCTGCGGCCTCGTGCCCAACCACCTGATGCGTGACATTATCCCAGCATAACACACACCCTGTCGGGCATTATTGCTTAATTGTTATAGTGTTAATCAGTTAGCTAAAGGTTATTCTGCAAGCTGTTTCTATGTTTCAGCAACATTTACCAGGACTGAGCATCCCACAGATGTATAGAGACTCTGTATGGACTATAGTCATCAGCTCAAGTCATAGCACCACGGTGCTGCAGTAACTTAACAGTCAAGGTGTGTGTCCTGGGTGTCTGAATGTGTGTAGTTGGGTGTAAGTTGTATGTGTGTGTGTGTAGGGGGGGAGGTACATTGTGAAGAGTGTAAGAAAAAAAAAAGGAGGGTTAAAGAATAGCCAGTCTGCAGTCATGTTCCTTTGGCATTAATAAGAATGTTCCATTGTTGTTGATTGTTTAGGTACCCCTTGTTTGGGTGCCTCGTTCTTGTTTAATTGTTTAAAGTTGCATGCCAGTGAAAATGTAGAGGAAACCAAAGAATCCCTCGATGGTGGCAGCAGGTAGACAGTGTATAGTCAATGTGGTCGGGGGGGGGGAGGGACGCCCCCACTGTAGTACCTGGCAATCTGTCCATGGGAAGTGGTGGGTGGGTCACCAAAGTCCTAGATAGTGGGAGAGACTGTGGTGTAGGTAGGTTGTCCTGTCCCTGGGTTAAGGGAATGGATTCTCACCATTTCCGCAGTGCACCCAACTCTGCCTAGTAGGGCCTGGGGGTGGAGAGTGTGCATATCTTCCCCCAGGTGGCTATTGACGTAACTGGGCAGGTTCTCACAGGGAGGCGAATGTTTTGCATTGAGGGAGAAGTGTAAGCCTCCTATGGGAGTTTACTAGTACTGCCTTTGTAATATGCTGCCTTGGGGTTTGGAACCGTCTGCTGGCAGGCACCGCCTGGGTCCCAGATAGTATAAATGGTGGGGTTTGGCACCAAATAGGGGGAGGAGGAGGAAGAGGCCCATGGAAGAGGTGCACTGGGGGAAAGAATTCAACCAGTTTTGGCTGTGAGGGCTCAGGTTCGGGGCCGGGGTGGAGAGATTGCCACGCCGGTCCACCGACCTTGAAGTTTTGGTATGTGGCAGGGTCGTCGGGGCCATGATAGTGTTCAGTTGGCCACTGAAGGAGATGGGGACTCCATGCCATAGGAAGATGGGAGCTAGGGCCTGAGGAGTGAGTGGAGTCTGCATCCGTGATCCTGGTACTGGGGAAGGTAGGTGTGGAGGGTCACCGTATTATTTTGGCCCAGTTGGCTGCCACAGGATCCTGGGTGTATGAGTTGATGTTGGGATCCCAATTCATTGGGGTGCAGTGGTGGCAGCCTGCATCCCAGTCAATGGTTTGGAACTTGTCCTATTTCGGCTGGGCAGCAACATCTAAAGGGCTCCAATGTTTGCAGCACACTGAGGAGTCAAGACTGCCTGGAGCAGCTTGTCTGCCAGTGCTGTTTCCACAGGGTGCTTGTAGTGTCAGTGTGGTACTGGAGTGAGCTGTGATCTGCCTTAGTAACTGAACTGAAGTATGTGCAATAGGGAGAATGGAAGTGGCCTATTCATAAGTAGCTTTTTTCGGCCCCAGGATGCTTGCTGGCACCATCAGTCAGAGTCTGATTTGGCTTCTAGGAAGAATATAGCAGTGAAGATCTCTGGATCAAATATTTGCTGCTGGAATCTAAGCATAGCCTGTGCTATGAGGAAAGCCCACCATATGAACTGTTCCTCATGCTCCATGGAGTGGTTAATTCCTTCTCAAATTAAATCTGTTTTTGCACTTTTACATGTTGTGGACAATGAACTTAATCAGTGTGGAACTTTGAGATTTGCTAACCTCAGTTGCCCCTACAGCTGTAAGCACCCCCCAAAGAAACTATCAACACCCCCAGACCATCTTCAGAACCAGGTAAATGTGTCAGTTCTTGTGACTGTGTTTGTGGCCGTGAGTGCCCCCTTCCCCCCTGAAGTTACCACCTGGCATACCCCTGAACACAAGGAGGAGTGCTTACATACAGAATCAGTTTTTCTGTTCAGTATTCAGTGAAGGATAAAGGGCCATTGCCTGACTGTGTTATCAAGGCAAGAAGGTATCAATGAGGATTACATTTTGGAGACAATGGTGTTAAACAGACTAAAGGCACTAAAGGCGGGCAAATCAATGGGCCCAGATGAGCTCCATCATCATGTGCTAAAGCAAATAGGGCAGGTGCTAGCTGCACCAGTGGTTGAGCTCATGAATGGCTCGCTGGAGACAGGGTTAGTAACTGGAAACTGAAGGACTGCAAGTGTAGTTCCCCTGCACAGAAGTGGAAGGAGGGATGATCCAGGGAACTACAGACCTGTCAGTCTGACATCTATAGTGGTGAAGTTTCTAGCAACTTAATAAAGGTGAGGCTATGGGTTTCCTGGAGGCAAACAGATTTCAGGATATCAGACAGCATGGGTTCTCACAGGAGGAAGATTATGTCAGAGGAACCTGATTAATTCTTTGGGTGATGATGGTAGTGAACAAGGGTCAGTTGATGGACATACTGGACCTTGATAATAGCAAAGCCTTCTACACAGATGGTAGATCAAAATGTTGGGTGACTTCAGAGTGGGGGAAGATCACAAGATGGCAAAACCCAGTGATGAAACCAGAGGGTTGTCCTTCACAAGGAACACTCAGAGATGTCACCAGTGGTGTGCCACAGGGATCAGTCTTGGATCTGATCCTCCTTAACATGTTCTTCTGTGATATTAGAGTAGGGATCCAGGGAAAAGTCTGCCTCTTTGCACACGATACTAAGATCTGTGAAAGAGTGGATAGTGAGGAAGGGGTGATAAATAGGAGGGAGGAGCAGGAAAGGCTAGAGAAGTAGTCAAAGGCCTAGCAGTTGAAATTCACTGCTAAAATGTACAAGGAAATGTACTCTGGGGCAACAAATCTGAAAACAGAATACAGAATGGGAGTAACAGCAGAAAGTACAACTGAGGAGAGGGATCTTGGGTTGATAATATTGCACAATTTAAAAATACTATCACAATACAACAGGACCGTAAGGAGGGTGAATGAGACTCTGGAATGTAAAGGAAGTGGGCTCAGTTGCCAGAGGAGTGAGATGACTGTTCCACTGTACAGGTGGCTAGTCTGTCCTCACCTGGAGCACTGCCATTTGTGCATTTCTGAAACCTGCACTTGAGGAAAGACAAGGACAAGGTGGAGGTGGTGAAGAGGAGGGTATGAAAAATGATTCAGGGTCAGCAGGAAAAGAGTACATGCAAAGTTTAAAAGATCTCAACATGCTCATACTGGAGGCCTGATGAGAGGGAGGACATGCTCGACATGTACAAATAGCATCATGAGATAAACTAGAAAGCAGAGAGTTGTTCATGCTGAATGGGAACTCAACTACCAGGGGAAACTCGAAGACGCTGGTGGGTGGCAGATTTCCAAAAGACACCAGCAAGCATTTCTTCCCACAGAGGGTGGTAGAGGGGTTGAATAGACTACCAAGGAAGGTAGTCTTTGCAGATAGCCTGTGCAAAACCAGTAGGGGGGATAAACATGGGTGAAACACACATATTGGGCTGGTAAAGGTGGTGGCTAATGGGGCAGGTAAGGAAGAGTCATAGCCCACTAGGGCACTCACAATTAACATTAGACAGGTAGGGCTGAGCAGGCATGATGGGCTACAGGCCCAGGACATAGGGCCTTTTTCTGCTGCTATTTTCTATATACCTATGTAACCCCACCCTGATCCACAGCACAAATCGTACAGTCAAAAAGTAACCTCAACGGGAGACATTTTTAAACACTTCTAGTGACAGCCATCCTTCCTAATGAGCGACTTATAAAATTAATCATAAAAATATTTTAACACTATCAGATGAAATTAAAAGTATACTGATTGTGAATCTAAAGATGCCAGAAACACAGTGTTGGTAAAAAAATAACGTGATGACATTTGGTTTTTTACTGGCTGTCAAATATTACTGCTACTGTTTCCCTTTCTGAGGGAGTTAGCTTCAGGATCCACACGGGGGAACAATGCAGTGCCAGGCTGCAGTCCCAACCCTCCCTGGTCTAGGATGCACTGCTCTGAACAGCTCTGATACTCTGCCTACCAGCCTCAAGTCTGCTCCTAAAACCCAGGTCCCCCACATGGAACAAGATGTGCATTGTCTGAGCCACTCAGCAGCCTGGGGTCAAGTCACTTTTTGGGAAGCACAAACAGAAGGCAAAAACTCATCCAGCATGTGACACAGCCTCAAGGGTCAAAAACACATCTGCTATGTAAAAAGGTCACACAACCAGCAGGCATTCATACACCTGCCACTTGAATGAGAGATCACAGGTTCAAACCCTGCCAGAACCAAATACTCACTGCATGACCATGGGCACATTATTTAACCTCCAGTGCTCTAGTCCATTCAGCTGTAAAAATGAACAGAAACAGGACCCCACTTGAAATGAGAAGTTGCATCTCAGCTGGTTTATACTGGGATAACAGATTGTAAAATATATATATTTTTTTAATTCCAATTATTTCAAAAAGACGTAAAAAACAAGGTTTATGTTCCGTTTAAGTGGCAGATGCCATAGTGGTCCTGGGCTGATGTGTTCCCATCTCACCCTGTTCACACTGTATCACCATGCACAGCATAATTCACTCTGGGAGAAATCGGAGAAATACCTTCCTCACCTGTAGTTTGCATACAGGGAGGTGCCCCAAAAGTCAATAGGGCTTTCCCCCTTCGAGTTCTTATATGGACACAGGGTAGGTGGGCCCCTAGACTTGATCCAGGAGGACTGGGAAGGCAAGCACACCACCCAAGGAACTCCCATAGTGGATTATATCCATAAGTTTAGGGAAAAGCTGAAGGAGCTTATGGGAACAGCCCAGAACAACCTGGCAGCTGCCCAACAAAAACAAAAGGTATGGTACGATCACAGAGCCAGATCTCACTCGTACACTGTGGGTCAGGAGGTTATGGTCCTAATCCCGGTCCAGAAAGATACAGTAATCTGCAAGCCAAGTGGGCAGAACCATACAAAGTAGGCAGACAGGTGAATGATGTAAATTACATTATAGAACTGCCTGACAAGAGACATACCCAAAAAATGTACCATGTCTATCCCCTCCCCAGTGTATAGTCCTGGGGAGGGGATGGATGAGGAAGACCCCCTTCTGGACTAGCTAGAAGAAAGCAAGTGGGAGTCCTCTATGGAGGCAATTAAAATGTTGCCCCAGTTGACCATGGACCAGATCCAGGAAGTAAGGGAGGCTTTAGCAGACTTTGCCCCATTGTTTAGCACCAAGCCTGGACTAACCCCCTTAGCAGTGCACAATGAAGAGACAGGGATGCAAGTGCCCATAAGGTGAACAGCATATCGGATGTCAGAGGATGTCCAAAAGGACATTAGGAGGGAGGTGGAGGAAATGCTGGATTTAGGGGTAATTCAGAAATCCCACAGCCCCTGGGCATCACTCGTAGTCCTTGTGACCAAGCCAGATGGCTCTACTCATCCTTGTGTGGACTATCATGGACTCAATGCAGTCACAAAGTCAGACACCCACCCAATGCCATGGACAGATGAACTACTGGACAAGTTGGGAGGGGGGACCTACTTTACCACTATTGACCTGATGAAAGGGTATTGGCAGGTAGAGTTAACTGCCAGAGCTAGGGAGAGGTCGGCCTTCATCACTCCAATAGCATTATTTGAGTTTAAAGTAATGCCTTTTGGAATGAAGAATGCCTCTGCCACCTTCCAAAGATTGGTGAACCAGGTGTTAATTGGTGCTGAAGAGTATGCTGTGGCATACCTGGACAACATTGCCATCTTCAGTGCCAGCTGGGAGGAACACCTGTCCCACCATAGGGAACTGCTAAGCAAGATACAGAGAGCTGGGTTCACTGTAAAGGCTGAAAAGTGCCAGGTGGCCATGGCTGAGGTGGCATACCTCGGGCATGTAGTAGGCTGGGGACAGCTCTGTCCTAATCAAGCAAAAACTGAGGCAATCAAGGCATGGCCCAGACCTGAAACACAGAAGCAGGTTCAGAGTTTTCTAGGGACCGCAGGGTACTATAGGAAATTTGTATCAAACTACAGTGCCCTGGCCGATCCCCTATCTGGCCTGTTAAAGAAAAGAATGTCTAAGAAGGTTATCTGGGGACCAGCCTGTAAATAAACCTTTACATGGCTAAAGGAGTCATTGTGCAGTGCTCCTGTATTAGCCAGTCCAGACTATAGTAAACCCTTTGTAGTCCAGACTGATTCCTCAGATGTGGGTATTGTGGCAGTACTTAGTCAAATGTCTAACCAAGGGAACATCACCCAATAGTGTACCTCAATAAGAAAATACAAAATCACACATGCCCACACAATGCAAAGCATCATGGGCTGCATATGCAAATCACCACAGAATGTTATGCTGGTTCAACTTTAAGCAGAATTGCATGGTGCCAAAAGGCCTCTCACACAGTTTGTCCTTTGCATCTTAATATGTACACCCTGGAAAAGAGAAGACAGAGGAGGGACATGATGGAGACCTAGAAGTACCTCACAGGGTGAACAAGGCACAGGAGGAGAGTATTTTGCAGAAGAGAAGGTGCACAAGAACAAGGGGGCATGCAATGAAGCTGGAAGGGGGGGACATTTAGGAGAGATGTGAGGAAGTACTTCTTCAGTAAAAGAGTGGTAGACACCTGGAGCAGACTACCAGCAGAGGTATTGGCATGAAAACAGTGGAGGGCTTCAAGCATGCATAGAATAGGCACGAAGGAATCTTGGTAGGAAAGCAAAGGGGGATAGTAAGAGATTAGGTAGGGTCTGTGGTGACAGTATAGGCAGGGGCAAACTGGGCAGATTGAGTGGGCCAAGCAGTCCTTATCTGATGACAAAGTCTATTTTTCTATGTTTATTTACAAAAAGGGGCTTTCTTCAAGAGGGACATTTGGACACTGGCCCTTGCAAGTACCTTGGCTGTTCATTGACTGGCTTTTGCTATTTTTCAGTCTCTGCTCTGACCGGCTTTTAGCTGGCTAGCCAGCCTACCCTGTACTGCTTAACCTCCTTAGAGATAGCAAGGTTGGGCAGCACGTTTTTACTGTTTTAACTTGTTTTTATTTATATTTTATTTATATTTTGTTTTGTAGCAGCATTAGTATAGTATTTTATCTTAGTGGTTAGTGTTTAGTTTAGAGAGGGATGCTTTAGTGAGTTAGCTATTATTAGTGTGTCTTTGGTTTTAGATAGCAGCAGATGCAACTGATGGCTCTGTAGTTATAGCTCAGAGCGTAATTCTGCTTACTTTGGCCCAAATGAGTTGAGGTGGGGTGAAGCGAACAGAGGAGAAGTTCCTACCTTCCTTGTTTTTCCTGGTGTTGTGATCCTGTTGTCTGGAGGAGTGGTGAACTGGGGAGTCATGCTGTTTGGAGGATTGGTGATCCAAGGAGCCGTGTCGTTTCTACGAGGTGTCCAATTCTGCACCAGGACTGTTGTTGGGGGAGCGGTGCTGGAACATGTACAGTCTGGATTGGATTTGTCACTGGACCGCTCTGTTTGCTTCGGAACTGTTTTTGGTGGACTCCTGGGTTCCTTTTGTCGATTTCTGTCAAAATCCGAAAGTTTTGTGATGATTTCCCATCTTGCTGACCTTCTCTTGGATTTATAATTGTCCTCAGGCATTGGAGGAGGCTGCTCCCTCTGCCTGGCTGGTGCTCACACGGGAGTTGGAGACAGAGTTTGCTGGAGGGCTGACCTTGGATCTGTTCCCCTAAACTCTCTGGGGATTCAGCCGGTGGGCTGTGTCCATGGAGAGTTGAGGTGTTGGGTCACTGGTAATACAGGAGGGAGTGCAGCCAGCCTGGAGCGCTGAAGATATGTCTTGTTATTCTTGGAACTAGACCTGGAGATCCTGGAGGTTCTAACTTGAGTTGGACCGTATTTTCTGGATAAAACTACAGCCTGGTTTGACTTTTCCTTTACCTAATCTCATTATTTTGAGCCAGTTTATTATTGGTTTATGGGTTGTGAGAGAGCCCAAATGACTATCTGAACTTTGGGCAGTGAGAGTATCAAAGTTTTATATCATTTATTTACTTTTCCCCTGACCTCTGTGAGAGAGATAGTGTCTGGGGTAAAAGCCAAATAACCTTACTTTTTATCTTTATGGGAAGGTGGGAGCTCCCTAGAGGAGATAAATTGTTGAATTTGGGATCATTTTATTATTGCTGCTACCTGGAAACCTTTGCATTCTGTTTATATAGCTGACTCCTTACTGTTGGGTTGGGGTTTTATATGTGTTTGTGGTGTGGTCTGGAAGTTTGTTTGTTTTTTGTGTTTGGGTATTTGTTAGTTGTAGAAATGTGTTGGCTAGGTATGTCGACAGGCATTATTCCCCCTCCAGGCTGAGGGATCTTCAGCCTTTCTATTGCCCCCCACTGTCTCCAGAGGTATGTAACCCCTAGATGGCGTTATCCCAGGGGCTACTACCCCTGCCTGATTTGCCACTAACAGGTTGAGGGGCCTGGATCCAATGGCGGGTGCCTCCACCCAGAGGTCAGGGTTTGCAATAGTTAAACTAACTTGGTCACAGCCCTCTGGGACACTGCAACCCCCCTTTCTTCCCACTAGTGGCCCACACAATATATCAAATTACCTTCACAGTATACACTTACCCCAGGTCTGGTTCCGGCACTGAGACCTCCTGTGAAATAAGATACAGTGCAACAATCACAGTACAGTACTTTAACATAGACAAATACCTCAGGCAGTATAACTTTGCTGAAACAAGCAGCTCTGATTTATTTAGGGGATATAACAAGGACAGGGAAATCAGGTTAATTAGCTTATCACTTTACTATCTACCTATGGCTCTGTGCACAGGCCTATCCTACCAGATTACTGTCCCTGGGTACCCCAAGCCCTAGTGGCTAGTCAAACCGTGGCAGCTGGTAGGGGCCCTTCACACAGTGAAAAGAAAAATTAGCTTAAACAGTCAGCAGTACAGTGATTCCATTTGGATTTAATGTGGCAATTCAACAGGAGGCGACCCTGAATTAGTACTCACGACCTCCAAACAAGATAGGGTCCTTCAACGTCAGCAGGGCTACTTTTGAGCTCCACGAGACTCTTCACACATTTATATGGTAAAAAAGAAAGTACTATACCAGGCAGGCTGCTTCTCTATCCCGATCGCAATTACTGCACAATACCCGGGAGAACACACAGCAGATTCAGTTCCTGACAGACCGAGTGCAATTCAACAATTTCTCCAGTCTTCTACAGGGTGAGCCTGGTTTCTACTCTTCAGAGATCCTTTGATTCTTTTCACAGGACGGATTCAGTCCTAACAAGCAGTTACACAAGCTGCAGACCGGAACTCTGGGCCTTACACACGTTTTTTGACTGAAACTGTGCACTGAAGGAGCACAGGGTTTCTTTCCCTTCACTGCCAGATCTAAACTGAAACTCCAACAGACAAAACCGGGCACTTCCTTTGAGTTCCTCCCAGTTCTTGACTGGATTGGCTGTCACTCACAATAGACTGCTGCTGTTGGTCCAAAAAGGCGCCTAAGTCTAAACTACATCTCCCAGAGTCACTGCCCATACAATCCTCTTGTGGCTGGCTCAGATTATGAGTCCAAGTTCTGATTCGTCAAGGCACCATTTTAGAGCTAGCTTACCCCACACTGATTGGTCTAGTTCAGCAGTTCAAAACCAGAATGGGGAACTAGGCAGACACAGTTCTGACTGCAAAGCAGGTTAGACAAACTGTATTTTCATTATTACTCTACATGATTTCTGGCAAACAGTTACATCTTTCAGATAGGTTCCTTTGCACTCCTAGTGGCTGCAAAAATAGAGTGAATTGGCAGCAGCTCAGTGGTACTCAAACAGAAAACACACAGTCCCCCATACAAACTAATTATGTCTGCAAGCAGACAGCTCTTAAAGAGACAGTACCAGAGGCTCTAAAACACTCACTGATAAATGGCTTAAATGCCAAACACCATTCAGGCTTGGAGCATTCAAGCAAGCTCCTGGAAGTCTTTGGGAACCCCCCATTTGCAGGGGGTTACACCCTTCCTGGCCTGGGAAAGCTTGACGTCCGCGTCAAGCAAGTACCCCTATAAGTTTAAACTGCAACCATATACATTTGCATTAGGCTCACACATGTAATCATCAGTCAATACATCATTTTACCAAGAACACATTTCTGAAACATTTCAGTACGTCACTCTTTACACAGTATTACATACACATTGTACCATAACTCAAGTTATTACCTCTTGTACATGAAACCTGAAGAGAGGGGGCCCTTCCCTATCAGTTACCTTGGGGCTGGATGGGGCAAGGGCACCATACTTAGAGGGCAAGTAACTTGGAGTTAGCACTGATGCTCAGTTTGGGCAATGAGCTCCGGGACACATACACTCCTTTATGGACAACATTGAGAGGCAAGTCCACAGGCCTCCCAAGTGAATCATAACTGAGGTGCACCACAGGCTTTACAGCTCGACCAGTCTTTCTAGGGGAACTGTTACAGTCTCTGCACTGTGAGCCTCATTTTCAGCATTGTCCTCACTTGTCAGGGAGTCTCCATGGGGGTAGAGAGGCTAGAACTTGGGGCACTTTCAGCTCCAGGAGTTACAGTTTCTGAGTCCACAACATTTGGCTCGCATGGAGGCTTTCGGACACTGGCAGTGGACTGTCAGGGCACTCAAAATACTCTTCTTGTTCTGGTGTATCACCAGTCTGACCCAATCCACATTTTCCTCCCTGAAGCTCAAACAGTTCAACCATGCACAATGATTCCATTTCATCTGATCTGATGCTTTGCACTTCACTTTCTGGGAGCATTGGCTCCAGGGGACGAAGCTGGGGGCTTAGACAGTCCAGAAGGCCCAGCTTTGTCTCCAGTATTGACTAGGGGATTGCCCCGAAACAATTGACTCAGTTCGTAAGAAGGATAGTATTCAAAGTCACTCTCACTTTCTTCTGATATGGACTGACAGTCATGCTCAACTGGGACTTGTGCAGGGGAACACTTTAACTCTGCTTCTGTAGGTGCAGACTTCCTTGATCTTTTCTTAGCAGCAGCTCTAGTCACTGGTCCAGAGGGGGCATCTTCTGGGGGCTCAGACTCAATCAGGATTTGTCCAATGGGCAGTAAATGATTTCTATGCATTGTTTTTACATCTTTTGAATTGTTCTCAGGCCTTACTTTGTTCACTGGCAGATCATCTAGTTTGCCCACTACAATGTGAGGAGATGGTGCCATCTGTCAGCAATCTTGTGTTTGCCATGCAGTCCCAGATTTCTTAGCAATACCGATCCCTCCTGGAGTTCCTGTGCTTTCACCTTTTACATCATACCGTTCTTTGTTGGCCAGATTTCTTTTGGCAGCCATGGTTTGAGCCAGTTAGTACGCATGAGTTAGCTGGGCCTTTAACTTTTGCACATACTGTAAATAGTTGTCAGCTTGAACCCATCAGGGAGACCCCAAACACACATCTACTGGTAGTCGAGCTTCTCTTCCAAACATCAGGAGGTAGGGGAGAACCCAGTGGCATCACTTTGGTGCAGTTATAAGCATGTACCAGGGTGCTAATTTGTTGGCTCCATCTAGGCTTGTCCTTTGGGTGCAGGGTGCCTAGCATATCTAGCAAAGTGCATTTGAAAGCGTTCAGGCTGTGGGTCCCCTGGGGTGGTAAGGAGTGGTTCTGGACTTCGCCTCCCCCAGAGAAAGCATCTCTTTGATCAGACGACTCTCAAAGTCTCTCCCTTGATCAGAATGGATTCTTTGTGAGCCCCATAGTGAACAAAAAGTTTTCTACAAGTACTTTGGCCACAGTGGATGCTTTCTGGTCTTTGGTGGGGAAAGCTTGGGCATATCTCGTGAAATGGTCAGTGACCACCAGCACATTACTGATATTTCTTTGATCTGACTCCAAACTCAGAAAATCAATACAGACCAGCTCCATGGGTGCACTGGTGGTGATGTTAACAAGGGGGGCAGCCCTCTGGGGCAAAGCTTTCCTCTGTAACCAGCGACTACAAGTTCGAATGTGTTGCTCCACATCAGCCCCCATCTTAGGCCAATAGAATCTGGATCTCTCCAAGTCAAGTGTTCTGTCTATACCAAGATGCCCCATGTGGTTGTGCAAGGACATCAGTACTGAGTCTCGAAAGGCAGTAGGCAGCACTAGTTGTTGTTTGTCTACTTGTCCCCTCTGTCTACTGTTTCTCTGTATAACAGTTTATTGATCAGTTTCAACTTAGGACCTTCTTTGTATAACAGTGCAGTTCTCAAATCAGTGGGCGTAATTTGGACACATCTTTTCCTGCATAGAGGGCTTCTAAAGCTGCTTTGATCATGGAATCGCGGATTGAGCCTGGAATACTGTCATTGTCCAGCTGAGGCAGTGTACCAATTTCTATTGCAGAAAAGTGGCAATAAGCAGCAGGTATGCAATTCTCAGAGGTCCCAAGCAATCACCATGCAGTCCACTGCGTCCGTGGACATTGTTCCTCCCTGTCAAACTTCCAGCAGAGTGCCCGAATGTCAGGTTCTGCCAATCGGACCCAATCATTCTGGGGAACAGGCCTCCGGAGAGAGCATCAGCATCTATGTGGTTCAGATCTGCTTCGGTATTTGAGAGCATAGTCATATGTAGATAATGCAGAAAGCCACCTATGGCCAGTGGCATCCAACTTAGCTGAGGTCTGCACATAGGTCAAAGGATTATTGTCAGTTTTACTAGTATTTTAGCCCCATACAAGTACTCATGGAATTGGTCAACAATAGCCCACTTCAAAGCTAGGAACTCTAACTTATGTACAGGATAGTTCTTTTCGGATGGGGTCAGGCTTCTACTGGCAAAGGCCACGGGTCTCAGGCCATTCTCGCGTGCTCTTGGTACAACACAGCCCCCAACCCTTGCAAGCTAGCATCAGTGTGCAGGACGTAAGGTTTTCTTGGATCGGCATAGGCCAGCACTGGAGCATGGGTAAGTTGATATATGATCTCATGAAAAGCAGTCTCACAATCAGGAGTCCAGCGGGCCCCAAATACTTCACTTGGACAAAAATACACTCTTTCAGTCTTGAGGGACGCTGACTTTTGGTATTTTTTGTGGGTTGGGGGATACCCTTGAGTAAGGTTAAGTAAAGGGCGGATCACTCTTGAATAGTCCTTGATGAAACGCCGATAATAACCACAGAATCCCAGGAATCTTTGCAGTTCTTTTAGATTTTGGGCTGTGGCCAGGTGGTCAAGGCCTCAACTTTACTTGGGTCGGTCTCTATTCCTCGGTGGATACTATGTGTCCCATACTTTACTGATGTTTGAAAGAATTGACACTTATCAATGGACAGTTTAAGGCCAAAGTCCTCCAGTCGGTCCAATACCTTAAATAATCTGCTCTCATGTTCCTCCAGTGAGCTGCCAAACACAATAACATCATCTAGGTATACCAGGCACTCTAGTAAGTTCATGTCCCCACTGCCGCTCCATCAATCATTGAAAAGTGGCTGGGGCACCTGAAATCCTTGAGGCATCCTCATGAATTCATAAAGCCATAGCGGACAGATAAAGGCTGTCTTCTCCACGGTCCTCTGGGGCCATCGGGATCTGGTAGTACCCACTGCGGAGATCCAGCACAGAAACCACTTGCTCCCGTTTAGGCAGTCCAAAGCATCCTGAATGCGGGGCATTGTGTACTGATCAGGATAGTCCGCCAGTTTAAGGTGCGATAATCCACACACATCTTACTGTTCCATTCTTTTCCTCACTACCACAATGGGGAAGCATAAGGGCTTCTGGATTCTTGTATTACACCAGCAGCTAACATTTCTTGCAGATGCCGTCTCACATCATCTATGTCAGCAGGTGCCAGGCGTCGAGACCTCTCACGAAATGGTCTTCGTCATGCAGCGGATATTGTGCTCAGCTCCTTTTGCGCATCCTACATCCCATTCCTTTAAAGAAAACACCTGGTCTCTGGGCAAGCTTCTCACTGATCCTCACTTTCCATTCAGCTGGCAGAGGGAGTGCCAAATCAAACAAGTCAGGTGTTACTCTGTCATTCTTCCTTGAACTCTTGCTGCTGGGCAGCACTGCAGTGTCTGCACAATGCACATTAGCCAGGATGCAACCTCTATTTACTCAGATGTCTCTTTCAGACACATATGAACTTGGACCAATTACCCTTCTGGCATAAGCATGGGCTCTAGCGGGCAAAATACTAAGCTTGACCAGCAGTCCCTCTGGCAATTTTCCATCGCCTGGTGCATCCAACATTAATATTTTATTCTTAACATCCTTTCTGATACGGACCTCTCCCTGTAAGGTACACTGGGCATTTGGCGCCAGGATCAGAGACTCAGGATCCTTCTTCCATACAATTCAACCGGTTCCTCTGGTTCTGTTTTCAGCATCTCTCTGTGCCTCATAGGCCTTCTTAATTAAAGCCGAACTCTTAAAGCTCTACAGTCTTTGACCCCTGTTTTCATAACACAACTGTGCCAGCCTTCCGAACATATGAGCATTTGTTCCAATCAACAAAGGACACCATCATACAGTCCAGTGGGGGGACACACTAAGGCTAGGGTCTCTACTTGTTCGGCCACTCCAGCCATGGAGGTGGGGAAAGACAGCCAAATTCGGATATACCGGAATAGGGGTAGGCCTTCTCATTTAACCCCATACATGCAGTCCTTCTAATGGTTATAAAGAGTCGTCTGACAAATGCTTCCTGATACCAGTCCTGGAACATAATTGTCACTTGGGATCCACTGTCTAATACAGCTCTTGTAGACACTCCATTCACCTTTACAGTGGTCTCCATGGAGGGACCCACTATTCTGGACCAGTCTGGAGAGGCGGTAGTGGGGGCCTGGGCAACTGACCTTGCCACAAAAGGACATGAGTTAGCATTTTTGGTGCCCTCACTGGGATCATCTCGTCCACCTCTTAACCACTGATTTGTTCTCAAAAGCTCTCCTTGTAGCCTATATGCAACTTTGTCAGTGTCTTTTGGGGACCGGCATTCCCTTTTCATGTGCCCATCTTTCCCACAATTATAGCAAAACATACTTTCTGGAATTTGAGCTGGCCGAGGCGCCACACTGGGAGCCAGGGCAGGGATATTACTAACTGGAAACCTTGGTGCCATCTCTGTCTGCGGCGTGATAAGCATTTGGAGACATCTAGTCAGTTTCTCCACTTCCATGGTCAAGGAATCGAGTTCGGAGCTGTTATCAGCAGGAGATACATGGGTAGGTATCCCCACTCCCATAGCAGATGCAGTCGGATATGAGTCGGGCCCGTGCTTGCAGGCGTGGCCTTCATAAAGGACTGTTTTTGAATTCCCGGATCTCTCTCAACAGTTAGCCCCATTGTGGCATATCTTTTCCTTATCAGAGCACTCATTGACTGCCAACCTCTGCCCTGAACTCTTGATGGGCCACCCTCAGTCACTCGGGTCATAGCCGCAGCTATTGGTGCAGGTCCCTCCCGAGGTCGCCTTTTCTCAACTCCTCGAATTTCTCTCATTAACTCATCATAAGAGGGTGGGGATTCCAGTCGATTTGCCAGGCGTAACTGAAGCAACAGCAGTTCTGAGAAGGGGGCAGACTTAAGGATCCTGTCCAGCCTGGTTCGGTCCAGTTCAATCGCTGGCAAACTACCCTTTCTGAGGCATTCTTGCAACAATTTTTCCAGCCAAGATACATACACAGACAACAACTCCCATTGGTACTGTTGTGCATCTCTTACTCTCCACCATAGGTCTTCATCAGAATCTGGGCTCCCATACACATTCTCCAAGGCCTCAAGATAGGCCTGTGCAGTCACTTCAGGGTTACTGGCCGTTGTGCACGGATGGTAGCCAGGGCAGGACCTCGGAGGCTCTCACTAACCCTCTTTGCTTTTGGCTTCCGAGCATTTGCCATTCTAGCACTTGAGGGGGCAACATAGTCTATCCAGGTCTCCCAGTCATCCTCCCCTTGGGGGTGGGAGGTGCCAGAGAGATCCTCAACCCGGTAAGAGTCGTGACTAATGGCAGGTGCAGAAATAGGAGTCTGCATTGGTTTAGCCACCATTACGGGTACTGGAGCGGGAGAGGGTGTTGGGAGGAACACCCCAGGTGGCAAGAATAGTTTCTTCAAGTCCTCCACAGTTTCCCTTCCCCAGCAACCATTTAGCAAATTTCTCCTCAAAGTTTCAGACAGTGGTGGGGCTCATTCCCCAGGGTCTTTACTGTACTTAGTTATCACTCTCCAGGCAGTGAGGGCTCCTCTGGGGGTAATGGTCTGTGGCACTTTGGAGCTATCTTGGGATCCTTAAACTCTACTAGGGCCAGGAAAGTGTGGGTGAGCAGATTAGCATGCCGACCCACCACCACAGGGTTTTGTAAACCTTCCACCTTGGAAAGTACTCCTGTACAGTGTCCGTATTGATACCCAGGGGGATGTCCAGGATAAGCATAGGATTTTGGGGGTCAATCTCCTCCCCAGTACACCACTCCACCAGCCGGTGCACAGCCACTTCTGTTGGGGTACCCATTTTTTTCTTAACAGTGGTTCATAAATATGGCCACTAGAGGACACACAATCCCAGCGGTGAGCCTCCAAGATGTAACCCCTAGATGGCGTTATCCCAGGGGCTATTACTCCTGCCTGATTTGCCACTAACAGGTTGAGGGGCCTGGATCCAATGGCGGGTGCCTTCACCCAGAGGTCAGGGTTTGCAATAGTTAAACTAACTTGGTCACAGCCCTCTGGGACACTGCAACCCCCTTTCTTCCCACTAGTGGCCCACACAATATATCAATTACCTTCACAGTATACACTTACCCCCAGGTCTGGTTCCGTCACTGGGACCTCCTGTGAAATAAGATACAGTGCAACAATCACAGTACAGTACTTTAACATAGACAAATACCTCAGGCAGTATAACTTTGCTGAAACAAGCAGCTCTGATTTATTTAGGGGATATAACAAGGACAGGAAATCAGGTTAATTAGCTTATCACTTTACTATCTACCTATGGCTCTGTGCACAGGCCTATCCCTACCAGTTACTGTCCTGGGTACCCAAGACCTAGTGGCTAGTCCAAACCGTGGCAGCTGGTAGGGGCCCTTTCACACAGTGAAAAGAAAAATTAGCTTAAACAGTCAGCAGTACAGTGATTCCATTTGGATTTAATGTGGCAATTCAACAGGCGACCCTGAATTGGTACTCACGACTTCAAACAAGATAGGGTCCTTCAGCGTCAGCAGGGCTACTTTTGAGCTCCACGAGACTCTTCACACATTTATATGGTAAAAGAAAGTACTATACAGGCAGGCTGCTTCTCTATCCGATCGCAATTACTGCACAATACCGGGAGAACACACAGCAATTCAGTTCCTGACAGACCGAGTGCAATTCAACAATTTCTCCAGTCTTCTACAGGGTGAGCCTGGTTTCTACTCTTCAGAGATCCTTTGATTCTTTTCACAGGGACGATTCAGTCCTAACAAGCAGTTACACAAGCTGCAGACGAACTCTGGGCCTTACACACGTTTTTGACTGAAACTGTGCACTGAAGGAGCACAGGGTTTCTTCCCTTCACTGCCAGATCTAAACTGAAACTCCAACAGACAAACCGGGCACTTCCTTTGAGTTCCTCTCAGTTCTTGACTGGATTGGCTGTCACTCACAATAGACTGCTGCTGTTGGTCCAAAAAGGCGCCTAAGTCTAAACTACATCTCCCAGAGTCACTGCCCATACAATCCTCTTGTGGCTAGCTCAGATTATGAGTCCAAGTTCTGATTCGTCCAGGCACCATTTAGAGCTAGCTTACCCCACACTGATTGGTCCAGTTCAGCAGTTCAAAACCAGAATGGGGAACTAGGCAGACACAGTTCTGACTGCAAAGAAAGCAGGTTAGACAAACTGTATTTTCATTATTACTCTACATGATTTCTGGCAAACAGTTACATCTTTCAGATAGGTTCCCTTTGCACTCCTAGTGACTGCAAAATAGAGTGAATTGGCAGCAGCTCAGTGGTACTCAAACAGAGAAGCACACAGTCCCTCCATACAAACTAATTATGTCTGCAAGCAGACAGTTCTTAAAGAGACAGTACCAGAGGCTCTAAAAACACTCACTGATAAATGGCTTAAATGCCAAACACCATTCAGGCTTGGAGCATTCAAGCAAGCTCCTGGAAGTCTTTTGGGAACCCCCATTTGCAGGGGGGTTACAGGTGTATAGATGGTGTAGGGCAGTGGAGATAGCTAGGAGGTTAAGGGTGGGGACTCGGCCGGCTGGGGGAATGGAGAAGAGTGGGCGGATTGGGATCGTGGGGACAAGGAGATGCCCTAGGGCAAAATGGGTCCAGGAAAGGGGTTCTCCCTATCTGGTTCCCATACCCAAGGGCTCTGCCTATGGCAGACAGGAAACTCAGTCTTCCTCGGCTGCTCATCGGACTAGGCAGTGTTATGCAACACCAGGTCTATTAAAAACAAGACCACTATAGTTGCGGATCTTGTTAATTCAACTGACCTAGCTTGCATCACTGAGACTTGGTTGGATGAAATGCTGGTCCTATTTTGGCTGCAGCAATTCCACCCAGGTACATGGTGATACACCGCCCGAGGACGGATCATAGGGGCAGAGGTGTGGCCCTTTGTTTTAAATCAGAACTGAACCTGATGGAGGTTCCAGTGGGAGCTACCAATTCCTTTGAATGTATCGTGGGTGAGGGTGTGGGGTGCAGGATTCTACTTGTTTACCGTCCACCAGGAGACAGAAATGTTTATCTGTGGGAAGTCGCAGACTTCATTGTCGACCTGACATTGGGACCCCACAGATGGCTGATCCTGGGGGATTTCAATGCCTGGGTCGATGGTGAACTCTCGCAGTTTGGACAGGACTTCCTCCAGTTAATGAGTTCACTGGGCCTCACACAGGTTGTTTCCTCCTCGACTCACACTGGTGGTCATTCATTGGACTTGGTGTTTCTCCTGGGGATGAAGATATCCGATTTGGTGGTGGAACCATTCGGGTGATCAGACCATCATACTATCAGGTTCAGTTTTGAGGCCCCCCCAGGAGGTCTGCCCCTATGGAGACTGTCCAATACCGCACTTTGAGGGGTGTATCCCCTGATGGTGGTGTTGGACCTATCGGGTATGCCGAGTGAATGCTTGGATCTAGGGGACCTTGTACTAGCCTATAATAAGGCAGTGACAGAGGCCCTGAACTCCATTGCTCCTGTTCGTGTTCGTCCACTCACCTTTCGCCCCAGGTCTTCTTGGTTTGATGAGACCTTGAGGGAGCTGAGGAGAGCTAGACTAAGGTTAGAGAGGTGATGGCAGAAGTCGGGCCTGGTATGTGACAGGCTTTGATGGACCATTATACGGTCTATCAATCAACAATTTTCCATAAGAAGGCAGAATTCCTGTCCAGGGAAATTGTTGCTGCACGGAATCGACCAGCTCAGCTTTTCCGGACCGTGGACAGACTGTGCAATCCACTCTGTCTTCAGCCCGGAAATGCTTTTTCTCAAGAGTGGTGTTGAGGAGATTGCTCAGTTCTTCACAGATAAGGTTGCCACGATCAGGTCCGATATCTGCTGACCCTCTCTCAAGGGAGTAGCAGTGGTCGGCGGGACGCAGGACACCAGTTTGTAATTGTGACTTTGCTTCGCCCCATGATTAGTGATATCGTGATGGTCATCCAGTCATTACGTCCTACCAACTATAGTTTGGATCTGGGTCCCACACGCCTGCTGGTTGGCTGCATGTTATCGGCCCAGTCCTTGCTGAGATAGTTTGACTGTCCTTGGAGAGGGGGATCTTTCCAGATCTCCTTAAGGAGGCCGTGGTTCGGCCCCTTCTTAAGAAGTCCTCCTTGGATCCCGAGTGTCTAGCAAACTACAGGCCTGTCTCTAACCTACCTTTTTTGGGTAAGTTTATTGAGAAGGTGGTGGCATTGCAGCGGGAGAACCTTTTGACTAGCCACAATGTCTATGATTCTCTCCAGTCCGGTTTTAGGAAGAGACATAGTACTGAGACAGCCCTTGTTTGGGTACTAAATGACCTCCTGATAGCGAGAGATCGAAGGACTCATTCCATCTTGGTTCTTCTTGATCTCTCTGCAGCATTTGACACTGTGGACCATGGTGTACTGTTGGATCGCCTGTGGCTCATCTGTGGACTCTCGGGATCTGTCCTCAGATGGTTTCGATCTTTCCTCATGGGTAGGACTCAGAGAGTGGTATCTGTTTTTTTTTCCTCAGCCCCATTCTCTCTATCCTGTGGGGTACCGCAGGGATCCATTTTGGCACCCATGTTGTTTGCAGTGTATATACTGCCATTGGGAGGGATTATTAGATGGTATGGCTTCAGTTTTCACTGCTATGCAGGTGATACTCAGCTATACATGTCTTTTGAGCATGGTCAGGATGATGCTGCTTCGGTGCTAAACAGCTGTCTAACCGAAATCCAGGCCTGGATAAATGTGAGTTGGCTACGGTTGAATCCTAAAAAAACTGAGGTGTTGGTGGTAGACCCAGGTCGTCGTGAGGTGGGCATGTTGGCAGGTTCTCCTTCGGGTCTATGGCTCGGAGGTGTCCAGCTAACTACCTCAGACCAGGTGTGGAATCTGGGCGTTATGTTTGACAACTGTCTGACCTTAAAGTTGCAGGTAGCAGTGATTGTTAAAACTTCTTTTTACCATCTGAGAAATAACGCCCGGGTTAAACACCTGGTTTCTTCCAATGATCTTCCAACGTTGGTTCACGCTTTCGTTACCTTCCGCCTTGACTACTGCAATGCCCTTTACCTAGGGTTACCGGGGACTGATATCTGCTGCCTGCAGCTGGTGCAGAATGCGGCAGCCAGGCTGTTAACTGGTACTTCTTGAAACAGTCATATAACGCCTGTGCTCCACGCTCTGCACTGGCTGCCAATACAGTGGCGGATCACCTTCAAGGTTGCGTTATTAACCTATAAGGCTCTACATGATCAGAGACCGGGTTACCTGAAAGATCTCCTTTGTCCCTACTGTCCCCTCCTTTCTCTCCGATCTACCGATGAGGGATTGCTAGAGATACCCAGGGTTCTGTTACAAACATCTGGGGCAAGGGCATTTGGTTTTGCGGCCCCGACCCTATGTAATTCTCTACCTCATCGGGTACGAGATTGCCTGACCGTCCAGAGTTTTAAGATTGCTTTAAAGACGTATCTTTTTGGTTTGGCATTTGTTGATTGCTGAAGCTGCTACTGTATTTTAAGTGCTTTATTCCTTTTGGGATAAATATTTTATGTTTTATTGTACAGGCGCCTTGGTTTGGAAAGGCGCCTTTTATAAACAAAGATGATTTGATTTGATTTATATCTGGATTTGCATGTTTCCAGACTATATGGGCAAATATGCAAGTTTTCAGACTATTATGGGTAAATGTGTTTTATTTCTGCTTGTGGGGAAACTGCTTGTGGGTTACTGTGTTACATTGCTGTGGATTTATACTGCACTGTTTCTGCTCATGTGCTAATGTTCTGTGACTGTACTGCTAAAAGTGCTAAAATTTGCCTATTGTATTCCTTTCATCTCCTCTGCTCTAGCCTCTCAAATCTCTTCTCCTCAGCTCCAATTCCCCCCCCCCAGCTCATTACCTTGCACTCTGCTTAAATCTCTCCCCCTCCTCCTCCTCCTCCTCCCTACCTCACCTAAATTGCATTTTATTTTACTGTTCAGGGTTCTGGCACCTAGTGTCCATTTTCCCATTAGCAAGTTATACTGTACTGCCACTAGAGGGACACAATCTTTATCTAAAGCGATCCCTGACTGTTGTTCATATAGATACCTTCCTAAACTACAGCTACCCCATCCATCTGACAAGCCCCACCCCCATGCTCTCTGCTCACAAATTCTTTCTGTTCCTAAAATCAATTGTTCACTAATTTCTCTGCCTTTATGAACAATGCATCCCCTACTCTCCTCTCCCCCCCTTGTTCTGCTCATATCCCTCTCTTTACCACCTCCACTTGCTCGCTACTCATCTATTCCTAATCAATCAATCAATCAATCAAAATCTTTATTTATTCAGGCGAACATCATTGAGCATAGCTCATTTACAAGATGGACCTGAGTGGTCATAACAAAAAGGTTACAGATTGTATACAAAAACATGATATTGAATAAGCACAAATACAACCATTTATGAGTGAGATAGATGTACAAATATTTACATATATACAAGGCAAAGGACAATAAACCTAAAACCTAATAAAGGAGAGAAAAACAAACAGTCTAGTAGGGATAAGGCATGGATAATGGTACATGGGTGGGCATATATGTATGAGGTTTGATGGGGAAAGGACCAGATGAATGATAGAAGAACAGGAAGGAGCTTTAAATAGGAAGGAGCTTTAAAAGAGGGGGGGTGGAGGAGAGAGGGGGTGTGGGAGGAGTTGGGGGTAACTATCCCACCCTCATCAGTTATCTCCAATCCCCTACCCACATCCATGCTATCACTCCCTTCCCCCCCATTTGAAATATGGTCTCACTCTACCACTATTCCTTATGCGGCTTTGATAACGGTGTCCACTCTCACTGCGGTTCTCCACCTTCTTCTTCATCACTCATCCACTCCCTTCTCCTCAAAACTCCCAAACACCTCGCCAGCCCCTTCAAAATCCCCTAAGCTCCACTTTCTTATACTCGCTCTCCTCTTGCTCTCCACCAGGGATATCCACCCCAATCCAGGCCCTATTGCCCCTAGCTCCTCTGGTGCTTCTTCCTCTATCCCCCTCTCTCTTATCTCAGCCTTCCCAAAGGGCTTAAAGATCCTACATCTAAACACCCGCAGCTTGTTGCAAAAAATAGACCTGACTGAGACCATGGTGTGCACTCTAAAACCAGACATTCTAATCATCTCAGAAACTTGGCTAAAGAACACTATCCCTGACCACTCAGTCTCCATTCCTGGCTACTCACTGGTAAGGCAAGACCGTGCTGGCATGGGTGGTGGTGTGGCCATTTATGTCCTAGCCTCCATCCAATATTCCATCATCTACTCATCCTCCAATCCTGAGACCCATGATGCACTAGCTATCTATGTGACCATCCCCTTCACTCTCCCAATCTTCATAGTCGGCATATACTGCCGCCCAAATGTCCATCCTTTGGTCGTGCTACACCTCCTAAACTCCATCACTTCCCTTGCTTGCTCTAGGGAATTATTCATCCTAGGTGACTTCAATATAAGTTGGTTGTCACCTAAAACTACCAAACCTAAAAACAAAATCAGAGCCCTAAACCTCTCCCAATTGATCTCCGAACCCACCCACCCAAACCACAAGACACAACTACACTCTGTACTCGACTGGGCCCTTGCCTTCCATCCCCATTGCATCATCACCTCTGGCATCCTCCCCGATGCTCTCAGTGACAATAACCCAACATTCAACTCCTGTTCCTCCACCCTCTCATCTCTCCCTCCCCTGCTCCCTTTCTCTCCCCTCCCTTTCTGCCTGGTCCTGTCCCCCTTGCAGGGTTCTCAGCATCCGGAAGGGGTTAGATCTTGGCTTTCTATCTCTCTCTCTCTCCCTCCCCCTCTTCCATCCCCCACCTTCTAACCCTCACCTGTCCCCTTCCTCACTTGTCTTATAACTGCCCTCCCTTGGGTACACAATATCACTTCGAATCATGTGCTCAGCCTACTACTTCTAGCACTTCAAATGTGTTATCCATCCTCTAACCTTTACCCTACTGGATCACCTGCTCTTGGGTTGTTGTAATGTACGTTATATCCAAATATGGTTTTCTTTTCCCCTGGCTGGTTGGTCTGGGTTATTACTGCTCTGTAATTGTACTACACTGTTTTGTTTTAGTAATTGTACTTGTATTGCTCTGTTATTTCTATGTGTTTGCCTGTTCTCCCAATTCTTGTACCCCACCTCCACCCAGGACACTTCTGGAAACGAGCTGTTTACAGCTCATGTTGTCTTTCCTGGTGAAACATTTTCCAAATAAATAAATAATTCATAGTTGGGAAAGTCCACAAAACTAAATTATGACACAAAACCATACAACTATGCTCTTTCAAGTCTCTTGACCTTGTACCTCTCCTGAGTAACCTTGCCACTTCTGACTGGTCCCCCCTAACCTTCCTTCCCTCGGGTGATAAGGCACACTTGCCTAATTCAAATAAATCTTTCTTGTAAACTGGAATGCCTTTGCCTCACTCAAACAAACCAGAGTCAGAAGTAACCACTTACCTTGGATAACCCCTGAATTTCTGGCCTGCCTCAGGGCTAGAGATCGAGCCTGGAAGCATCATAAAGCTACCCAGAATCCTAGTGACTTCGCGAACTACCATATGCTCTGAAACGCTTGCACCAGGGCTAAAAGGTTAGCCAAATCCGAATATTTCAAACCTGTCTACATCACTATCATAAATTCCCCTTCAAAGTTCTGGAAGGTGGTCCACACCATATTTACGCTCTCATCTAGCCCCTTCCCCCAGTACTTAAAGTAAATAGCTCACTAGTTCCAACCCACCAGCCATAGTTCCGGAATTTAACTCCTACTATACCTCCTGCACCACTGAGCTACTGAAATCCCTCCTCTCCTACCCACCCTCCATGGGTGTGCCCCCTCCACCACCCTCCCACCTCCTCTTCTCTTTCACTACTGTAACCCCAAACAATGCCCTAAGTGCCCTCCTCACCCTCAACCTTTCTAAAGGTGCCTCCCCTGACAGCCTCGACCCAAAACTCCTTTCACTCTCTGCTTTGGCCATTGCCTTGCCCTCTCATTAATCCTAAATCTCTCATTCTCTACTGCCTCGGTCCCTTCTTCATGGAAACATGCAGTGGTCCTCCCGCTACCCAAAGGGGGTGACCCCTCATCCCCTGGCAACTATCGCCCCATTTCTCTCCTCCCTACCCTTGCCAAATTTCAAGAACACATTGTCCTCTTCCAACTAACCTTTTTTCTATCTGACAGCTCCTTTTTCACCCCTTTCCAGTCTGGTTTCAGGAAAACACACTCAACTACCACCACTCTCCTATGGCTCACAGACTACATCATAACAGGGATGGACAATGGCCAAATTACCTCTGAAATTTTTGTCGACCTGGCCAAGGCCTTCGACACCGTCTCTCACTCCCTTCTCCTCGACTCACTCCCAGCAGCAGGCCCATCTCCCTCCACCACAAACTGGTTCAAGGCCTACCTTATTGGCAGAACACAGTCAGTTAAGATTGTAGATGCCACTTCCCCTACCCTCCCGATTAGCAGTGGTGTCCCACAGGGCTCTGTATTAGGGCCTCCTCCTGTTCTCCCTCTTCTTAAATGACCTTCCCTCTGTTTGCTCCCCCTCCTCTGTTATACATATGTATGCTGATGATACAGTCCTGTATGCATCTGGCTCCTGTCCTGCTGAGGTTACAACCAGCTTACAGCAAGACCTTAACAAGGTTCAGCTCCGGTTTGCTAACCATCAACTTTTCTTCAATGCCAAGAAGACTGTCTCCATGACCTTTGGCACAAGGCAGAGACTCTCTAGGCTTCCCTCCCTACTCACTTTCCACACCATTGATGGGACTTTACTTGAGTACACAACCTCCTTCAGGTACTTAGGTGTTTGGTTGGACCAACACCCAAACATCTCTGGACATATTGATGCCATCCAGAAAAAACTGCATCCCAAACTTGGTGCCCTGTTAAGGAACCATAGTTGCATCCCTCCTATGGCTAGGCATAAACTTGTTCAGAAGATGATACAGCCCATTTTCGTCTACTGTGATGTAGTCTATGGTGCTGTCCCTAAGTCCTCCCTGGCCAGACTGGACACTCTCTTCAATTCCTTCTGCTACTTTGCCCTGAATGGCCCCCCTCGCACCCACCACTGTGATCTTTATCGTGCCCCATCCTTCCCCTGTCTTACAAATAGGTGACTCTCCCACTGTGCTAAACTCACCTCTAAGCACTGGTTGGGTGAGCTCCCTTCCTACTTCACCTCCTTCTTTATAACAGCCCTCCTCATTCCTCCCATTCCCTTAGATCAACTGACTTCCGCACCCTGGTAGTCCCCCGCAGATCTACTCAAATCAGCAAATCCAGTTACTCTCACTGACTCCCAAAAATTTGGAATTCCCTCCCCCCTCAAATCCAGCACTCATCCTTCACCTGCTCCATCAGCTCAGCCCTCAGTAATTACCTTGCACCTAACTGCTCCTACCATGTCCTTCCCTAATTCCCTCCTCTATGCCTTGGACAAACCCTACCCCTCTACCATCACCTTCATTTTACTCTGTGCACCCCACTCCCCAAATTTCTAACTCTCCTCCCCTTCCCCCAAATTGTTCCCCCTTACTGGCCTCCCTTGATCTCTCACAGAATGCAAGGGACCCTGAATGCTCTCCATAGGTCCCTCTCCTACACCCCCCAAGGGGCTTGTATCTCTGATCTACTCCTTCCCCCACCATCCGTCCTATCTCCCTAGACTTGCAGTCCTCTAGCAGGGTTCTTAGCATGCTGAAGGGGTCCTACTGCATCTAGGCTTGTCACCTCTCCTTCCTCCTCTGCCATCTACCTGTCCCCCAAGCCTTTGCAGTCCTCTTGCAGGGTTCCCAGCATCCTGAATGGGCCCTACTTTGCCTAGGCATGTCTCCTCTCCTTCCCTCCCCATTCTACCTTTTCTCCCTATCATTTGCAGTCCTCTTGCAGGGTTCTCAGCATCCTGAAGGGGTCCTGCTGGGCCTAGGCTTGTCTCCTCTCCTTCCCCTCCACCATCTACCTTTTTCCCTGGTCATCGCAGTCCCCTTGCAGGGTTCTCAGCACCCTGAAGGAGTCAAACTGAGCCTACGCATATCTCCCCTATTTTTTCTAGCCACTATCTTGGCTTTCCATGACTACTAGCAGGGTCCAATGCACCCTGATGGACTATTGATTATGTCCCATCCCCTCCAAAGGTGCAAATTCTCTTCCCCTCAAGGGTTCAATTCTCACTCCCTCCCTCCCTCTCCTATCACTCTCTTAATCCCTATCTACTGACCTTCCCCAACCCCCTTGCAGGATACCCCACATCCTGAAGGATCCTCTCTTGGGTTAGGTCCTATTCCCTCTCCTAGCATTAAGTCACACCTCCTCCTTCTTTAAATCCCTACAGCCTTATCCCCCTTTCTATCTACCCCCACAGCCCCCTTGCAGGGTTACCCACATCCTGAAGGGGTCTCCCTGGTACACTGCCTTATCCCCTTTTCTCTGGTCTGCCCAGTCCCCTTGCAGGGTTCCTCGCATCCTGAAGGGGTCTCTAGGGACTCGACTCTTCCCCCTCCCTCACCTCACCCCTCCCTCTCCTTTCCCTCTTTTCTTTCACGTAAGCAGTTGTTTACTTGTTAATCCAGCACTTATTATTGTCCACTCTTTCTACCTATTATGCACAACACTGTTGTAACACTGTTTGTAACACATGCCTTACAACTGTATGTTAATGTTGATCTTGTAACTTGAATGTTTAATGTCTCATTCCTGTTGTACTCCTTCCCCCAGGTCACACTGGGAGACATAGAAACATAGACTTTGACGGCAGATAAGAACCGCTTGGCCCACCTAGTCTGCCCATTTCTCTACCTACAGGATAGGCCGCAGATCCTAGTTAACCAACAGCCTATTTCTTCCTACCCCCCACAAGAACTGCCTTATGTCTGTCCCATGCATTCTTGAATTCTCCCACAGTTTTAGACCCCACAACCTCCTCAGGAAGGCTGTTCCATGCATCCACTACCCTCTCTGTGAAAAAATACTTCCTCACATTGCCCCGGAACTGCCCCCTCTATCTTTAAATTGTGTCCCCTTGTTCTTGCACGTCTCTTTTTCTGAAAGATGCTACCCTCTTGGACTTTGTTGATTCCACTGAGGTACTTAAAAGTTTCTATCATGTCCCCCCTCTCCTTCTTTCCTCAAGGGTATACATATTAAAAGCTCTTTAGTCTCTCCTCTTACAGCTTCTCTTGCAGACCCTGCACCATTTTAGTTGCCCGATTCTGGACTGCCTCTATCCTGTCTATGTCCTTGCGGAGATGGGGTCTCCAGAACTGGGCGCAGTACTCCAGATGGGGTCTCACCAACTGTCTGTACAGAGGGATAACAACTTCCTGTTTTCTGCTGGTGATACCTCTCCCTATGCATCCCAGTATACCCCCAGCCCTCCCTACTGCCTTCTCACATTGCTTGCTAACCTTAAGGTCATCTGATATGATCACCCCCAGGTCCCTTTCCTTTGTTGTTGTTGTTACTACCTCCCCCCCATTGTGTAATCTTCCCCTGGGTTCTTGTTTCCTAGGTGCATTATTTTGCACTTCTTTGCATTGAATCTAGCTGCCCATACTTCTGACCATTCCTCCAACCTTACCAAGTCCCTTCTCATCCCTTTCGCCTCCTTGTGTATCAACCCTGTTGCAGATCTTTGTGTCATCTGCAAAGAGGCATACTTTTCCTTCCAGTCCCTCTGCAATGTCACTTATGAAGACATTAAAAAGGACTGGACCAGATACTGAACCCTGCGGTACCCCACTAGTAACCCCTCTTTCTTCAGAGTGGACTCCATTTACATTACCTTCTGTGTCCTGTTGTCCAGACAATGTTTTACTCAGACTACCACCCTGGGACCCACTCCCAGGCTGGTTAATTTGACTATTAATCTTTAGTGTGGGACTGTGTCAAATGCCTTGTTAAAGTCTAGGTAGGCCATGTCCACAGCCCTTCCCTGGTCAACTACTTTGGTCACCCAGTCAAAGAAATCTATTAGATTCAATTGACATGACCTTTCCGCTGTGAACCCATGCTGCCTTAGGTCCTGTGCCCCACTGGCCTCAAGGTACTCAACAATTCTTTTCCTTCAGGTGACTCCATCACTTTCCCTACCACAGAGGTCAAACTGACAGGTCTGTAGTTTCCTGCCTCTGTCTTGGTCCCACTTTGTGAAGGGGAATCACATCCGCCTCCTCCAGTCCTTGTGTACCACCATCCTCCCATGATTTATTAAAAGGTAGTCAGTGAGTTTCACTAGTTCCCCTTAATTCTTTTGGGAATTCTGGGGTGAATTCCATCAGGCCCCATTGTTTTATCCACCTTCAGTTTTAGAGTTCTTGCAGAACCCTTTTCTTCTGTGAAAGGGCTGACCTAATTTCCCCATCAAGAGTGCTTCTGTTAATTGGATTAGGCATTTCCCCCTCCTCTTTTGTGAATACTGAGCAGAAATATTTGTTCAGATTCCTGCTTTTTCACGTCCCCCTCTGCCCAACCACCATTCATTCTATTCAGCCTCACTATCCCTCCCTTTGTCTTTCTACGCTCTCTGATGTACCTATAAAAGGTTTTATCCCCCTTCTTAACCAAGTTGGCTATCTTTTCCTCAGTTTGGGCCTTTGCTATTCTGACTTCCCTCCCTGCTTCCTTCTGCCTTAACTGGTACAGCTCTCTGTCCTGCTTCTTCTGTGTTTCCTTATACTTCCTGAATACTATCTTTTTCTCCCTGACTTTCCCAGCCACCTCTTTTGAGAACCATAGTGGCTTTTTCTTTCGTTTTGATTTGTTTATTTGCTTCACACAAAGGCTTGTTGCCTCTGTGATGGCAGTTTTGATGATTCCCCATTGTTGCTCCACCCCCCTTCTAGCCTGTTTGCTAGTGCTTTTCTGAGGCACTCTTCCATCTTGCCAAAGTCAGCCCTCCTGAAGTCCAGTACCCTCACTTTTGTATGGCTTGACTCTGTAGCTGAGTTTAACGTGAACCACACTGTTTGATGGTCACTTGTTCCCAGATGGCAACCCACTTCTAGATCTGAGATCCTCTCACTGCCCCCATTTGAGAATACAAGGTCTAAGATTGCTCCCTCACAAGTGGGTTCTGAAACTAGCTGTCTGAGGCCTGCCACCTGTAGGGCATCGAGAATGGCCCTGCTCTTGGATGTGGCTGCAGCAAATGTGCTCCAGTTAACATCTGGCATATTCAGGTCTCCTATCAACAGTATCTCCCCTTTCTCTGCCATCCTAAGAATGCCTTCTATCATATCCTTGTCCATTCCCTCCCCCTGACATGGGAGTCTGTACACAACTCCTGTGCGGATTGTGGTGCCCTTTCCAGTCTCCAAGACTTGTTGCTCAGTGTGCCTTCCTGGTGAAACATGTCAATAAATAAATAAATAAATAAGATCTACTGCAGATTCCTGGTAGTGTGAGTACAAATCAGGGTAGCACTGAGCGACTTGTTGCTCAGTGTGCCTTCCTGGTGAAACATGTCAATAAATAAATAAATAAATAAGATCAACTGCAGATTCCTGGTAGCGTGAGTACAAATCAGGGTAGCTCCCTGCAAAGAGAGCTTAAATCATTGTGGTACCATCTAATTGTCTTCATTTATTGGGTTTGCAAAGGACTGAGCTAACTGGCTTGGATTACAAATAATTTGGGTGTGTTGCATGTTAACTGCTTTTCATTCCATAAGGGGCCCCAACATCAGCTGCAATGCAAGCCACCCCCAGGCACCACCTCTGTCTAGTCAGACTTACCATTCTGGGTACCCAGTGTTGTGCCACTGTTAGGTGGGGACTAAGAGTGCATGCAGTCACTGTACTAAATCAGATAGCTAATCATTTGCCTAGATTCACACCCCTTCCTTGTTCATGGCCTCCAAATAAACCTGATTGCCTTGATTTATGCTTAATCTGGTAGTGTGCATATTATTAGTTGGGTTACAGTATTAAGATTGTACTGCTGCATTGCTAACATCATTTTCCAGGGGGTCTCCAGAGAAGTTGCTGCAGGTCCAACCCTGGTGGTAAGAAGGGTGTGAGCACATTATTACTGCTTCCTATTGATTGTGAATTTACCACTGTGTTAGGTACTAGGACACTTGGAGGATTGGTGGGTGGTTATAGCATCCCGGAAGGCTATACCAGAGCAGATAAGTAACCCCAATACCATTTTGCTGGATCGAGGCACCTTGTTACCGAACTCAGGCCCCTTAACCTGTGTATAGCCATAGAGGCAGGAGTAGTAGCCCTTAGAATAGTACTGCCTAGGGGTTACATTTGTAAACAAATTTAGCTCACAGGGACCCCACCCTTGAAAAAGTTCTATACTAGCACTTAAGAGACCACAACAAGTTAGAATTCTTCTATTTAACAAAATTTATAAATCAGTTGATGAGACATAATAGTAGTTGAGAGGAGAACCCCAAACAGAGCCCTGGCATTTCAACTGTTAGGTCTTCATAAGGGGGCGTGTCCGTTTTATCCAAACCATTAGCCTTTTAAAGTGCACACAATTAAAGTGACAGTGCTTAGTAACCATGCAAATTGCTAATAAACGATTTGCAGCATTCTTGACATCTTTAACAATTGTATAATTGATTATTCAAAAGTGCCAATGTGCATACAATAAAAAAGAAAAAAAGCAGACAGGTGTAGGAGAAAGCAGCTTGAGATTCCGTGTTCCTTATTTTAAAACCACATTTTATATGGAATGTTTTTTATTTGTTTTTCTCATTTTGTATTTTTAACTGATCCCAATGTGCAATAGGTGCACATGCTTGATAACCCCTAAACAATTTCTGAGTCTTATGAAATTGTGTCAAGTACACCTAGAACATGGGTGCATAGGTATTTACGAGCCATGGTGCAAAACAGAGCTGGGATCAAGTGTCAAGGTTAGTAGAAATACTGTACTTATCAGAGTTTTCAAGTTGTTACTATATTGCATTTAATTAAATAACAGAACCCTCAACCAAACCCCATCCCTGTCAGCACCAGCTTGAAGCTGTGGTTAAACTGGAAAAAAAACAGTGTACACCATTTAGAACCACAAATGAAATGCTCGGAAGACATTTTTAAATATTTTAGAAAATGGAAAAAGGAAGTTAAAGAAAAAAGGGGAACAAGATGTGACCAGAAACTGACACTGAAGGACTGCTACTTAAAGTATTCCCAATTAAAAACAACATATTCGCAAAGATTATATTCTTGCAAACTGAACTTAATTGCAAGGGGGTCCAGGTATGAGCTTGAAAGATTTCCAGAGGTGCACAACTAATAACCCTAGAAAATACAGATAGCATGCTCCAACAAGGTATGTATACCCAGTCATAGAAACATACATAGAATTTGTCAGCATAAAAGGACCACTTAGCCCACCCAGTGTGTCAAAGTGTTCCCTGCCTGTTCTTCTTCCACAGATCCTACTGGTCTCCAGCAACCCAACCCACTCCCTGCCTCTTTTCTACTATCCCCCCATGTTTATCCCATGCATGCTTGAAGCTTGCCACCACTGTAGCCTCCATTACTTCCACTGGCAGCCTATTCCAGGTGTCTATCACCTTTCAGTGTGAAGAAGTATCTCCTCACATCTCTCTTGAACTTCCTCCCCTCCAGCTTCATTGCATGCCCCCTGGTCATGGTGTCTGTCCTCATTTGAAGCCCTTGCTTCACAGGCAAGTTAGTACAAACATTTCAAAGTTGTTATACATAGATTTGATACCTCGTGAAAATACAGTACATTAGCTATCTCTAAATTCAAAGGCTATCTGTGAAGTTCTCAAATGATAAACACAGATCATCTTCAAGGGCTTCTCCTTCCACTGAGCCCTATCATGGAACTATAAGCCATCGGCATCAGGATCATCCAGAAACTTTTTGCAGGCTGGGACCATACAGGTCAATGCGCCACGTCAGCACCTATATAACATCAGTGTCCCCAGCTTTCTGCCACCATCAGCCACTTGTCAGTCCAACGCTGCGAAAGAATGCTGTCAAACTTTGCAAGTATTTCTCTGTCACTGCATACTTACTTTTGTTTATTTTGCATTATATTTTATGCTGCAAATGGACAAAGAACTGTTGTTCTGCTATTGCCATTGTGGCTCCATTAAAATTTATAAAAATGGCAATTCTGTTTACATCCATTGCCTTGGAAAAGACCATAACATTAAGGCCTACAAAATCTGCCCAGGCTTCAACCAGGCAACCAGTAGGCATCACAGGAAAGCTTTAGAAAACTTTCTGCTAATGTAAGAAACGGGAAAACAGGCTGTGGTGAAGGCAACTTCACCATCATCACCCATTCCCTTCAACGGTGACCAGTCCTAACTCCTCTAAGAGAAAAGATCAGAACAAATCATCAATGCTGGCTGAAAAACATTGCCATGCTGACAAAAAGCACTGAAAGGAAAAAGAGGCTTCTCTGGATGGTTCCCTTTTACCAATTAGATGGGGTAAGTCACTTGAGAAAGACAAAGCCCTGGCAACGGCTGTGGGTCCTGCTGCCCCCCCAACTGTCTTACAGACACCAAGATCAGGGTCTGGCATTAGTTTGTCCTCCACAATTGGGGATTTGCAGTCAATGTCAGGATCAGGCACTGTCCCATCGATGCCTAAGCCATCGACGTCCTAACCAGGTTCCATCAGATAGTGTCTGGACTGTTTTAATGTATAATGCTGCCATCAAAAAACTACATCTTCAATGCCCCCAGCTGGTTTATCATCAGTTGTTCCATGGATGCTCCAATATTTTGTCCCTGCCTCCCATCCTGGTTCAGATGGTCCATCATCAATGGGTCGTCTATCATCAGTAACTCCTTCAGTTCCTCCTCCTGTTGCTGACCTGCAGCCTATAGCACTGGACATTGACAATTAATTGGAATTTAATCCAGAATACACAGAGGAAGAGAAGGAAGCCATGGACAAGGAGGAGGTGATAGATGTGGTTGGCTCAAGCTCAACTCTGTCTTTCTGCTAGGAAGGCAGCGTGTTGAATACAAGATCGCCCCCTGAGGATGTATCATTTCATGCCTTCCTTAAAATGGTACACGCCAAACTGGGGTTTCAGGCTGAGGAAGAGGATTCTTCCGAGAGGAATCTTTATGAGTTTTTGGAAGACTCAGCCTCTCCTACAGTAATAATCCTTCCAGTGCATTCAGCCATGAAGGATGTGATGCTGGCTGCATGGCATATGCCAGCACAACTGTCTGCTGTTTCTAGGACAGGGGATAAAAAATATCCTGCTCCTACTGTTAAGCCATACTGTTCATCACAGCCTGAAACAGATTCTGTGGTAATAATGGCTGCTCATGATTTCTCTAAAGTGCCCAAGCACTTGAGCTCCCTGATCCTGGATAAGGAGTCAAGGACACTGGATGTCCTGGAGTAAGAGAACTTTTGCCTCAGCTACCCTTGGCCTAAGGATTGCAAACCACCAGGCACACCAATTGCCTTGGGAAAACTGTGGCCTCTCTGGTCGAAAAACTGCTTGAGGGCCAGGATAAAATATTGGCTCAGCAACCAATTGCTAATGTCCAGGAGACTGGGAAGCATCTGCTAAGATCAGCATATGATGCTTCAGATGTTTCTGCAAGGGCTGCTGCCTCTGGCATTGACATAAGGCACCACTCTTGGCTTACAGTGGCTGTTTTTTTCCTCTGATGTCCAACAGTCTGTAATAAATGCTGCTTTCAGAGGTAAACAGTTATTTGGAACTGATGTTGAGAACACGCTGCAGGATCTGCAGACTTCATGAATGACTATCAGTTCCCTGCACACTTAACCCTAAACCCAGGGGAAGGGGTTGTGGTTCTTTTCATAGGCCCTATGCCCATTCTGCCAGAAGTTATTCTAGAGGCCCTGGCCAAGGTTCATAGAGATCTCTGCCCTCTTCCTCCCAGGCTACAAACCTGTCTCCTAGTACCTATGCCCACTTTACCAAAGATATGACCATTACTGGAGCCCCTGCCACACCCAGTACCTTCTGAATCCCCTCCATTACCTCTGGCCTCATTGCCTCAAGAGGTTATGGTGGGAGGCTGCATCTCCCTCTTTCTAGAAAAATGGAGGGAGATCACGACAGACACCCGGGTGCCAAAGGTTGGTTAATATGGACATGCCCTATACCTCCTTACTGTTACTCCAGTTATCCTCTGTTTGCCAAACCAGTATCCTCCAGGACATCATGCCCTTCTCCTAGAGGAGGTCCAATCCCTCATCTGAAAAAGGGCCGTAGAAGTTGTCTCGGCTGCAGCAATGAACCTAGGTTTTTACTCCCACTACTTTCTGGTTTTGAAATGGACAGGGAATTTAGGGCCTGTCCTGGACCTCAGGGACCTGAACGTGCCCATAGAATACAAAAGTTCAGAATGGTGTTCCTACAGCCCCTGTTACTTTTACTGTTACAAGGGACTGGATGATCGCACTGGATGTAAAGGATGCTTACCTTTGTATCAAGATCTGAAAGTTTCATAGAAAGTATCTGCGATTCCTGCTCAGTGGTCTCACTGCCAGGTTCATGTTTTACCCTTTGGCTTATGCTCTGCACCATGTATCTTTACCAAAGGTTTTGCTGCAGTCACAGCGGCCCTCTGAAGAGTCGGTCTCTATGTCTTCCCATACATTAAGGAATGGGTATTAAAGACCCTGAAAGGGAAGTGATAGTGTACACACCGTTTTGGACCAGACAGCTGTTCAATCAACTGGGCATTTGGCATATTGGTAAATAAACCAAAGTCAATCCTTACCCCCTGCCAACACCTCCTGTACATTGAAGCCATTTTGTACATGGGTCTGGTCCAGGTGTTTCTGCCCTCAGACAGTGCCACAGCACTAGTGACACAGGCTTAGCTGGTGCTATCCAGTGACTATGCAGCTGCCCATCTCTTAAGACTAAATGGTCTGATAGCAACTGCCATCCTGAAAGTTCTGCTGGCCTGCCTCCACAAGAGAATCTCACAGTGGTTTCTCAAGGTGCAATGGGCTCAGCATTCAGACAAGTTGGAGCACCTCATACTGGTAACTCCTCCTCATCGATCTCTCTTATGGTGGTTGGAGACATCCAACCTGGATTGCCTTTCCTACAGCCATTTCCACTGTTGGTAATGACAACAGATGCCTCAAGGACTGGATGGGGAGCTCATCTGAACCCTTTCCAGATGCAGGGCTAGTGGGGCCCTCTGGATATAGTACTTCACAGCAACACTCTGGAGATGAGGGCTGTTCTATGTGGCCTACAGGCTTTCTCTGCTCACCTTCTGGGGAATCTATTGTCGATACGCACAAACAATGTCAGTGATGTACTACATCAATCAACAAGGCAGAGTTCATTCTTGTGCTCTCTTAGTAATCTTCATCTTATTAATTTGCAAGTGCAATTCAATAAATATCAAAGTGCTTTTACAAAAGACCTAAAACAATAAACATTTTAAAACCATTAAAGTGACAGGACTCCAAAATTAATTGTCAGGAAAAACAAGAGAGAATAAAATGTTTGAATGCAGACTTAAAGCCCTCCACAGTCAGGTACCCCCTTATCCAATAAGGTAGAGAATTCCACAGGGTTGGAGCCATTAAAGCAAATGCACGGGCTCCAGAAGTCTTCAAGCGGACCCTGGGAATCTCCAGCAATCCCTCATCGGCAGAGCAGAGTGGTCAGAGGTAGGGACAAAGGAACTCTTGCAGGTAACCCAGTCCCTGTCCATGTAAGGCCTTGTAGGTCAGCAAGCCGTCCTTGAAGGTGATCCACCACTAAACTGGCAGCAAGTGCAGTCTACGCAGCACAGGTGTGACATGGCTGGACCAAGACAGCCCAGTCAATAACCTGGCTGCAGCGTTCTGCACCAGCTGCAAGCAATGGTTATCAATCTCTGGAAGCCCTGGGTACAGGGAGCTGCAATAATCAAGGCGGGAGGTCACAAAGGCATGGACCAATATCGGAAGATCACTGGGCGGAACCAGATGCATAATCTGGATGATATTCCTCAGATGGTAAAATGAGGTCTTGATGACAGATGACACCTGTGATTTCAGGATCAACCCCTGGTCAAAAATAACGCCCAGACTCTGCACCTATTCAGAGGCCATCAAGTGGCGACCACCAAGCAAAAGCCCAGTGGCCTGCCCTACCAAGGACACCTCTACCCAGTGACCTGGGTCCACTAGTAGAACCTCAGTTTTGTCAGGATTCAGTTTCAGCCAGTTGGCACTCATCCAGTCCTGGATCTCGGCAAGGCAGTTGTTAAACACCGAAACCACATCATCCTGGCCAGTTACAAAAAGACAAGTACAGCTGAGTATCATCTGCATAGCACTGAAAACTCAAGCCATACCACTTTACAATATCTCCTAATGGCAGCATGTACACTGCAAATAACATTGGTGAAAGCACAGAGCCCTGGGGTACCCCACATGGTAGAGGGAATGCATCAGAAGAATAAATTCCTGATGCAACTCTCTGAAATCTACTAGCGAGGAATGAATGGAACCATCTGAGGACTGTCCCTGACAATCCACAGATAACCCACACACACTCCAGCAATACACCACGATCCATGGTGTCAAATGCTGCAGAGAGATCGAGGAGGACTAAGATGGAATGAGTCCTCTGATCTCTCGCTATCAGAAGATCATTGAGCACCTGGACCAGGGCGGTCTTGGTGCTATGCCTTTTCCTAAATCCCGACTGGAGAGGATCATAGATGTCATGGATGGTAAGGTGGTCGTCCAGCTGCAATGCAACCGCCTTCTCGATAACCTTGCCCACAGAGGGCAGGCTCGAGACAGGTCTGTAGTTGACAAGACAGTCTGGGTCAAGTGAAGATTTCTTAAGGAGGGGTGGCACCACCACCTCCTTCAGGGAGTCAGGGAACCTCAACCACCTCCAAAGAACTCTGGACTGTCTCAACCAGGACCAAGCCAAAGACCTCAACACACCCCATAACTAGGCGAGTTGGGCCTGGGTCCAAACTACAGAAGGTCAGGTGCATATTCTGGATGATCCTTATGACATCTACGATTGCCGGCTGGCTAAAAACTGACCAACCAAACCGTGGCTCTGTGACCTCCGACCAATCACAGCCCCACCCATTGGAGTGAGCTAGGCAGTTCTCTGATCTAATATCAGCAACCCTATCTGCAAAGAGGCGAGCAAACTCATCACACTTATCCTGTGACAATGCTCTCCGAACCTGCAGACAGACTGGATTGCACAGTCTGACCTCAGTTCAAAAGAGGTGAGCTGGTCAGTTCCCTGCAGCTGTGATCTCCCCGGATGGGAACTCTGCCTTCTTATGGGAGATTGCCAATTGGTAGTTTCTATAATGGACCATCAATCTAAGTCTGTTGGCATCAAAACCAGATTTCCACCAGTGTTACTCCATCCTTCGCCCCTCTCTCCTCATCTCCCTCAAGGTCCCGTCAAACCAAGGAGACCAAAGGCAAAGGGAGAGGGGGCGAACACAGAAGGAGCAAAAGAGTCCAGAGCCACTGCCACAGCCGTATTATAGGCCTGCAACAGGTTATCTGGGCCCCTGCTAGCAGTCAGAAATCCCAATAGATCCAGCACTGCCATCAGACCATCTGGGGTTACTCCCCTTAATGGCAGTACCGGACCATCTCCACAAGGACAGACCTCTAAGGGGGGGCCTAGAAATTGAACCTGATAGTGTAGTGGTCAGACCAACCAACTGGCTCCACCACCAAGTCGGAGGTCTCCATACCCAGAAGGAAGACCAGATCCAGAGAATGACCAGAATAGCCTGTGTGAAGCTCAACAAAATCTCTCCTTGTGAGCAGGCCTAGTGACACAGGAGCAGGGTGATCTGGTGCATCCAGATCTTTTATCCCTGCACCTTCACACATGGCTCCTGAGGACATCGACTTCTGGGTTTCCACGGCAGTGGCTGCAGTGCTCTTGGTGGCTAGAAAGTCATCTACACAGTACACTTATTCACAAAAATGGAAACGTTTTACTGTAAGGTATACTGAACGTGATCTGAATCCCTTTACCTGTCCAGTTCCTAAAATTATAGACTACTGATTGTCCCTAAAGGACTCTGGACTAGGGTATTCCTCAATTAAGGTCAACATGGCTGCTCTGTCAGCATTTCATCCCTGACAGATGGTAAGACAGTGGCCCAGTCAGAAGTCTTGTGGAGATTCCTAAGGGGCAACCTCCTTTTCCATCCTCGGTCCAAAACCCAGTTCTCATGTGGGATTTTAATTTAGTGGTAAAGACCATTATTGCTCCTCCCTTTGAGCATGCAGCTACTTGTGAGATGCACTTCCTTTCTTGGAAGACACTGTTTCCAGTGGCTATGATGACTACTAGACAGATCTTAGATTTACAGGCTCTGGTCACAGATCCTCTGTTTAAAACTTTTCATAAGGACAGGGTCACGTTACACATCAGTCCTCATTTTCCACCTAAAGCTGTGACTGACAGGACACTAGCACTAGACCTTCCTGTTTACTTTTCCTCTCCCACGGATGATGGGGTGTGCAGTTTACATACATTGGATGTCTCTAGGATGCTGCATTGGTACCTACATTGGACGTCTCTAGGATGCTGCATTGGTACCTGGACCGTACTAATGATTCAAGAAAATCCTCTTAACTGTTTATTGCTTTTGCCTCAAAATAGTGAGCTCCCCAATTTCTAAACAAGATCTGTCCAAATGGCTGGCTAATAGCATTACGTTTTGTTGCCAGAAACATGGTAATCAGCTTCCAGGTCCTGTACGTGCTCATTCCACCCGAGGGGTAGTTACCTCAGTGGCTTGTTTCCAGAATGTGCCCACTGCTAACATTTGTGCTGTTGCCACTTGGAGTACTGTTCATACATTCACTAAACACTACAGTCTGGACATCGTCTTTCATAAATGTGTCAGATTTGTCCTCAGTGTTCTGCAAGGGCTCCTTACTCAAAATCATTAGATTCAGTCATCCTCTTTCAGTGTTTGGTACTGCTTGGAAATCATTCCATGAGGTGGCTCCATGGAGGGAGATATCCTAAAGGAAGATATAATAGTTGCCTACCTTAACAGTAGATCTTCGAGAGAATCTCCTGCACTGAGTCACAGCTATCTCCTGCCTTCCCCCTTGTCAGGTGATAGGTAACTATACTGCCTGCCTGCTGTCACATGCTGTTTTCTCCTCTGCTGCCATTTAAGGCATCCATAATCAGGTTTCCTTATCCTCTCCGGTGTGCCTGGCTTAGGTCCTGGTTGCTTTGGTCCCTGCTGGTCCAATGCTCCTCTGAGCTTGTCTCCAACGGGGAAACAAGGCATGCTGGAGCTACCAATGTTATATAAGCATAAACAAAGGGCACTGGCATGGGTGGCCCCAGCCTGCAAACATTTTCTGAGTGGTCCTGACACCAGTGGCTTACAGTTCCATGATGTGGCTCACCAGAGGAGATTCTCTCAAAGATCTACTCATACTGTAGGTAATTATTCTTTCCTGTATTCGTAACATAGGCCTAGTTAGTAAAGGTTTTCTATATTTTTGTTGGGAGTCTAAAACATTAACATCCCATTCCCTGTACATTTTATTATGAAAAGGGGGTATAGTTGACCTCGTCATTAATTCCATACGGTTAATATGCATTTAAACGTAATCTGTTTAGTTTCTCTCTATAATCGTTTGTTTAACCTATTACCTTCTCTTTTCAAGGATGAAACATGTTCTATAGCCATACATTTAAGTCCTGTCAAATCACCATTCTGCTCTTTCTCAAAATGAGGTGCCAAAAGTCTTCTTCTAGTTTTGTTAATCACATAACTGGTGTGCTCTTGGATCTTCTCCTTGATCTTTATGATGGTTCTTCTAATATAGAGCAACCTGCAAGGACATCAGATTTAGTGCACTATGAAGTTTGTGGTGCATGAAATAAATTTCCTGATTTCTATCCTGTGCTTGCACAGACTACAAGTTGAGCCTTCCTGAGCATACCTACAAATGATACAGGACCCACATCTGTGGAAGCCTTTGGAATGTATGGGCAGCCAATTAAGGTACAGTTTGTCTTTCTTTGATGGTTAATAGTGGGTAGCCATTAGGAGGTCCTTAAGGTGTCTGGATCTACTAAAGGTCAACCTAAACCTACCTGGTAACACCTCATTCATGGTCCAGTCTGTTTGCAGAATAGGTCACAGGTTGTAAACCACGTTACCCACTTTGCCAGCCATGGAATTCTATTCTGTGATAAATTATATTGGCATTTTTTTCACAGTACCATGTTTGTTCTTTGATTTAGCTTTAAAGAGGTCTTCCTTATTCCCTATGTAACCACCCCCCACTGGCCCCCTTGTTTAACTAGCAGGGCTGCTCCTCTCACCACATGGTGCCAAAGAGAGGGATGGGGGTTGTCACTACACTTTATAGTACATTTCCTTCTGAGCCTGCTATTACACACAGGCAACCAAGTGTGGCAACTACCTGGCACACACCTGGTGGGACCATTTACCATGGCCATCAACCTAGGTTCCTGGGGAGAAAACATTTGCTCACAGTTATGCTGGGTTTGCACTTCTGGACAGGGGCACCCAAGTAAATCCAGACACAGTGGAAGCAATAACAGTACTGTCCAAACCAGGTTGGGATTCTAGAGTGTGGCTTTTATTCACGTAACAAAGTAGGAATAATCACAAAGCAAAGATGGACCCCCACAGGGCTACCCATACTGGTAATACAGACTACTGAGGTGCAGCCACTCCTAAATTCCCATTTAGCATAGGCATACTGAACACACACAGCGAACTCTCTGGTTCTGAAATGGAGATTGGCACACATGGCCAGAACTAGTACATTTCCTCTTGACTAGGCACACACGGCCATTACTAGGACACCTTCCCATATTTCATGAGGAATACTGGTGGCACACACGACTACCAAAGAGCACATACAGCCTCAAACATCTTCCAGCACCCACTACACTGAGATGAACTGAAACCAGAGAATCCAAAATCCAATTCTGGGTAACTATTTCCATCAGGCACTGGCCAAATGCACTGACTGAAAATTGAACTGGTGCCCAAACTGAACCCGGAGAGGTAAACTGGTTACTCGAGATGGGGGGGGGTCTCCCACCTTTTGCTTCCAAGTTTATACTCAGCCATTCATCGGGTTAATAACACCCTCACAGATAACTTATAGATGCTATCTTGAAATGTTTTTCACACTTAACATACTACATCACTAAAAGTTCTGTACTTTAGTCCCTTTAGTCACAGAAAATTCACCACAAGGAATGCAGGTGCCCCTCCTGGACTGACACAAAGACACTCACAGTTTCTGAAGTTGTCACAGGCAGCTTCACTAGATAGACTGGGTGAGGGTATTGTCCCTGAACCCTGAAGATCACCCCCATCCCTCCTGGAATGAGGCAAAGGATACCCCACTTGGAACAGTTTCCACCACTTCAACCTCTGTCTTCTATGTTCTTCTTCTAGGGTGAGAACAAACTACCCAGCACACAGTGGTAGCTCTCTGTCAGAGATAAAAATGAGGAGTTGCCTAGAGCTGCAGCCTCCACCTAGAGCTCCACTCTACAGACTGACTCAAAATTCTAAAGCTATCTGCCTTGCAGCTAGACAAGTGTGGCTTATGCAGCTGCGAGAGTTCCAAAGTGATATCATCAGTCCAGCTCAGCTGAGACTGAAAAACAGAGTGTGACACTGTGAAATCCATTTACCTTTCATTTCACAAGCTGCCTATCCTTGCCTGCCACTGGTTCTAACTGGGATTTTAGTAACCCCTGGAAACAAAGGGGTTACAACTATTTAGATTTCTAACACATATTAATGCCCCTTCTAAGGCTGAATGTAATACCAGGTCGTCATACAGTACCCCCTTTCCTTAAAGCAGACAATCAATTCACCTGCTTGCTCCTCAAATTAATTCAGACTAGTTCAATTTCATAGTGTCCCAGATGTGGGATCTCAGACAGACCCAGAACTAGAGGGCCCTCCCCCCTCTAGTCTTTGTTCCTCATTCTAGCACGTGAATTTGACTTTACCTCCCACCAAGGCCATATACAGGAGAGCTCTCCTTTCAATGCAGTGGGAGCCTTGCTGTGATAAATGATGTCTAGCAGTGAGTTGGGGCTCACTGGCACTTGTATAGTTTTGCTGTAAATAATGAAGCAAAAGATGACAGGAAAGATTTCCTAACATCCCTCTCCTAACAAACAAGAAATCCATAGAGTGTAAACTACAAATTCTCATGCTCTGTTGACTAGAATGAAGAAGCGGTCAAGGGATGTCTTCATTGCACAGCAGGGATGAACATGATTGATTACTTTATTGTGATGGCGAAGGTAACTCTAGCCTCCATCTGAGGTCTCACTCCTCTCGAAACTCAATTTCCTCTAATGAAGGGGTGTTTCTTAATATATCTCTTCTACATAAACACCCCAAAACCCTCTAACCTGGTGGCATGTCAAGGCTTTCTCCTATGTCAATCACTAACTGTGCAGCTGCGTATAGCCTAGATGGAGGTACTAACAGTCAGTAAACAAGAAAGGGACCTTGGGGTTATCATATCTGATGACCTCAAAGTGGCAGGGCAATGCAGCAAAGCATTGAGTAGGGCCCATGGGATGATGGAGTACATAGGGAGAGGTATCTCCAGCAGGAGAAGGAAGGTGGTGTTGCCACTGTGTTGGTCACTGGTGAGACCCCACCTGGAGTTTTGTGTCCAATTTTGGAGACTGCACCTCAGAAAAGATATAAACTGGGTAGAGGCAGTCCAGAGGAGGGCAGCTAAAATGGTGCAGGGGTTACACCAAAAGCCCTACAAAGAGAGACTGATGGATCTCAACATGTACACCCTGAAAGAAATGAGAGTGAGTGGGGACATAATAGATACCTACCAATACCTTACAGGGGTGAACGTGGTGCAGGAGGGGAGTCTCTTTCAAATGGGAAAGAGCAACAGGACCAGGGTACAGGTGATAAAACTGGGAGGGGTAGTTTAAGAGGGATGTGAGGAAGTATTACTACACTAAGAGAGTTTATTTTTGTTAAGCAGGTAAGTCCACTGAGTACAAGTACCTATGTTCAGAGCCGACCTAGGTGCAAAGCACAAACACAGTTTACATAACAATAAATAGTACAAATGCTACATTGTCAAGCTAAAACAATAAGCATCAATCATGCCTTAAAACATGTGCATCAAGTGAAGAGTGATAGACGTCTGGAACAGAGTGCCAGAAGAAGTAGTGGAGGTGAAAATAGAGGTCTTCAAGAATGCTTGTAATAGCCATAGGGGAATGTTAGTAAATAGAGGGAGGGTTGCAAGAGACCAGTTAGGATCTGCGGAGACAGACTAGGCAGGGACCACCTAGGCAGACTGGGTGGGCCAAGTGGTCCTTTTCTGCCAACAAATTATATGTTTCTGTTCTACTATCACTGTAAAAAGGCAATACAATTCAGTCCAGTGTGAACACGGTGGCGGTGAACACAAAAGGATGCTCATCCTGTCTGTACCTGGCAGGTCGTTGGCATAGGCAACAGCCTCATGCAGAGAGGCCTAACAGTTCTGAAACACCTACTTTGTTTGAGAAACCCAGAGCAAATGTTGTTTCCAGATGCCACCAAGTTTTGATCACAGAAACAACAGTATCAATAGTAGCAGATAAAATGAAAGTGCAACTTTTCAATGTATCAGCAATCCACCTAGCCTGCAGTGCCAAGGCAATCACTATGTGGTAGGGTAAAACCCTCCCACTGTGTTTTTGTTTAATAAAAATAGAGAATGAGGTCCCTACGAGGCAAGAAAGTCAAACAGCCACAACAAGGCTGCCCAAAAGTACCAGATAAAATGAAAGCATACTGAAACCTGAAATGAGACATTCAGTGCAGAAATGGATTTACAGCATGCCAGATTACATTTAATCCTCCTTTCCTACCCTTTTGGCTTCAGCCTTACTTGTATGCTAAGCTTTCTAATATTCTGACTTGTCTTCTCTTGCCTGATCACCCAGGGTTGACACTTTAATACTCTTTCTTCTTCTTTTTCTGATCCCCCCCCAAGCCAGAATTAAGCATACAAGGGCTGCACTAGCAAAGCTAGGGTAAAAGAAAAGTTTGTGGGCTTTGGTGCTGTGTTCCTCTGTTAAGGGTTACCATATGCACACTACTGTGCCTGTGGCAGAAATTACATAAATACTTGTCTATGAATCGCTGTCAACAAGTTAAAGCTGAAGGCAGCCTCTCCGCGTTGAAATCACTGCAAACAGGAGTACCTCAAGGGTCCATTTTAGGACCATTGCTGTTTTCCATCTACATTAATAACTTAAACAATGGAATCAGGGATGCTAGAATTCATTTGTTTGCCAATGACACAGTGCTGTACTTGGACAGGCCTACTCCAGAGCTGGCTCACAGAGATCTTCAGATTGAATTCGACCATCTGCAGGAAAATCTACTGCATTTGAAGCTGTTATTAAATGCTAAAAAAACTAAGGCTATGCTCCTTGCTCCATTGGCACAAGTTAACAAATCCAAGAGTGCATCCACAATCCCCTCCATTCAGACACTCCTAGGTGAGCCCCTAGAATTTGTGTCAAACTTTAAATACTTGCGGGTATGGGGGGATGATAGGCTATCATTTTCTGAGCATACAGAGAATCTAGGCTAGGTATATTCTTCAGGATAAAACACCTACTTACACAGGAGGCCAAAACCTGTTTAGTGCAAACCACCTTCTTACCACTTCTGGACTATGCCGATATCCTCTACGGACATGGTCCTAGTTTGGCCTTAGGGAAGCTAGACATTCTCTACCATCAGGCACTTAAATTCATTACTGGTGCCCCACACTTTGCTCATCACTGTACCCTTTATTCTATGGTAGGTTGGAGTTCTCTTAGCTTCAGACGTTACAAAAATGCAATCCTCTGGACCCGTAGAGCCATCACCAGCAAGCTTCCTAGATGCATTACTAATTGCCTATCTATGTGCCTTGTAGAGAGCTACCCTCTAAGAAGCCTTTCTTATGCCTCCCTTATTATTCCCAAGGTTAGAACGCATTTTGGTAAAGCAGCCATAGGTCATTCTTTCCGCGTCCTATGGAATAACGTGCAAAAAACCCTAAAAATCGTACTGCCAGTAAAAATACCCTACTTTAAAAATCTCTTTGCTAGGGCATTTAAGGAATCTTGCAAATGTTTTCACTAGTTTAACCATGTTGGCACTCCCTCCCCCAGTCTAACATACACCCCCATTTTACTTCATCCACTGTGGGAAGTGTACATACTTTTCTGTATTATTTGTGTGTTTTGCGTTCTACCTATATATTGTACATATGTATCCCTTACTTTGTCCTTATGTATATATTGAGAATTCTGTAACCTAATTGCTGCTTTGCATCTAAAGCCTTTGTGTTTGTATATTACGTCCTTTTGCTTTGAATTGTATTATTTCTCAACTCAGGTCCACCTTGCAAATGAGTTGTCTCAATGGTGTTTCGCCTGGATAAATAAAGATTGATTGATTGATTAATTGATTGATTGATTGAATCTGTGTTTTTGACTCTAAATAAAATATAAAGCAAAATACTAAAGAAGAATTACTATAAACCACCTTTAGTTTTCTATTTATAGTTATTATATTTATTTATAATTTTGGACTGGGAAAGGCACACTGAGCTGAGGCTCGTTTCCAGGTGCAACCCAGGGAAAGAGAGAAACAATACAGACAGAGAGTACCAAATCAAAACAATGAATCAGAACACAGTTGAATGTAGTCAAAGCAAGCAAAATAAGTCAATTGTTCAAATAAATTTACAAAGCAGCAAATATAAAAGTGAGGTAGAGAGATAACCGTACCTGAGGTCAAATTATTTGTGTGTATAATAAATTCAGAGAGGGAGCAGGAGGCTGGGGTGGTGTGGACAGGATAGCAGAGAGGGAGGAGGTCTTAGGTAAGGATGGCAGGAAGGGTGGAGGAGGCAAAAGGAGGGCATAGGGTGAAGGCAAAAATGATGATAGTTTGAGGAGAGCTGGTTACAGGGTGGAAGGTTAATTAATGTTAATTAAGGTATCCGGAGCATGAAGCTCTTCTTGTTGGATGAAATGTATAAAACACATGTTTTACAAACTGCTACAAACAATGCACTAGCAATGCCTTTTATTTCACATTACTGGTTTTACCAGTATTTTCAAAAAGAAACTGCGCCAAGCACTAGTCGCCAATGCCTCCTGTGACTGTCGTGCATAAAACAACTTGGGCCTGTTTCCTCTCCTTTGCCCATACCCTACCCCACCCTACCATCCTACCCTTGCTACTACCCTACAACTTACCTGCCTTCCTGAGGTCCCATTAGCCAATCCCAGCATCAGACTATCCTTGCTGCTCCATAGAGGGCATCACCAGTTCCTGCACAGATTGCCCCACTGGAGTGCACTCTTAAAGTGAATGACACAGCCCACGTTAGTCTGCTAATATTCCCCTCCTGGCAATGCCCCCCCCCCATTCAGACAATGCCTTTGGCTGTATCCCTACTCTGGATTAATGTTAGGCCTTAGCCCTTACCTTCTGTCTAGCCTGTAAGATCATGACCCTAGTTGTTGTCATTCCATTTTGTCTCTGATGATGCCACTACTTGGCTGCATCTTTTTTCCTGTAGTTGGATCCCAGCTCTAATGCCTTTTTTGCTAGTTAAGCTTACTCCTAGCCACTGTATGTCTGCAAAATACCTGTTTTTGTAACTTGAATCCATATGTGCTTATTTTGTTACCTTTACTCCTAGAATCACTGTGTATTTTCTCACTATACTGTTTGTTCTGTTCTTTGATATGATGTGGAGTCTATGTAAAAGAGCCTTTGGCTCAAAGGAATTATTTCCAAGTCTAAAATAAATAAAATGAAAAAATGAATAAATAAAAATGTTCCTGATACTAAAGGAAATGCTTCCTTAATCCCAAACTGCACTCATTGCTATATGTTGAGAAAATGCACCTGTTTAAGAAATGCCTGACTCCATGTGCTTTTGGTTTGCTGGCATCCATTTTGTCGATTACTATGGGCCCAGGTCAGCTGAGATCTGTGGGCGTTATAGTGCTCTAGCATGAGGGAGTCTAGGAACAAAAAAAGTGAAGCTTCCTACCTGGGAGTTCCCTTCTTTATTTTCTTTTTGCCTTATCTTATAATTGTATAAAGGCAGATCTATGTTAAAATGTGTTTTTTCATGTTTTGTTTTGTTTACTTTTCTGTATGAAACAGCCATATTTAAAATTGTTGCAAACATTTAACTAAAAGTTAAGGTATGAGGGGGAGGAGGAGGGGGAGGGCCCCCGCCCCTCCCCGGCATACCACACCAGGGCAAGACGCTTTCTCTTATCACTTCCCAAGCATCTGAAACTCCCTCCCCTTAGACATCTGCTCTGCTCAGTCCCCTTGCTCACTATCCCTTCTTCTCCGACATCATATATCTCCCTCCCACAATTGCACCAGACTCTCACTCCCCTTCTCAGGTCTACTCTCCCCCCCTTAATAATGTTCCCTTCTCAGACCTAGTCTCCTTCCTCCACAAATGTCCAGCCCATTTCCCCTACTAAATTTGGCTACAAATTCTCCATATTTATTCCTTGCCTACCCCTTGCGGGGTTCTTGCATCCCAAAGGGGTGTAGGTCCTCTGTCTGGATATCCCCCGTCCCCTTAGCCTAACAAATTACTTCAGCTCGTACCCTTGTATCTGTAGGGACTACCTGTAACTGTTGGATTTTTGCACTTATCCTTATGAGCTCATTCATGGAAATGTATAGCATAGCATTGTGTTTGTATTATGTTGTTTTTTCTGCTCAACCTATGTATGTTCAATATATGTATTTGTAACATGGCAAAATTAATAGTGCAGAAAAGGAGCAAAACAATTGGTGAAAAGCCATCACGTGGTACATGAGCAACACGGCATTATGGCACGATAATGCTGTGTTGCTTGTAAAGTACAGCAAGTAGCCACATGTGAAAAAGTAGCAGTGTGCAAAAAAACAAAAGTTAAAGAATGGTAGAAATCAAGTTTAGTAAGAGGAAGGAGGTAGGGTATATGATCAACACGACAAGTATAGCAGACACACAGTACAACAAAATGTGTAGGAGTGAAGGGGAACGAGACAGAAATGGAGAAAGGCTTAGTAAGTTTCAGCTTATGTGGAACTAGAGATATGGAGCAATACTTGGAAGAGAATTTTGGCAAACAAGTAGCCCAACACCAGAAATTGAAATAGTCAGAACCAGAGAACGTACAATAGTTGAGCGAGAGACATATCTGGAACCTGTGACATAAGCAGTGAGGCACACGGGATCCGACCAAAAGGAACACAGAGGGAGAGAGCGAGCAACCGGAAGCAGATTTAATTTTGAGACGTTCAGCGTATATGGGACACTAAATTGCAACTATGCAACAGAATCCATTGAGAGGGAAAACGGAGAACAGACTGGGGAAATGTAAGATCTGTAATGCAGCAATGAGTGCAATGAGAACAGTGACAGGTAAAAAAATGTAATATATGGATACAAACCAGTGAAAGTTGTATGCAAATGAGACAGAGAACTTGACGGCCAACGAGTAAAACGAGGGAATCGTGGTCCTCCTAAGAAGCATAATAAACGAACAGCTGTTAGAAAAGTTAAAAAATCTTTCCAAATCGTTAAGTACAATAGTAATCTAGTACCGTGCAAAAGTATGAAAAAAACATATATGTATGTAAGAGAGCGTAGCAGTAAGTGTTAAAAGTAACAGTAAACTGAACTGTATAACTTGAATGTGTCATGGTGTAATTTATGACAGCAGTACAAACACATCTGTGACATCCAAACCCATAGCAAGTCCATGTTACAAGCGCATTGATCCACTCCAAAGGTGGCATCTAATGGGGAATTAATGCATGGTTGGTCCGTTGTAGGCACAAGGCCACACAACAGCACCACCATGGATTAATTACCCATTAGATGCCACCATAGAAACATAAAAACATAGAAGTTGATGGCAGAGAAGGACCGCAAGGCCCATCCAGTCTGCCCATTTCTTTTTCTACCTTATAAATGTGCCATTGGCCTTTGCTCTGTCAGTGGTCTATCTATTCATACTCATCTGTATTGCTCCCTTATGCCTTTCCCATGCCTGTTTGAAGCCCTGCACTGTATTCATTGCCACCACTTCCTGAGGTAGGCTGTTCCATGCATCCACCACCCTTTCTGTGAAAAAGTATTTCCTCACATTCCCCCTTAATCGGCCTCCCTCTAATCTCATGCTGTGTCCTCTTGTCCTGCTATTTTTCTTATATTTAAACATGTTAGACTCTTTCACCTTGTTAATGCCCTTAAGGTGTTTGAATGTCTCGATCATATCACCTCTCGCCTCCTTTGCTCAAGGGTATACATATTGAGCTCCGTTAATCTGTCCTCATATGTCTTCTGATGCAGTCCCTGCACCATTTTGGTTGCCCTTCTCTGGATTGCCTCAATTTGGTTAATGTCCTTCTGAAGGTGTGGCCTCCAGTACTGCATGCAGTACTCCAGATGGGGCCTAACCAGTGTCTTGTAAAGAGGGATTATTACCTCTCTCTTACGACTTGTGATACCCCTACTTATACACCCTAACATCCCCCTAGCCTTACCTACTGCTTTAGAGGTCTGCTTGGATGATTTCAGGTCATCAGTGATGATGCTGCCCAAGTCTCTTTCTTCCTTTGTGACTGCCAGCAACTCCCCTCCCAGCCTATAGGTGGCTTCAGGGTTTCTCTTCCCTATGTGCATGATCTTGCACTTCTTTGCATTAAATCCCACTTGCCACTCTTCTGACCATTTTGCTAGTTTATCCAGATCTCTTCTCATTCTGCCCACCCCATCTGGATCATCTACTCTGTTGCAGATCTTGGTGTCATCTGCAAACAGACAAGCCTTACCCTCTAGTCCATCTGCAAGGTCACTAATGAAGATATTGAAGAGGAAAGACCCCAGGACTGATCCCTGAGGTACCCCACTTGTGACTTGCATCTCTTCTGACTGTATATCATTTACCACCACTCTCTGTTTTCTGCCGGTCAACCAGTTTGCCACCCAGTTGACTAACTTCTGACCCACCCTGAGCTTACCCAGCTTATTTATCAATCTTCGATGTGGAACAGTGTCAAAGCTTTGCTGAAGTTAAGGTAGGCGACATCAACTGCTCCCCCTTGGTCCACCACTCTGGCTACCCACTCAAAGAAATCTATGAGATTAGTTTGACAGGACTTTCCTGTTGTAAACCCATGCTGTCTTGGATCCTGTGCCCCTGTGGATTCCAGGTGTTGCAATATCCTTTCCTTAAGGAGTGCCTCCATAATCTTGCCCACTACTGAGGTAAGACTGACTGGTCTGTAGTTCCCTGCCTCCTCCCTGCTACCACTTTTGTGGAGTGGGATCACATGAGCCCTTCTCCAGTTTTCTGGGACCTCTCCTGTGCTCAGAGACTCACTAAACAGTTCTGCTAATGGCTCTGCTAGTTCCACCCTTAGCTCCTTAAGTACCCTGGGATGTATGCCATTAGGTCCCATTGCCTTATCCACCCTGAGCTTAGCGAGCTCTTGTAGGACCCTTTCTTTTGTGAAGGGAGTAGTGCTCACCTCCCTCCCCCCTGTGTCCATGGTGCTGAGCTGTGGGCCCTGCCCTACCTTCTCTTCAGTAAATACTGAGCAAAAGTATCTATTTACGATAGATGCTTTTACAGGGTCTTCCTCCTCACATGTCCCCTTTTCTCCATTGAGCTTAGCAATACCCCCTCTGGACTTTCTCCTTTCACTAATGTATCTATAGAAAGTCTTGTCACCTTCTTTTACTGTTCGTGCTAGTGTTTCCTCAGTTTGGGACTTTGCCTGCCTTACTGCCTTACCTGCTTCCCTTAGGCAGTTTGGTATGCCTCCCTATCTTCATCCCGCTGTGTTCCCTTATATTTCCTGAAGGCCAGCCTTTGGCTCTGACCTTTTCTGCTACTGTATTTGAGAACCAAAGTGGTTTCCTTCTTCTTTGCACTTCCTTTTCTGTCTAACACAATGGGATGTTGCTTCAAGTATTGCATCCTTAATGCTTGCCCACTTTGCCTGTATCTCTCACCTGTGTTTCTTTTGCCAGAGCTAGCTTAACTCTGTTGGCCATCTTATCAAAGTCAGCTCCTCTGAAGTCCCATATTTTTGCCTTGAATGGGATGATTTATATGTAGTAGCCAAATTGAACCATACCATGTGATGGTCACTGGCCCCAGGTGACCTTCTACCTGGAGATCTGTGATCTCTTCCTGTTAGTCAGTACTAGATCTAGGATAGCCCTGTCTCTTGTGGGTTGTTGTACCAGTTGTTTGAGGCCCTCCCCCTGCAGGGAATCCACCATGAGTCTAGTTCTGGCAGATGTTCCTGCTGGTATTGATCAATCTGTATCTGGCATGTTGAAGTCTCCCATTATCAGAACCTCCCCTTTAGCTGTCATGTTTTGTATATCTTCTAACAGTAATGTGTCTATGTCCTCCCCTGGTCTGGGGCCTGTAGACAACCCCAGTTCTTATGGCTGTCCCATTTCCTGTTTCCAGCGTGACCCACAGTTCTTCTGGCTCCTTATGTGTATTCTGAATTTCTGTAGCTTTGATATTTTCATTGACATACAGGGCCACTCCAACCCCCTTTTTGCACCTCGGGTCTCTTCTGAACAATACATAGCCAGGTACTGAAGTCTACCAGTGTGGTTACTGGTAAACCACGCCTCAGCTAATTGCTACTATGTCCAGTTTAGCCTCTGACATTATTGCCTGCAGGTCTGGGATCTTATTTCCCAGGCTGTGAGCATTTGTGTACATGATTTTCCATTAGCCAGATTTAGTGTGTTAGTTGTTGGGTGAGGTTGGAATTTCCCCTGTACAGTGCCGTATGGGAGACGGACCTTTTTTCTTACCTGGTGATGCAAATGAACTGCAAACATGCTGAATCCCTGTTTGACCACTAGCTGAGGGGGGAGGGGTGTTCTTCCCATCGACGTATGGGGTGCTGCACCCCTCTTCCCATTTGCTAGTTTAAATATTCTGCAAAGATATCAAACTTCTGCCCAATGCACTGACTCCCTCCTTAGTCAGATGCAGTCCATCAAATTTAAAGAACTTTCGCTCCCAGAACTGTTGCCAGTTCCCTACAAATCTGTGTCCTTTTTCCTGGCATCAGCCTTTGAGCCACATGTTTAGCTCCCCTATCTCCCCTTCTCTGACTTCCGCCCATCTGTCCCCCTCTCCCAGACTGGCAGGATCACAGAGAAGGAGATGCCGGACGAAATGGATGATAGTTTGTCACCCAGCCTGGTCATGTGTTCCTTGGTCTCCACAACTGACTGGCTGGCGAGATCATTAGTCCCTATGTGTATCAGGATGTCAATGTTTTCTCCTGCTTTGTGAACAATTTTAGCAATGCGGTCAGTGTCTCTCCACGCTGATGCACCTGGGAGACATCTGACCATTACCCCTGGCTGAGATGGGTATCAACTCCCTGAATCATTTTATTTATTTATTTATTTCTAAGAATCAGTTTATAACCTTTGAGCCAGAGGCTCGTTTCCAAGGTACTTCATCACATAAAGACATACATTGTGTTTTTGGTTACATAGCATAGATTTGCAAAACAATAGGCGTTCAACAGAGGCACGTCACACTGTGGTCAGACAAATACAATTAGGTTACAGGGTACATGTAATTGATAACAGGTGTTACACAAGTTGGTATCAAGTGAGCAATCTAGTTGGTAAACACCTAAACAGCTGGCACTGGCCAGGTTAAACATAGGCACGGTGTACAGGGAAGTGGTGGTGGGGATGGCTAGGTGGAGAGCTGCCCGGGGGGCATTGTCAAGAGAAGCAGAGGTGGAGGCTATGTTCAGAGACAGGAGCAGTTATGAGTGCTGATGATGTGGTTCCGAAGGGTGGTTTTGAACTTGGAGATGGTGGTGGCATTGGTGATGGGGGCAGGGAGAGAGTTAAACCAGATTGGGGCTCTATAGCAGAAGGACTTCTGGCAATGGCTGGTTCTTGATCTGGGGACCTTTAGAGTGGTCTTGTAGGAAGACCGTGTTGCAATAGTGGGAGGGCTCTGGTGGATGGATGCCGTTACCCCAGGGGGGGAGAGCCGAAGTAGGGTTTTTTTTGTGAGGAGACAGGTTTGCTATCGGAGCCATTCATCCAGGGTAAGCAGGTTAGCCTCGAGCATACAGCTGACAGGTGTGTGTGAGCCTGGGGGCACCAGTAATCAATCTGCAGGCTTTATTCAGGGTTAAGTGAATTTTGTTGAGTGCAGTGGTGTCGGCAGCACCATATACTGGTGAGCCATAGTCTACAAAGGACAGAGACGGATGATGTAACAGCGAGCGAGAGCATTTGGGAAGAGCAGGTTCTATGGCAGAAGAGGATGCCAAACCTGATGTTAGTGGCGGATGCTAGGGCCCGATGTGGTTGTGAAATGTGAGGGCTGAGTTGAAGGTAACCCCCAAGGTATTTGTAGGAGCAGACTTGTTCCAGTGGCTGATTGGTACTTGGAAGGATATAGAGTGGGTGGTTGCTAGCTTTGTTTTGGGGTGGGAAAAGAGCATAGCTTTGGTTTTATTAAGATTGATGATGAGTCTCGCCCCTTAAACCAAGCCTCGCACTGTTGAAAGACTGCTGTAGGGAGTCCTGTAGGAGATGGGATTGTGTGGGTGGCAAAAGGACAGCTCATCTGTATACAGTAGAATTTTGCCAGGGCATGCACTGGGCAGGGTGTTCAGATAGGCGTGAGACGGAAGGGGGCCCAGGATGGAGCCTTGGGGGACCCCAGAGAGATGGGCGGGTATCGGAGAGTGTGCTATTAATTTTACACACTGAGATCGAGTGTCAAGATAGCTAGCGTACTATGCTAGGGGGCCAGCTGAGAGACCAGTGTGGCAGAGTGCATCAGCAGAAGTGGATGGGAGACGGTGTCGAAAGCCTTTGAGGAGGTCGATGAACACTGCACTAGCTAGGAGCTGGTATCCAAGGAGGAGTGTAGAAAGTTGGAGAATTCATAAGGGCAGTGCTGGTACTGTGACCAGCATGGAAGCCATGTTGCTCTGGGCATAAAATGTTATGCTTAGCCAGATAATCAGTGATTTGAATGGCCACCACTTTCTCCAGGGCTTTGGGGGAGGATGGAGATTGGCCGTAGTTGCTGGCCAATGACCTGTCGCCCCTTTATGAATAGGTGTGATAATGGCTGTTTTCCAAGCTGTGGGAAATTGTCCCAGGCAGAGTGACTGGTTAATTAGGCTGGTGAGTGGGGCAAGGACTTCATCTAGCACCAGCCTGAGGATGCTGGGGTCCAGTGAGTCACTGCCGGGATTGTTGCCATTGAGAGCTTTGATTAGGATGGGTCTGGCTTCCCGGGTGGAAATCTTTCGCAGGTGGAAGCTGGGGTGCTGGAGGACAGGGGGAGGTTGGTTGGGGAGTCTCCTATGATCAGAAATTTTTGGGATTTCCTTTTTGCTTTTTTTGTTTTGGTTCCTGATTTGGGTGAGTTTTGTTGTGCTAGCTCCTGTGCTGCAGTGTCCTGCTCTGCAGTGTCCTCTGCCCCTTTGTTTGATTTCAGAGATAGAGGCATATACCTGTTTGTAGTGTTTATATGGTTTTTGGAGGTAATATGTTGGAGAGCAGAGAGTGATGGGGCACCTGATTTGCCTCTCCTAACCACCTGCCAACCTCCTGGACCAACTATCCTCTGCGGTCGAGGTTTTTCTGTTGGATGTTGGGGAAATGGTGGGTGGTTCTTCTAATGTATTTCCTCTTGAATATGAAATTTGAGGCGCGCAATCTCTGCCCATGCTGCCCGGAGCTGAGCCCTAAGATCTCCAATGGCCCAGCATGAAGGACAGTGTCCTAAATCCTGTAAGACTGTCCTTCTGAAAATTGTTCCACAGTACCTGCAGTTAATGATATCCATTCCAGATAAGTTGCTGGGTTTATAACCTAGTCAGAGTAATTAGAAGGAAGAAAATGCAAGTAATGGTTTGATTTTGTGTTTTGTTTTTGTATAACTTGTTATACAAAGTTAAATTACTAGTGCCCCTGTAAATGAGCTCACCTTGTGGATGCTCCACTGATCCGCCCCATCCTGCTCTGCCACAGGAAATGACACAACTGTGGTACCCTATAAAAGGAGTGTAGTGTGGGGTGGTTGGGGATGGGGGTGGGTGGCTGGGCCCTTCCCCTGCCGATAAAGAAGAACCACGGACGAAAGAACAAGGAGGTAAGAGCAGAAACAATCAGTCAACAACTAATGCAGTAACCCTGAAAGCTTATCCTAATGTTAGATAAAACTGTAAAACCTGTAAAGCACCACCTGTAATAATTTTAGATAAGATACAGTATACCCTGTAAGAAACACTTTGCTACAGAGAAAAATAAAGCAGTAACAGAAGATATACCTTGCAAAAGACAATTGGAATCAGAAGATTACAGCAGTAATCTGTTAGCACGCACCTGTATGCACACCTTGTAATAATGTAGATTTAGGTATACCAGCAACAACAATTTGAATCAGAGAAAATAAAGCAATGAAATGTTAGCAACAAACAGTAGCAATCCCTGTGAGTACAAAATAAAAACAACAACACGCAGTAAATCTGCTTAGCCAAAAGAAGTCTTAATCCTTTTCCCTTGCTCTGGTAAGGTTCTCTACTCTGCCTTTCAAGCAATCTTTAGAAGAAAAGAGCTCAGGTGAAGCTAGGTGCCTTGGCCAGCAAACCAAGTCTTCTTTATTTATTTATTTATTTAAGAGATTTACCAGGAAGGCATACTGAGCGGAGTACCGCTCGATTCCAGATGCGCCTTGGGGGTAGGGGGTTACATGGGTGAAGTAATAAGATGAGAACAGTTCATACATATGTGAAAAGGTTATAACAGAAAGTGGTACAGTAGTATAGTAGAAATACAACAATACAAGTGACAAAATTGTATATACAAAGTGGGTAAGGCATACGTACAACTTACAACAGTAGTAGGTTCAGCAATAAGCATTTAAATAGCATTAATGTGACAATATCGAAAAAAATGGGATCATCGTGGATTAATGCTTACATGTTATGCTTTTGAATTTATTTTTGTATACTGGATATTTTTCACCTTTTCCCAACTGGATGGCATGTACTGTTTGCTGTACTGTTTGCCTATGCACTCTGATATGTTATGTATCCTGTTTTCTTTATATCCTCTGTATCCCCTTTCCCCCAGAAGATATCTGAAAATGAACTATTACAGATCAGTATGCCTTTTCTGGTGAAACTTTTCAAATAAATAAATAATTGACAGGGCACATGATCTCCAACCCTATAAAAGGGACTGTCTGAGCACAGTCTGAAAGATGAGAGAAAGAGGAGATGAGATCTGAACCATGGAGGTAGCAGTCCTCTGCTGGACTGAAAACTGACTGATGCAAGAGGGGAGTAGTCGGTGCTGGGGGCAGTCTCAGAAAGACTGACCAATGGCAGTGCTAGCCAAGGCTGGGATGTTTCTGGACCAGAGCTGAGTTGAGCAGCTGGAGAGGTGATTGGTCTACCTGAAGTATGAGCTACAGAGGTGCCGGTTCAGGTAGTACCATCCTCAGGTACTGGTATTGATCCTGTGAGCCTACTGGCTGAGTGGAAGCTGACAGCCTCGAAGCAAAGTTTTTATAGTTGCCCAAGATCACCCTGAGCAGTCAACTAGTACAAGTAGTTCAAAAGTTCCAGATTTGCACTGTTTTAACTGTTTATTTCTTTATCCAGTATCTCCAAGTCCTTATGTAATAAAGTACACTGCTCTATGGGACATTTGAAAAAAAAATTTTCTCACCTTCTGTGCCCTCCCACATGCTGTTGAAAATGCCTGTCATTGAGTGAAGAGTTAATTTCATATCAATTCCAAGATGAGTGGACCTAAAGACTGTGGTCACAAGTGGTAATTGTGATGCTGTAAAGGTGATGGCCAGTAGCAGTAAAAAAAGCAATAAACAGCACAAGCAAGTCCTTGTTATAGTCTAGAGGAGACAAAGCCCAACTGGTCCTCATGTTTCCATGGCTACTATGTCTGGAGATGGCAAGTCTGTTATTAAGCATGGTGTTCTGCAATACTGGAGCTCCCAATTGGTGCAAACTCAGAGTTTTCCTGGAAACATTTCACGCAGGCTGCAGTATAGAGACCTCATGTGGCAACAGCCAACTTGAAAAGTTCTTAAAAAGATATTGTCCCAAGCTGTGCTACGGTGATTCTGGTGCCCAACCGATACCCAAACAGCAGTCCAAACAGGGCAATTGCCAGTGTAAAACAGTTAGTAAGCACCCTCTGTTAGTGAGAGCGTTAAACTTGAGGTACATTGCTAAACAAATTTCTTCAGATGCTAAATCTGTATTACAGTGTAAGTACTGTCTTGATGTAGCTACTGTATGTGCCTGCTAACAGTTATCTAAAAAAGCATAATTCCTCATCAGAAGTTTAAGTTCTTCTTGGCATTTTCCTTTATAGCCAAGAACTCCATTTATCTGTCTCTCTGCACTTTCCTAGCAACAGTAGAATACACATTTCAAATTGTCTTTCTATGGTATTTACATAAAACATTTATTTATTTATTAGAAAAGTCAGATTTACAACCTTTGAGTCATGGACTCATTTACAAAGGCACCTCATTGTGGGGGGGGTAGACAGAGTTACATAGTGTGGTTACAACAGTGAGAACAATACAGGTGCAGAACATTAAACATAGAGTACACATAGGCTATATAATAATGTTACTTATAATAGGTTGCAGTCAAATACAAGGTACCCAAGGGTTACATTGGGGGTACAGCCCTGGACATACCTAGATAATACCTGGAGAGGATGGAGGTAGGGATGGGGAGTGGGTGGAGGGACGGGAAAGATGATAGGCTGTCCAGAGGATGTTGTCAAGTCAGGGAGGCCTGACAGGAGGATCCCACAGTGGGATTAATTAAGTGCATCTACAGTAATGAGCATCGAAGAGATGATTCCGGAGGGCAATTTTGAAGGGACCAGTTTTGGCAATGTCTGTAATGTAGGGAGGGAGTTGAACCAAGCAGGGGCTCGGTAATGGAAGGACCTCTGGGCTAGCGAGGCCTTGGTTTTTGGCTCCAGAAATTTGGGCTTGACAGAGCTACGGGTGGCAACAGATGAGGATGCACACCATAGGGAAGCAGAGACCCCCAGGGTGGAGAGCTCTAGAAGAGATTTGTTGGTGAGTAGGCAGGTCTGGTAGCACAGACGCTCCTCAAAGGTGAGCAGCGTGGCAGTGAAGTAGAGCAGGCAAGTGTCAGTACGGCTAGGGGCTCCGGTCAGGAGCCTGCAGACCTTATTGATTGAGAGCTGGATTTTAGTCAAGGCAGCATTGTCCGTCGCAGAGTAAATGGGCAAGCCATAGTCCACTAGCGACAGGATGGAAGAGGTGATGGCCAGCCAGACGGCAACTTGGGGGATGCAATATCTATGACAGTATAGTAGGCCTATCCGAGAATTTATGGTGGAGGATAGGGCATTGATGTAGGTGTGGAAGGTGAGAGCCGAGTTGAAAGTGATGCCTAGAGATTTGTAAGAGGTCACTTGCTCCAGCAGGTGCAAAGTGCTGGGGAGAATGAAGAGGGGGGCATTCTTGGCCTTGTTTTGGTGATGGGAGAAGAGCATTGACTTAGTCTTCTTTAGGTTAATGACAAGTCGGTGGTCAAGGAATCACTTTTCAGCTTGGTTGGAGGTGTGCTTGAGGGATACGTGGAGAGAAGAGGGATCAGGGTGGGATGCAAAGAGAACTGCATTGTCGGCACAGAGAAGCATTTTTCCTGTGCAGGAGCTGGGGAGAGTATTGAGGTAGAGGCTGAAAAGCACAGGCCCCAGAATGGAGCCCTGGGGTACCTCAGAATTAACAGGCCGGGTATTGGACAGGGATCCATTTATCTTCACACACTGAGATCTAGTAGAGAGGTAGCTGGAGAACCAGGCATGGGGACCAGTGGAAAAGCCGAGTTGGTGGAGGGAGTCGAGCAGAAGGGGGTGACAAACAGTGTCAAAAGCCTTGGAGTGGTCTATGAACACTGCGTCGGCAAGGTTGCCAGAGTCAAGAGCAGAGTGCAGGTATTGAGAGAACTCCAGGAGAGCAGTAGGGGTACTGTGTCCTGGGCAGAAACCATGTTGTTCTGTGCACACTATGTCATATTTGGTCAGATACTCAGAGAGTTGAATAGTCACTATTTTTTCTAAGGCTTTAGAGAGTGGGGGGAGGATAGAGATCGGCAGGTAGTTGTTAGGTATGGACCGATCTCCACTGTTATGTACAGGGGTGATTCCGGCTGATTTCCAGGCACTGGGAAACTGATTGAGGCATAGAGGCCAGTTTAGTAGGTCTGTAAGGGGGACTAGGATGACATCCAAGACCAGGCGGAGGATTCTGGAGTCTAGGAGGTCACAGCTGGGGTTGTTGCTACCCAGGGCTTTTAGCAGGTGCGGCCTGGCTATGTGGGGGGATATAGTGTGCAGGTAGAAAGGAGGGCGATCCAAGGCAGGGGGGATAGAGGCAGGGATTAGGTCAAAAAAGTTGTTTGGGAGGACAGAGCTTAGGTCAGAGAAGGTAGTATTGAGGCAATCAGCTATGTGAGTTGGGTCTGTAGTGATGGTGCCATCGATGGAGAGCTGGGAAGGTGGGGGGAGCAGGTCTTCCCATTAAGCTTTTTCATGCTGTCCCAGAAAGTCCGGGCGGAACTCCAAGTAGATGCGAGGGTGGTCTGATAGTGCTCTGCCTTGGCCCATCTAATGGTCCAGGTGCACTGATTACATGCCACATTGTAGGCTTGTCTATCAGCCAACTTGCCTGATTTGATAGCGTTGTGCCAGAGATTATCCCTATGCTTAAGTTTTTGGATAAGGGATGGGGAGATCCATGCAGCATTTTGTTTTTTAGTATTGCTGAAGGCATTGGTGAAGAGGTCTAGGGCAGAGTCAATATCAGGGGCATGACGGAAGGGAGACCAGTCCAGCTGTGCTAGATGAAATTTTAGCTTTCTGAGACCCCCAGAGCATAGGCGCCAGTGCAAGGTGGCCAGGGACACAGGTTTCGGTATGGAGGATGACCAGAGAAAGAGGACAGGTGAGTGATCACTAAGTGAGTTGGGGAGGAAGTTGATACCCCGGATTTCATGAGGGTGGTTTGATAGTATTACATCTAGGAGGGTGCTGGAGCCACTTGTCCGGTTGAATCTAGTGGGCTGGGTGACTAACTGGGACATGTCCAGGGCAGTGAAGGAGTCCCTGGTATGGGAGGCAGTGGTACCAAGCCAATTGACATAAAGGTCACCTAGGATGAGTTGCTCAGCTTTGTGTGGTAGGGAGGTGAGGTAGTTGATGAGAGACTGGACCACTGGGTTCTGGTTCCTTGGGGGTATGTAGGAGACCGTGATGAAGAGTGGACCCTTGGCTATGGTCAGGGGTCATTTTTAGAGTGTGGGCTTGGCTGCCATAGTCAAGCTTGGGGTCAGGGAGCGCATGGCTTATAAGAGTGTCCCGCATGTAGATTGCACACCCACCGCCTCGTTTACCAAATCAGTCTTCCCTGAACAGGGTGTATCCAGGGAGGGAAATAACGGAGTCAGGGGTTGTTTTGGAGAGCCAGGTCCCCACTAGCACAATAATATCAGGTTGGTGTTGTACAACCCAGCACAGGAGTACAGCAGATTTCTTTAGAAGGCTGCATATGTTCAGTGATGCAACACATAGACCGGCTCCAGAGTGGCGTATGGGAGGGTTAGTTGGTATAGGTCCAGGTTTTGGGTGTATATTCCCAGAGAGCAGTAAGAGCAGAGTGATTAATCTAATTAGGGGACAGTGGCGACAAGGACCCTTAGTGTCCACGTCAGTTAGGCATAGGTGTTTCTTGCAAGGAAGAAAGTAAAGGAAAAGATACAGTGTACATGTTCATAGGGGAAGGTTCTAGCATAAAGAGAGTAAGCTACTCAGTCACTGTGCTTAATAGCTCAAATATTTTTTATTGATTTCACATTTGTGGCCACTTAGTACACCAACAGGTTGCTATGCTTGACAATTTCCTTTAAGGCTAGTGGTTCTTTATTTTACCATAATCTGTTTTTATTCTGCCAGCTAACTGTATTGTAGTCTCTCCTAAACTGCCACCACATTTCTAGGCTTAGTTGCTTGCAAGTGGCCACCCTTGTGACATAAATAAGGACATTTTTTTTATATTGAGCATGGTGAGTGAGAAACTTGATATATCAAGTAGAACTACTTTTGGTTGTCCAGAACTGAAACTATCATGTGCATTCCTTACGAATCTATTAACACTCTGAGGTTAAGACAAGTGACAGTGAAGCATTTGCATACGCTTGTACTGTATACAGTATCTACAATAGGAAGCTCTGTGATCTACTACTACTACTGCATCAGCCACTGTACCACCCTATGAAAATCAAATCTGTTTGTAGTCTCAAGGCACAACCCTTCCAAAACCTGTTATCTTATAATGTACCAACACACTTTACACATTTGAGGTATAAATGTTGAGTGATAAGCCTGCATCTTTACAATTCAGAAAAGAAGGACTGAGATCTTCTTCATTTAAGATTTTAAAAAGGCAGTGTCATATTTGTTTTCTTAAAAAGATGCAATTGTAAATGAATATTTTGGTCCTGGTATCGTGTAACATCATTTAAATTGAGATGTTAACCTTGTACATAAATGTATATGCACAATGTCTACAATAAATAATACTTAAAATGTTATGGCTTCACTCCAAATCTTGTCATGCATCTTTATTTGAATCATCCAAGAAAACAATTGTCTGGCTTTATAGGTTAGCTGGGGCACAGAGATGCTTCTTTTAATTTTTGTCTCGAGGAGCAGAAAGCTGAACAGTGCTGGCTGCTTAAATTTGTACAAGATTACTGATGCTCTCATACCAAAACAATTAGCTCAGTGTCCCTGTTAACTTGTAAATCACAGATACAGTATGTATAAGAGAGAACTAGGAGGCATGTATATGCTTTCCTTTGATTTCACTAGCCATAAATAGGAAGCCTGTATATGTTTTGCTTTGCTTTGGCCAGGGCTAAGAAGCCTGCTCATGTTTTGCTTTGCTTTGTATAGTGTATTGTACTAGCCAGAGCAAGGAAGTTTACATGTTTGCTTTGCTTAGTATAATGTACTTTACCAGTACTTGGAAACCTATATATGTTTTACTTTGCTGTGCTTAGTATAATGTACTAGCCAGAACTAGGAAGCCAAGACTAAGTAGTCAGTATATGCAATATACTTCTGCATTACTCCTCTTGGGTGGCTCCTTATAGTCTTATAGTCTCCCAGCATGCAGCAACAATTTTTGCTTACCCTATCTTGGTGCTTTTATGAACTGAGCTGCTGACTGCAATTATTTTCCCTATCTACCTCGGTGGCCCTCATGTAGTATTCTGCATAATGTTCCAGTTTCCCTCCTTACTTTGCTTTTTCTGTCTCACCCCATCTGAGTGGCCCACATAAGGTGATATGCTTACCTGCCATGGGAACCAGTATCAGAACCAGACCTGGTACCAGACCCAATGCCCATGCCAGGGTTCATATGACAAAGTTGAAATCTGACACATCCTGGCATGGTTCAATCAGTCTTTATTAGGCTAGTCACCAACTAAATAAAAAGCATGGTCCATTCTCATAGACAAAATTCGCAATAATGCATATAATTAGGCTTGGTGGTTTTTGATTTTTATTTTTGGACAAAAACAATGGAAAAATCGATGTTTATTTTTCATTGTTAAAATCTTCATTCTACGACTTTTATTGCACATTATACAGGTCAATCAAGTTTATTTCATTATTTTTCATGCCATGAGAAAGCTTGTACCATGGGCAGCATTCATGGGGATGACTTCAAAGCATAATGCTCTGACCGGGTCATGGGGAAAATCTGCAGCCTCTTCCCTCTTTTGTATCATATGGCCCAAACAAGCTTCCATTGAGGGCTGAGTAATCATCTCCTGACTGAGCTTCAATTTGGTATGCATTTTACTGCTCAGGTGTTCGGTGATGCAGTTTGAGTGGCCACTCACTTCTGTTTTGCAGACTTTACATCTTAGAATGTCTATGGCTTCCCCAAGACCATTTTTTCAAGTGTTTTTAACTCAAAGTCAGGGTATTCAGAGCAGTACTTGTCCACAGTTTTCCTTTTGCAACCAAATGGCAGCCGACATCTGACCCACATCTACCGTAGCACTAAGCGGCCAGATTGTGAACTAGAGGTAAGGGCAGTCATCTTATGTTGTGCCTCATTAAGTGATTACTCGAGAGACCCATGTACCAGTAAAAAAATGCAGCCAGAATAACATGCAAGTAATCAGGTGTTAAGTGATTCATGCTGAGAGAGAGCAGAAATGCTATTGAAAGTCTAACTACCTACTGTCTGTCAGTCAGGGATGTGCAAACAGAATAACAGGCAAGTAATTAGGTGCTAAGCGATTCAGGCTGACAGAAAGGAGAGATGCTGTTGCAAGTCTAACTAACCGTTGTCTGTCACTCAGGGATGTGTGAACTTAATGTTGTCTTACTTTTGCTGTCCACAACAAGTGTTACAGTACCCTATTGTGTGGTTCCCTCACTCTAATTGGCTTAACGGTACCATTTTCTACTGTTTATTTTGTATCTCTGTATTCTGTACTCTCCCGGGTCGTGCTTGAAAATAGGCCGGTCAAATTGCCTAACACACTTACCCAGTCACCAAAAGCTAATAAATAAATAAATAAATTCTGATCGTTACAGACGTTTATGTGTTTTCACCGGAAAGTGCAAATTTACAAAAAACGACGGAAATCAACTATATTCAATTAAAATCGAAAACCGCCAAGCCTACTTATAATAAAGGATATATTTTCATCTATCAAATAGAAGCAGTAAGCAAAATAATTATTATAATATACCTAGTTGTCTTTTCTTGGTTCTGAGGGTGCCAGAAAAAACCTTCCATAAGTAAATTACATGCATACACATTACACATAGAGCAACTGCCACAATGCTTGCCTATATATTACAAATAACTAACCACAATAGCCTTACTGACCTGTAGTCTTTGGCTATTCAGGATGATCATTGGCTATTCAATTTTGATATGAGAAACTGAAATATTAGAGAAATATTAGAAGCAAAAAGCTGATCCCAATTTCTAACTTATTCCTCTGTGACCCATCTGCAATGTCCAGCTGAGACCTACTGAGACTAACTCACATGGCAGCCATTTACAACGCTGCCCCAGCGTGTCTGACTGTTTACATAAAGACTAGGACATTTAATCGTTGTTTCGGGAGGGAGGGTTCAGGCTTGAGTTGCCCAGAGGAGGAGGAGAATGGAATTTACAACTAGTGGTTATGCCAAGAAATGGTCTCATAGTTTCTTGTAAATGGTAGCATAAAACCATGGATATTTCCAAATATCAACTGGTGATTTCCACAAGACTAAGGTGAAGAAATTATACAAAATAAAATTAAAGTATGTCAAGAAATAGCCTCATTACTTGTGGTGAAAAAGTACAGTTATTAGCACCTTGTAGTTAGAAAAGTGTTATCATCTCATCTTGTGGCTAAGACAGGTGTTATTGTGGTTCGAGTAGATGGTGTTATATGATTAGAAAAAAATACTACATGTTATTATGTAATTCCCCAATTTGATGACTTTAATGTAGGACAAGCTGAGCTATAAGCGGTCTGCTTTTATGCTTTGTATCAGAAATATGAATACTGGGCCTTGGCACTTTTTATTTGGTTCTAGCTGGAATGCTTTGGCCTGCATGACATTTATTCAGACTCAGGTCCTTTCTGGCTAGTTTTTCCTTAGTATGCTCCATCCTGGCTAGTCCAGGTCTTTGTGAAGACTTTCCTGGTAACAACCCATCCTCTACCTAATAATGTTTTACTTGGGTATCAGGCTCTGGGCATTCCTCGCCTCTCTTTACTTCAGGGTGCTCCATATTCTGCGGAATCATCAGCCAGGGTCATCACTAGGGGTGGACATTCAAGGCTGCAGCCCTGAATAAAATTTCACACAGTTTGTAATTTGTTTTTTGTTTACACTGCCCACTCTGTCCCTAAGTTCTAAACCCAGCCAAACCCCATCTTTGTGCATCCTGCTGCTGCCTCCCATCCCCCCCCAGTACTCACTGTGTCACATCAGCTTGTCTGTCTGTGCAGGAGATCATGTTTCATGTAGGTTACTACAGACAGAGGGTGCCGCACTAATGCAAGAATAACTTCTTTCTTAGAAACCTGTAACTTTCTGAGTCGATAAGTCTTTGCCAGCACTGGAGTAACATGGAGGCAGCAGCACTGCTGGAGAGAGACTACAGACTAGCTGCATAGCATGGCAGGAGAGGGAGAGATAGGGGAATGAGCTACCAGTGGGGGAAAACAGTGCTGGCTGGGATTCAGAAGGGACTCACCTCCTTACCCATGCAGCTGGTGAGCTGCTCGAGAACACAGGGTAAACAAAGGGAGGGAGTTCCAACACTGCCCAATAATCCACAGTCCTCCTGTTGCATTATTTTGGGAATGTAGGTAGTCTATTGATTTGCCAAAATATGTAGCACACTTAACTTTCCTGGGCCTATAGTCAACTCAACTGTAAAAATGAGTAAAAGCAAGACCCCACTGTAAATGAGACTTGTCTCCCAGCTGGGCTGTCCCAGACAAATGGCAAAAAAAATGTCTAGGGCTCCTTTTCGCATTTTACAACTAGTGCTGGAGTTGATTGGACAACTCTACAGAGAGAAATATGGTGGTGCACAGTGCCTGTGAGTGAGTTATTTTTTTTTTTTTATTTATGACAATTTTAGTAACTCATTTACATAGGGGTATGAGGGGAAGCTGGTCATACAGTCACACAATATTATAAAATTAAAATGGACTCACCAATTCTACCGGACTCTGAAGCTAAAGATCCACGGTGTGGTACTTTCTATTCTCCAGAAACTAAAGCCAACTCTATCTTGTAGTAAATCTTTTATTTCAGAAATCACATATGCTCATAGCCAAAAGTGCACAGTGCAAAAAAGACATAATCATAGTTCGAACAGAAAGCTAAAAAGCTCTTTCCCCAGAGATGCATGGCATGTCCAGCTGGTGTATTGGGTAGGCCATGCATCTCTGGAGAGAGAGAGAGCACTTTAACTATATATTCAAGCTGGGAACATATTCGTTTTGCACAGTGGACTTTCAATATGTAGAACAGACACCATGGACCAGATCATAATGTAGTGCTGCAGTGTGTTGGTTTGCCTCCAACCATCTTCTGCTCATACTTCTCAACCTTTTGTGTCCCTAATTGTCCCTTATTTTGAGTGTCCATGTCCCTTATTTCAACGATAAAAGTTTGTCACTGAAATGAAGGACATGGACACTCAACATGAGGGACAATGAGGGACACTGACCATCATAATGATGGCCACATCTTCTAACATGGATATTCAGGCTCAGAACACTGTGGAAACTTTTCTGTTTACTTGTGCAAAGTTTATTTTTAATTTAGCAAAGGGGTCGAAATTGTCAACAGCCTGCTAGCCAAATGCTGGTGGATTTTATATCGGGCTAGTAAGATTTTCATTTAACTAGCCCTGCGGGCTTGTACTGAAGAAGGCAACACTTCAATAGGTACACCAGCTGGGCCAGTGGAAATGTCTGTGGGGCCAGTGGATTTTCCCATTCACTAGCCCTGCTGGTTAGTGGATGCAAAACTTAATTTCGACCCCTGTTAACATCTTAGAATATTATAGATTTCAGCTTTAAAGTCTGAATTTAAAGCACATTCCCTGTATGGGCAGCACCTTCTCCATGATGGACAGATGAGGGACAGAACAATTTTGAGGGGTAAAATGAGGGCTGTTGCCCATAATTCGGGACAGTTGAGAGGCATGCATTTGTTTTGTTTTGGAAATAACTCAATTGATGCACAATTTCTGATTTGACAGTTACATCATGCATCGCAGGGTGAGGTTTTCTTTCAGTCTGCAAGGGACCCTTATCTTGCAATACACAATATAGTAGTCAAATCAGAAATTGCACATCAGTCAAGGGATTCTAAAGCAAAAGCAGACTTTACTTGAAAATCCCATATATTCCTTATAAAAATGTATGGCAGATTTGTGACATACAGAATCAGCCTCAGAATGCACCAAAGAGCATCAAAACCTCCACCTCTTCGGGTGGCCTCCAGACCCCTGCTTGCTGGTTTAGGATCTCAGGAGTGGTTTCAATCCACTAATGTATTGAAATGCTACAAATACCCCTATTGTCAGCTGCCCTTAGCCGAGAGTGCACTGTGCCATCATCATTTGTTGTGTAGGAAGCCCAGAAGACAACTATTATCTATTGTCTTCTCAAACATGGCGTTCAAAGATTTTTGTCTTGGTATAATCTATTGCACTTTATTCCTACTACTTGACAATGTGTTCATCTCACTTACATTAGGCACTGGCCACAAACACCACAGTTGTGCTCCTAGTTATAAACTTATAATTGCACCATATTATATCACCTGTCCTTTACCTGACCTGCTAGTAAAAAAGCCACTACTGTAAATCTGCTCAGTCACAAAATGCAGTTTGGACTTGCTTCCACTGATGGGCTCCACATATTCAAGATCATTTACTTTCTGCTTGTAAACTCAGGTTATATAAAGAGCAATCCTGGCCAATTAAATGAAATACTTAATTCCTAGCAAGTAAACTCTGGGCTGGCCCAAAGGTCTTAGAATAATGCATCTCAATGTCCATAGTATGGTCTCTAAATTGGCTGATGTTGAGTCTATGGTCTCTGTGCACAGCCCCCACATCTTAGCCATTACTGACAGCTAATTAAAACCATATACCAGTAACTCCAAAACTGAACTACCAAACTATATAGTCCATCTTAAAGACAGACTAAATAAGAAAGGTGAGGACATTTTATTCTACATCAGATCAGATCTGGTTGCTGAGATATGCACCCCCCAAATATGTAGTCACTACTAGTAATGGCTACTAATACAACTGAACTTGGGCATCAAAAAACTAAATTTATGATGTGTGTACACTCCACTGAAGGCCGAATGGAGGGTTTCAAGGAAGTGGTGCAACTGGTAGCTACCCTAGTACATACTGAAGTAACCATGGGAGATTTTAACTTAAATTGGCTAAGTAACACTGAAGCATAAGGAACCTCTTGGATAATTATAACCTTAAACAAATGCTTACTGTACCTACTAGATTAAACATCAAATTGGGCTATAACACCCTCATTGATTAGGTATTGGTCAGCAGTATGGACAGAATCGGGTTGCTTGGGCAATTGTCTAACTCAGTCAGTGACCACTCTACTATTTGTTGTCTCTGGCACAATGAAACAATTCAGAACCAGTCACAAAAGATGTCACATACTGCAACAGTGAAGCTATTACTGTAATTCCTAAGCATTCTTGCATAAACTTTTATGCACTGATTGGTCCTGTTTGGATGCAATGCCCAATGTAAACTGTGAATTGGACCTTTTTATCACGGAGTTCATGAAATGACTTGCTCACCATGGCCCTGTCACCATATGCAGAGTTAAAAATATATACTCTAAATGACTATCCAAAGGCCACTTCAAATAAATGAATTAAAGAGACACTGCCTGGGGTGTCTCTAAGAAATCCAACTTACACTTTGATTGAGTTGCATACAGATGCTTGCAGAGTAAGCGCAAATGCAAACTTAATATTGCCAAAAGTGCATACCTCAGGATGCAGCAAACAGCTAACCCGAGCGACCCTAAAACATTCTGGAATTGAATTAACTCCTTACTCAATCTCAGAACAACCACGACCCCTCTGACCCTTGAAGTCAAGCATACAGACCAAAATCAGTTGCAGAGTTATTCAATGACCACTTTTGCAACTTAGAGAAATTCAGACATCCAGCTAATCAAAAGGTTTGATCACTTGTTTTAAGTATGCCTAACACAGTGACATCATCCACAATTTTACTTTAAAAAAGTCACTGTTAAAGGTCTGCAACCTGCTGAACCACCTAAAAGCAGAAAAATTGGCAGTTTTAGCTTAATACCTAAATTCCTTAAAGTTGCCACATTACAAATTGCTCCACCTACCACCAAAATATTTAGCCAATCCTTTAAGACAAAGATAAGCCTGATATCTGGAAATTAGCCTGTGTAATCTCTGTTCAAAAAAAAGAGTAAGGAAACTGTCCTGAATAACCTCAGACCTATTTCTATCCTACTGGCCTTAGCTAAAGTTCAGGAGAGGCTCATTCATAATCAACTCACTTCTTACCGAGAACAGCAGTTTACTTTGTGAAGAGCAACATGGTTTCAGAGAGGACCACAAAACTTGCACAGCACTAGTTAGATTCACAGACATGGTCTACCATGCCATGGACCTGACCAAAACCCACAGATTATCAGACCATGACCACTCTTACGGAAACTAGTGATCTAGAGCTGGAGGCCCAACACCTAAGTGGTTCTCTGTTTGTAAAACAGATCAAAGGCTGCAAAAGTTAGTAAGGAAATGTCCAGGGTAAATATCATCATTTGTGGTGTTCTTCGGGGTCTATCTTAGGTCCTCTTTTATTTAAAAGTTTCATCATTAGCTTGCCAAAAATCTGCAAAACTGACAAAACACTGCTTTATTTATTTATTTATTAGCTTTTGTTAACCAAGTAAGTGCGTTAGGCAAAAAACCTGCCTATTTTCAAGCACGACCCAGGAATGTACAACAGTAAGGGGACACAATATAACAAAGACAAGTATATATACATAGAAACACTGGACCACCATGCAGGGCGTTTAGACAAGGGTACAGAGAGAAAACAACCAGAGTGGGAGGAGGTAATACTAAACTAGGTGGATTTTTCAGGAGCTTGATATGACTACTTAGCAGTTTAAGGATTACACAGAAACTCAGAATGACTACTTAGCAAGCATTAGACATGGAGTGAGCAGAAGGGGCCAGAGAGGGAAATTAGGGGCACTTGCAGATACCAGGAGATATCAAGTAAGAAAAAAGTGTTTTTTTGAATGAGTTGTGAGATGGGGAATGCTTTATGTCGGTAGCAAGGGAGTTCCAGAATTTGGAAGCAAGATGGGAGAAAGCACATTCACCTATTTTAGTAGAGCAAGGAGAAATGGCGAGCAGGGGAGAAGTTGAAGACCTTAGGTGATGGGCTTGGATAACTGGTTTGAGCATAGCCACTAGTGTGTCAGGACATGGTGGACGGGATAAGGAATCAATAAGGTTACCCAGAGTGTAGGAGCATATACCATCGGGAGACAGCCAGTTTAGTGTAGAGTAGAGAGGGCACTGATGGGTGAGATGGGGGACCGACAGGGCAAATCTGCAGATGTTATTGTATGTGGAGTCCCATTTATGCAGATCCTCTGCTTTAGCATGAGAGAAGACTGGAAAAGCATATTTCAGCCCTGGGAATAAGACCCCCTGGGCTATGGAGATCTGGGCTGAAGCAGTGAGTGAGTGGCATACCCTGTATGCAGCTCCGATCTTCAAGTTGACATATTGATAGACCTCATTGATATGCAAGGTGAAGTTGCATTGGGGGTCAAGAGTCACCCCTAGGTATTTGAAGAATTTTGTGTTGGTTAGTACAGATCCGTCTGGGCACTGGACACGCAGGTGGTGTGATTCGACATTGACTTTCCTTAGGGACCCAAGTAGCATGGCCTGAGTCTTTGATTGATTGAGAATTAATTGGTTTGAAGAGAGCCAGTTCTGGATCTGACTGAAAGAGGATGATAGGTGCACATTGATGTTATTGACAGACGAGGAGGCAGTATATATAGAAGTAAGTAGTCAGTGTACATGATAGATTTACAGTGGGTGGTGGAGGTCGGTATAGGATTAACAAAAATGGAGAACAGCAACGGTCCCAGTATAGATCCCTGAGGTACACCACAGGAGATGGTAGAGGGAGATGATAGGACTTTGCAGAAGGAGGTTGTTTGGGAATGACAGTCAAGATAGCTTTTGAACCAGGACAAGGCAGGACGAGTAGCACCAAGACCCTGTAGTTTGAGAAGTAGGAGGGGATGGTTAACCAGGTCGAATGCTTTAGTAAGGTCGATGAATATGGCTCCGGTGAGTAGTCCATTATCCATGTTTGTCTTGACATCACTGGTGAACAGGTTAAATGCCATGGTGTGCTGTATCCAGGCCTAAATCCATGCTGGATAGGGAACAGAAGATTGTGTTCAGTCAGTTGAGTGACGACCTGGCCATGTACTAATTTTTCAAGTAGTCTGCTAAGGGTAGGCAGTATAGCAATGGGCCTATAATTAGTTAATCTATTGGGGTCGCCTTTTTTGAACACTGGAATTATCCTGGCCAATTTCCAAATAAGAGGAACAGCTGAGGTGGAAATGTAGTGATTGAATAGTCTGGTTACTGGTGTTGATAATAGGGAGGCCGCCAGCCATAGGATCCTAGGTTCAAGACAATCCATACCCACACTGCCATGAGGAGAGATGGATCTAAGAAGCTTTAGTATGTCAAGTCTTGTGACAGGAGCAAGCTTCAGCGGTACTGGGGCATCAGAGTTGTCCTGAAGGGAAGTAAGTGAGCCAGGAGGAGAAGCCTGAGGGAAGGTGGGGGGCATTGTGAATATTGAGTTAAAAGCTTCTGCAATAGTTAGGGGATGGTTGCAGCTGACCTCATGTGCCAACATGTCCCTAGGGGTCTGTGGCCTGTTGTTCCCAAGGATTTATGCAGATAGTGCAGTCCTTTATGTTCATAGGAAGGACATCAACACCATAAACAAACTTCTTGGTCACAACTTTTATTCCCTGCATAAAATGGTTCATAAAAGAAAAACCTGGTACTGAATGTTCCAAAAACAAAAGCCACGTTACTTGGTTCTGTCCCAAAGGTAAAATGATTTTATCAAGAGTTTAGTATATCAGCTTTAGATGGTGTCCAATTACAGTAGAAGTGGTTGTGGAATTCAAATACCTGAGAGTAACTATTGACCCCTGTCTCACAATTGACAGCCATGTGATAAATATGGATCTATTGTAACAGATGCAGCTCTTAATACAGTAGGAGCAATAAAAAAATTGTCATCTGGATTATTCCTAGTTGTACTGTATGCTCTGCCAGAGAAAGGAAGTGTGTCCAGCCTTGTGTGCCTGTAGTTCAGTGGTTAGAGCACCAGGATGGTATGCTGGGGGCCTTGGTTCAATTCCCAGTAGGTCACATTATTTCTTTCTCACTGTAATTTGTAATCAAAAAAGGAGGCTTAACTTACAAGGCTGTCTAATTTGTCTTCTCCCAGGGTCCAAGGTCCCATCACTGTACCAACTTTGAACATCCTGGTTGATTATAAGCAGAGTACAGAGTCCAGCTAACCTTAGCTACCTTCGTGTTTAAGATTCTGCACAGAAGTGCTCCTCAAATGTCTCACCCAGCTTTTTATGTTTGTTGACGACACGTCTTGCCGTTCCTCTGCAAAGAACATATTAAAAGTTCTGTTCATACTGGGCCTTTGGCACAGTGGTAGTGCTACTGCTCGCAATACCAGAGACCCAAGTTCGGGAACAAGCTCGGGGCATAGAGGGCTAGCCAGAAGAGGACTGAGGGTCCCAGAGGATGCTCTTCTCCTTCAGGGGGGAGGGTAGCCAACTCTACTGCTCTACTGTCATGCTGGGTGACCACAGGTGGTAGTACAGTTGGGAGTGACTTGTGAGGAGGGAAGATGTTGACTGGTGCTGTGCCGTGCACACTAACATGTGCACTTGCTTATGCACCCTTGCCACTGACGTCCTATGGAATGGGACATAAATAGGAAAACTACACCGGCCAGCTGCCCACAGATGCACAGATGTTGTTGCCAGATAAGGGCCTTTGGCCCACCTAGTCTGCCCATTAACACAATTAATTGTGCTCCTCAAGCTTAACATAGAAACATAGAAACATAGAAGTTGACGGCAGATAAGGACCGCAAGGCCCATCCAGTCTGCCCATTTCTTTTTCTACCTTATAAATGTGCCATCAGCGTTTGCTCTGTCAGTGGCCTATCTATTCATAGTCATTTGTATTGCTCCCTTATGCCTATCCCATGCCTGTTCCCTTCCCTGGAACTAGGTTGTCACCTTCCCCCAACTACCAGGATTTCCTTATGCCTATCACATATATTCTTAAATCCTGTAATAGTTTCCATCCCAACCACCTGTTCTGGCAGACTGTTCCATTTGTCCACCACCATCTCTGTGAAGAAGTACATCCTCACATTCCCTCTGAACCTCTCTTTCTCCAGTTTCATCCCATGTCCCCTAGTCCTGGAACATCTTTATCTTTGAAGAACTGAGTTTTCCAGCACCTTGTTCCTGCCCGTGAAGAACTTATAAGTTTCAGTTATATCCCCCTCCCCTTCCTCTCTTCCAGGGAGTACATATTTAAGTCTTTCAACCTCTCCTCATAGGGTTTCTGATGTAATCCTTACACCATCTTGACTGCCCTCCTCTTCACCGCCTCCATCCTGTCTATATCCTTATGTAGGTAAGGTCTCCAGAACTGGACACTATACTTGAGGTGTGGCCTCACTATTGCCTTGTATAGTGGAATTATGACCTCCTCTTTCCTGCTGGTGATACCCCTGCCTATGCATCCCAGCATCCTGTTTGCATTTCCTGACAGGCCCTGCACCTGGCAATTTAGAAGCCACCTCCACACATACCGGATCCATGTTGTGTTGGACAATGAGGGTGCCTTTCCCCATCCCTGCCAGGGGGAGAAGCTCTGGGGGAACTCTGGAGGTGAAGGTAAGTCCTGGGGGAGGGGATTCCAGGGTAGTGGAGCTGGGGTGGCTGAGCATTTGGGGGCTGACCAGAGATGCAGGGGACAAAAAGAGCAGTAGCTGAGAAAAAAAAAATATTGTTCATGCACGAGGTATGGGGCAGACTTTGTTTAGCTACAGAGCTGTGTCCTTCTGGAACATCATTCCATCATCAATTAGGGCATCTTCAACCCCCAAAGTCTTCTCTGCTGCAGTGAAAGATCATCTTCAAAACTCGAATTTTTACACCTGTTTTGTATAGCTTACCAATCTTTACCAGTCGACTTTACATGTTTGAATTTTACACTGTTGTACCATGTCACTTTATTATTTATTGCATAATGTAGCATGTTTCCTCGTCTTAACTGGTACTCTTCAGTTCCCAGGTCATTACAGAAAAAGGTGCGTTAGCAACAGTGCACCTACCCAGTTATCAAAATAAATAAATAAAAAGGCCAACATAATTTTATGTAAGCCTCCTCTCTTTTGGAGTGAGGCTTATGCTCACTTTAGGGACTCCTTCCCTTGCTATTTTGCCCCCAGAGTTTAAGGATTTGTAGTGCTGTAGGGCACAGTTTCTTCTGGTCGCCATGTGGTGGAAGTAGAGAGCAGGGGTTAAGATATAAATAGGCCAGGAACAGGAAGTTTAGCGGTACAGTTGCTGTGCGAGAGGAAGGAGAGGAAGGCAAGGCAGAAGCTAGGTGGTTTGGGCCTGGAAGGGGGGGAACCCCCCCCAAGTGAGTAGACAGGATTGGTGGGTGCAGCATCATGGTGCCAGCAATTTATGGGTGCTCCAAGGGAGAAGGGCTAGATAGTCTGGTGTTGTTGTTTGGGAGATGGGCTTCCCAGGGTAGGGTGGTGAGAATGGCCAGTAGGAGGGAGCTGTAGGACCTTAGGGAGGATCCCATTTCCTGGGTCTTTGGTGTCTCCTGGGTCATCAGGGCTGTGGGAATAGTGCCAGGGTTCTCACAGGGGAGGGGGCAGTGGTAGTGTCTCCTCCCATACCCGGCATGGCAGGGCAACCCAGGTTGTTGAGGGGGTGCAGGAGAGCATCTTCCCATTTAGGGGCGTGCTTGGAGGGGCAGGTCCCAGGGCACTACTCATGAACTGTTCAGGTGGGCTACAGGTCTTTGTGTGGACAGGCCCTGGAAAGCTTCTCTTGGCCTGATGCTTAGCTCAAGCTCCAGAGTATGGCAAAAGGGGATGCATTGGAGGCTCGGGTTGCCATCCTCTCTGTCACCTGAGGGACACCCAAGGAGTGGAGCTCGGCCTGTGTATGCTGTGGGTCTGCCATACCCATGTCTGGAGCAGGAGCCGGGGTCTATATTGGGTTGGTAGGCCTTTAGGCCCATTTAGACTGTGGTTCTGCTCCAGTGAGGGAATTGGAGGGCTGCACAGGGGTGAGGGTCTGGAGGAAATGCAAGGTTCTGAATTTCAACAGTAGACTGGTCAGGGAAGAGAAAATTCCTGGGTTCCCTGAGTGAGTTTTCTAGGGCCAGGGACCAGGTTGGGAGAGGCTGCTTCCTTTTCTGGTCAGAGGGAGATGCCTGACCAGGGAAGGAGTATGAGGAAAAGAGCAAGTAAAGGTGGCTTACCAGTGCCGGAGGTTTCTGGGGCCCTGTGCTTCTGTGGGAAACTTGAAGTCTCATTTCAGGTATATCATCCGAGTTGCAAAATTGTAAAGCTGTGAGCCTTGTGTATTCTGTCTGTGAAATCTGTCTCCTTCCTGTGGTTGCTACCATTTGTAAGATAGTTATGCCCCATGGAGCAGGAGTATTTATGGCATGAAGAAGCGATGAACCCCGTGGCCCTCTAAATCATTTGGGCCCAGGAGAAAATAAAGTGATTAATTTGGGGGAAGAAATAGCGACTCTTGATCTTGTTTGTAAATAGGGAGGAAATTACATTCAGAATCATCAGTTTTAATTCCTTCATGAGTCTATATTTTTCAGGGGGACCTTCTTGTGTAAGATCCTGCATCTTCTGGGGGTTCAGAGCCTGTGGGGGACTCTGAGGGCCAAAGCCATTGTGGAGTCCTGGTCCTCCTCTGGGGTTCCTGGGGTATTCTCTTTATCAGTGAGATGGTGATCTGGGTGTTCATCGGTTAGAAGATGCCTCAAGGTAAGCAGACTCTCTTTGTTTGCATGGGAACTGTGCATTTCTGGAGTGTATATCTGTGCTTACATTTACTTAAAAATATGACTTTATTAAAAAAAAAAAAAAACAGAAGAGAGAAAGATATGAGTGCTTTAGCTGGGATTTGAACCCAGGCCACCTGGAATAACATTCCTTTGTGCTACCACCTGCACCATCAGGGCAATTAGAAATCTGTGACTCCCAGAAGCACCTTAATCTTTCTCTAATGCACAACCTGGTGCTGCACCAATAATAACATTTATTTGTACAGAGGGCCAGTGTAGATATATACGAAACCCAACAAACAAGGCAGTGTCAAGTTTTCCTCAAATCCATTTTGATTCTGCTTCCCCTAGATAAACTGACTTCCTCCCGGCACGTCCATCACGCCCATGTCCCAGAGTGAGAATGGAACAGAGCAACAGCGGAATAGGTAACAAGTGACTTAGGCATAGGTAGGCATCCACAGGTGACTGCAGGCAAGCAGAAGGCTCTGCTGGATTGACAGAAGGTAAGTTACTCTTAATACACATACTGTTACATTGCAGAGGTAGCTACAGGTGGTGGGGTAGAGGATAACTGCTGAAAAAAAGGAGGTAGGTAGCAACTAAAGGTGGGAAAACAGGAGACATCCTATCTGGGGTAGAGTGATGTAACAGTTCGGGAAGGGCAAAAGGGGAAACTTAGTAAAAGGAGGTGTAAAGAGGCAGGGGGATACAGGGAGAGCTATACCCGAACTAACTATTGTTACAAGTGAAAGCAGGAAACACCATATGTAGGGTAAGGGTGTTAAAGGAAGTCCTGATCGAGGATGTAGGTGGGAAAGGAGCAAGTAAAGGGAAGGGACAGTACAGGCAAGCTGCATTTAGAAGAAGAAAGGAGTGAATTCATATTAGTAGACATGGGAATGTTGCAGTGCAATAGCTGTGGAGCTGCAGTGTTCCGGGAGACAATCTGAAGACTGAGGTGCTGCCCAATCAGCACACACTTCTCTGGACTGAGCGCAGAGGTTGCTGGTCTCTTGCTCCACCCAAGGGCCACTGAGTCTGACACTGTTGTCCCAGAAGTTGTGCAAGCAGCAAAGGGTCGGACTGATCCTGGTGGGCTCTGGGACGGTGGTGGACGGTGGTGGTGGCAGATCAGGGGTGTATTCCTCAGCCTGTGCCACTACAGAAATCCTTTGCCACTCTGGCAGGTAGGACTGCTGTGAGGAGGCACTGGAAGTGATGGCAAAAGAGGATATGTGGGTCCTCCAAAGGGAAGACATCAAGATGGGAGGTAGAGGACCCCAGCAGGAGGAGAAAGCAACTTCTGGTGGGGGACTCAGTCATGAAGGTGATGGATTTGGCAGCAAGAAGGGTGGAGATAGGAAAGTTAGGTGCCTACCTAGTGCCTGGGCTCAGAGGGATGGACAGCAGATCCTAAGTTTCATTATGGCAGCAGGATGGGGGGGGAGTTGGATGTCACTTTCCACCTGGGAACTAATGACCTAGCAAGGGAGTGTAACCCCTAGGTGGCGCTACTCTGAGGGTTACTACCCCTGCCTGCACAGTAACCTGCAGGTTGAGGGGCCTGGGCTCGCGAAACGGGTGCCTCCACTCGGAGGACAGGATTGTTGGCAATGTGACTGCCCTGGGTACAGCCCTCTGGGACCCTGATACCCCCTCTTTACCTCTAGTGGCCTGGCTAAGTTTGCAGCTACACCAACACACTTTTGCAACACACAGTGATTCCCTCCTTGTAACCACTTACCACCAGGGCTATGATCAGCTGGAATGCCCTGGATCACCTCCTGGAAAACAAGACCTGTAACAATTAAACAATGTTGATGCAGTACTTTTTATACAGAGGTACACCACACCCAGTTTAACTGCAAAAAGATCCAAATCTGATTTATTGGAGAATGTGAACAAGGGAGGGTCAGTAATCTGGTGATTGATTTTAGTTCTGATTGATTCAGGCTATAAGGCATGCACTCAAAAGCCCCTGGAACACAGTCACACACACTCTGGGTACCCAGTTGGAACTACAGGCTAGCCTAAAGCATTGCCTGGGGTAGGCCGGTGTTGCAGCTGGTTGGGGCCCTGTGATGGAAAGAAACATGCATGCACTGTTGCCCACAATTTGTAATCCAGAGCCAGATGGCTCAGTCTACAAAAGCTTAACAACATTTAAATCAGATGACACACTGTGATTGTTAGCTGGGTTGCAGGGAGCTACCCTGGTTTTACTCACGCTACCCAAAATTGGATGCAGGATGGACGAGATGGAGACCTCAAGATGAAGTGCTGGATGGGCAGGAGAAGCAGGGCCCACACAATGCGATGTGGTGCTCACTCCTGTTCGGTGTTGTTGACCAGGGAGCCGAATCTCCGGGCAGGTCTCTCGTCTGAGCTTTCTCTGCAGTGCAAGCGGGTGTCTGGTCTAAGATGGCAGGGCTCAGACTGGGAGAACAGTTCAGATGCAGTCCAGTAAGGTTGCTGGACACAGCTTCAAGCAAGCATGATACATTCAGCCACGTGGGGAACCAAATCACGACCCACTGTCCACATTCAGCACACTTACTGTGAAGGCAGACAAATACCGCAGTTCGGATGACAGTCCGGATGCAATTCACAGTGTCCCTGTGCAAACCATATGCTCTGCGGTCGTGGTAAAAGTCCTGATAGGCTGATCGCACAAAAGCAATTCTTCAGTCCTCTTCAGGTGAAATTAGTCACAATTCAGAAAGAAGGTCGCAAATTCAGATAAAGTCCGATGGTCAGATTAAGTCTGTCCACTTTAGGAAGATAGTAGCAAGCAGGCCAGACACAGCCTTTCTGCCAATTCTCCCTGTGCACTACGCAGGAGCAGCTGCTCCAACTGCTTGAGCTCCTCACTCTCTCAACTCTTACTCCACTACTGACTTCTGCTGCAGGCAGCACCGGGGCTTTCTAGTGATCCAAAAGATTTGGTTCGTTAAGCCATCTGTCTGTCACAGCTTGAGCTCCCCCTCCAGGTCCATTTAGGTGCCAAAGGGTGAAAACTACAATTCCTACAGAAATTTACTCCCACAAGACCCCTTGAGGCAGGCTCCATGTTAGAGCCCCCAAAGGTACTGATTGGTGCAGACTGGCAATCCAGAACGAAGATGGTGGTACATAACAGAAATGTCCATGCTGCAAAGGAAGGCAGGTTAGACAAACTACATTATCGTTATTATTAAAACAGATAATCAGCAAACAATCACGGAGTCTAGTAGGGCTCCCACTACACAATTAGTAATGGCAGAATGAAGTGGCTGTTCTGCAGTCCGAGCAGGACTCCAGCCTAGAAACACTCAGCCTCCACCCAGATTAATTATAAACTACGAGATAGGCAGTTCTTAAAGAGACAGGCACAGAGGCTAACTGGGCGCTCACATGCAAATACTTTTAAACCTGCTAGGATACAGGACACTAGCCTGGCAGTGGGCATTTAGGCACACCCAATGAAGACTTCTGGGAACCCCCATTTGTAGGGGGGTTACAGATGGTTTGGGGTAGTACAGGGAAAGTTAGGGTAGTACACAGAGAGTTCAAAAACTTGAAGAAGGGCCTAAGGCAGGTAGCAAGAATGGTGGCATTCACTGAGATGCTATCTGCCAATGGCTGAGGGGAGGAGAGGGTACTGCACACCAGGAGCTTCAACAGTTGGTTGAAAGAATGATGCAGGGAGGAGGTGTTTTGCTTCATTGGGAACTTGGGGCCAACCCTGAAGGATATGGTTCTATACGAGGAGATGGCTTGCATGCTTCTGGTAAGGGGACTGCAGTCCTTAGTGTAAGATTTAAATGTTACTTTGATGAAAATTTAAACTAGCTGAGGAGGGAAGTGGTAATACAAAGGGAGGCATAAACTGCCCCCCCAAAGACTGAAGCAACAGGAAGAGAGGGCCTGGGGAGGAATCCCTACCAGGGCACAAGCTGAAGGAGGAATAGCAGGGGACAGGGTGAACAAGAACAGGAGATAGGGAACGAGGTGTTGACGAGTCAAGGCAGAGAGAGGGTAGCAAGGGGGAGGAAAGATTCAAAATGCAGCAAAGGCAGGAACCAGGGAAGAGGATAGCAGGCAGGGTGGCAGCAAGGTGTGGAGAGCGATGTGTGCCAATGCAAGGAGTTTTGGAAATAAAAGTCCAGACCTGGAGGCCATCATGGCACAGGCAGATCTGGATCTTGTGGCCATAACTGAGTCATGGTACACAAAGAGCCACAACTGGGATATGGTCATACTATTCTACACTAAGTTCAGAAGGGATAGGGGAGGAAGAGTGGAGGGGTTGTGCTGTATGTAAGTGTCGTAGGGTATGGGATTTCAAAGCATCAGACACAGGCGACAACATTTAGGTGCATAAAAACACTTGAGAGCATCTGTCATTTTTTTTTCTGAATAACAGATAATGAAATGAACAGAAAGTCAAAGTAAACTGGTTAGTCAAAACAAATTGAACAACTGTTTTCAACACAGTTTCTGCATCTCTGCCATTCTTTAAAAATGAACCGTGTGCAAGCACACCATCAGGTGGTCTTACTCTCACCTCAGTCAGTTTTCCACTGACTCCCTATCTCTATTAATGCCTCTTGTGGCAGGCTTTTGTACAATTTGGTGGAATCACCTGACCTGGCCCTTAACTCATAATACAGAAAATAAACTCTCTGGGTTAGTCTAGCTTCATTTTGTGACCCACCATACATGTATCTTTTGACACCCCATGCCCTTCTAAACCTTTTATTTCCTATAAGTTAAACATAAGGCTACTAAAGCCTAAAATAGAGTTAATTACATAACAACCAAAAATAGAATCCTCCTTAATTACTCTTGATTGACAGGTGGCGTGGAATAAGAATGGAACAGAAGAGGGCGCTGCTCCCTTAAGAAAATCCCACATGCATTCCTGCAGTCCGGTAAGACACTAGGCCTTTGGTTTCCTTCCTGTGTTAGTTACAGTCTACCAGTAAAACCTACACAGAAGGACCCTTGAAACAAAGGTACTAACCTCTTACTTGTTTTAATAGGAAGGGCTAGGCTACTTTATCCCTTTATCTTTATTTGTATAAAACAGCTCTATGTTTGTTTGTTTGTTTGCAATAAACAGCCCTCCAAACACTTCTTACAGGGCTTACTGCAAAGGGAAGGGTACCTTAGAGACTCTACTTATATTTATATTAGTATTTCTACTTATATTTTATAACCTCAAAACATGTTTTATTAGTTTAGAAACCACACAGCCCAAAGGCCTTATCTTAAATAGCAAGCCCTATTATTTTCTTCTGTGCTGCTATATAGAAAAGCTGCAGGACACAACTACTGTATTCTCAAGTTCAGCTTTATCTTGACCGAAGGCTGAAATGTCAGCACGTCGGCTTCACTTTTCGTTTTGGCCCATTTTTCTTTGTGGCTTTTATTAGCCGTATACTTTTTCCTCAAATCCCCAAAACACTTTATTTTGAAAGGGGGGCCCTGCTTTAGGGTTTTCTTGTTCTAGAGTTTTTTCTTTCATTTTTTACAGGACTTCAGGGGGCCCTTTATTTTACCAATTTACTTAGTTCCCCTATCCGCTCCATGTTCGGGAGTCAGTGCCACGGTGTGAGCACACACCTCCTAGTTCAGAGCACGTTGCATCTCCGAACCACCAGTACTCATTTAAAATACTTCTTTATCCTGCACTGGAGCACCTTTTGCTCCAATGCTGCATAGACACACACTCAGAGATTGTGGTGCTAGACTCGCTCTGGAAAACAGCTCGCCCACTTATTTAAGCAGCCACAGCAGTGGCAAAGGGAAAACTGGGCCAGCTGGAGTAAGAAGGAGCTTCCTGGATATCTGCAACCAGTGGCAATAACTACCAGGGGCAAGCTGCACAAAGCAGTAACACATTCTAGGAAGGCTCCACTTTATTATTAACGCAACCCTAGTCACACCATTCTGGGGCTGCAATCCTAACACTAGACACACTTTCATATTTTATGGCCACTGCAGGACTTATCTATTCCCTGCCCGTAGTGTCTCACCTGCCGATATTGCTTGCACTCTTAAGCTGCATCTTGCTGCAGTCCAGGGGTTTCAGTGCAAACCTGCCTCACAGAAGGCTCTATTATTTTTCTTTTTACTGACCCCATAGGGCCTTACACACAGAGGTGTACCAGGAGTATCTATCAAGACATGGAGCAGCTAAAATTAAAGGAGAAGTCCACACAAAACTTGAAAAAATACATGTTGTGCACAGTGTTTTAATTTGTATGTGAAGTTCTAGTGTTTCCTTCCCTCTGACTGGTATTAGGAGTTTTTCCTAAATTAGCCTGCTAGCTTTAGATAATTTTACGACCCCTGGGGATCTTCATCCCTGACAGCTTAATTGTATTTCTTGTTCCCACAGTGCATTTTGTCTCATGTGACAGTGATGTAAGAGAGACCCAACATTAGGCACACACATGCCAAACAAACTAAATATCTTGGAAGCTTTACAAGCTGCACAAAAATTACCAGCACCAAAGTTTTTCAGGACAGTAAAACCTTTACGATGAGGTTGGTCACCAAGCTGAATTCTACAGATTTTAAAATACAGCCATCTCTACTGTTGTGAACTGACTGTAAAGCAGTGCTTTCTGCTGGATTTATGGTCTCTGCTACATCACCATTACATGAAACAAGGTGCATTGTAGGACAAAGAAATACAATTAAGCTGTTTGATATGAAAATCTCCAGGGGTCGTAAAACTACCCTAAATCTAGCAGGCTAATTTAGGAAAAACTCCTAATACCAGTCAGAGGGAAGGAAACACTAGAATTTCACATGCAAATTAAAACACTCTGCACAACATATATTTTTTCAAGTTTTGGGTGGACTTCTCCTTTAACTAAAACATCTGGACCGCTGCTCCATGCTTGTATCCCGCTTCGAACTGGGATTCAAACCCACTTCCCAATCAGCCAAAGTTGGCTCCTACACGGCTCAGCTGGCAAAACTGTTTCACATTTTACCCCACTGCCAGCAGCTGGGAGCCTTACTCTTTACAGAAGAGCTGTAAGGGGAGGGGGAGGGAATTTGGATTCCTGTACCAAGCGGTGGCAAATGAAATAGGCAATGCCACTCAGTACTAAACAGTTCCTGCTTCAATGCAGGCTACAGAGCAGGAGCATAAACAGCTAAACTCTGCACAAGCAATTTAATGAGCTATTTCTTACTGCAAGAAGTGCCTTATAAAAAGTTCTTAACCCTTCCTTTATTATTCTGAAACTGCACATTCTTTGTGTCTTAGCCCTTTGTTCAGGCTTCTAATCCTTCGGTACCTTGAAGGGGGGGTTGGAAATTTACAAGGCAGACCTTTGTCTTCTTACTAGGGTCAATCTCATGACAGGGGGCACCCTGTCACAGTAAGGGAGGGTATCAGAGCAGTGGGAGTGCAAAGGAACCTAGGGGCAAAGTATGGGTTGGTTGGGCTCTGGGTACCTTTGAGACAGGAGCCAGAGACACTTTTCGTACTAGGGTAATATCAAAGGGGGAGGAATTGGATAAGGCACTAGGGGAAGCCATTAGAATGATGGCACCAAAAGGGGAGGTGTTGCTGGTTGGGGACGTCTATCTGCTGGATGTAGATTGGAGCCTCCCAGCCACAGCCTCAGCTAGAAGCAGGGCTATCCTAGACTTCTAGCATGGGGCATTTCTCAGGCAACTAGTCAAGAAGCCCACTCGAGACAAGCAATACTGGACCTGGTGTTCACAAACAGGGACTGTATTGCAGACATCAAGGCGGGATGTCACCTGGGGACCAGCAATCACCGTACATTGTGGTTTAACATAAAGAGACAGTGGCAGAGATGAACCACACAAGGATAATAGTCCCGGACTTCAGGAGGGCAGATTTTTTTTAAAATGGGTGAATGCTTCAGAGATGATCTAGCAGGAGGGGATTGCCAGGGTGGGGTGGAGGAACAGTGTGGAAAATTAAGGGAGGGCATACTGAAGACAACAAACCTCTGCACAGGGGAAGTGAGCAAAACAGGAGGAAGAGACCACTATGGTTCTTGAGGAAAGTGGTTGTAAAGGGAAAGGCTAAAGGGGTGGCATCCAGAAGGTACAAAAAAGACACAGAGGGGAGAGGATAGGTAAGTGTACCAGGAAAAAAGCAGAGACAAGCAAGGAAGGTGTTGAGGGGCACAAAGGCACAGAGAGAGAGTGAAGGATAGCAAAAGGGGTAGTTAAAGGGGACAAGACCTTCTTTAGGTCCATAAGCCAAAAGAGGAAGATTGGAGGAGGGATTGTGAGGATAAGAAGGGCAGGGGAGATTGTGCAGAGCAGGATCAGAAAAAAAGCAGATGTCCTGAACAGAGACTTTTGCTCAGTCTTCACAGTGAAGGGAGAGGAGAACAAACTACATGGAAGCAGCAGGAACACTGGGGGGAGGAAGGCAGATTTAAGTCCATTCACAGAGAAAAGGGCTCTGGGAGGACTTGCCAATCTAAAAGTAGATCATGCTATGGGATCAGGTTGGGTACATGCAAGGATGCTGAGGGAGCTCAGGGAGGTACTGGCTGCACCTCTGATAGCCTTAATCAACAACTCACTGGAAACAGGAGTGGTTCCAGAGGACTGGAGGATGGCATATGTAGTCCCACTACATAAAGAGGCAGCAGGGAGGAGGTTGGCAACTATAGGCTGGTCAGTCTAGCATCAGTGGTGGGGAAGTTAATGGAAACACTATTAAAAGAAAGGCTAGTGGGGTATCTTGGATCCAGCAGGTTACAAGATCCAAGGCAGTATAGATTCATGGGGGAGGTCATGTCATACAAACCTGATTGATTGGGTGACCAGGGAAATAGAGCTGATGGGACAGTGGACGTGGCCTACTTAGATTTCAGCAAGGCCTTTGACACCATACCATACAGAAGGCTTATAAGGAAACTGGACAGTTTGGGGGTGGGATGCAAGGTAGTAAACTGGGAAAAAAAAACTAGTTAATGGATAGGAGACAGGGTGGTAGTAAACAGCACTTACTCCTCAAAGCCTTTTTGCAAGAGCAGGTCAGAGGGCTCCACAGAGCGTAACTTTGCTGTCAGTCACTTCTTTCCCAAGGGAGCAGCGTTTGTCTTGTTTTCTTTTGAGTCTGGATTTTATTACAGGGAGCTGATCAGGAGAGGAAACTGAGAAACAGAAGCTCTGAGAGACCAAGGGAGAAGCTGCTCTGGGAAGCTTTTTTTATTGTGATTTTGTTTTTTTATTTTCTTGTGTTACAGTGAGAAGCTGACTTCTTCTAGCTGATTGTTTCAGGGAGATGCACTGGAGAGCTACTGGGGACAGTCCAAGGGCACAAACACCAGAGCAGCAGAAGCGACTTAACCCACCCGCCTCCCACCTGCCCAGGTTTGTCTAATTGTATAGTTACAAAAGGGTACCTTATGGTTTACGAGACTCACTATCTTGATACTGACCTGCTCTGAGCAGTATTGCCCAACAGGTTCAGAACCCTGATAGTAAGTATCCCGGCAGTAAAAAAAACCGACGGATATTTACAATGGTACGGCAGCAGATGCGACAGCTTGCTACCTTACCCCTGTTGATCGGATCCAAATACTGGAGGAATCGGGAAGCTGGCCAAGCTGCCCTGGTGGTGTTGAGGACTAAACCACTGGCAGCTCAGCCAGCATGCTCTGGGAGGCACAGGTTCTATCCCGTGCTGTGTTCTGCAACATTTTAAAAGTTTAAATCCCCGTAACTCATTTTTTTGTAACTCCGAGGTCTGCTCCCTCTCGAAGATAGTTATTTTAGTTATGGGTGGTGTAGGGGGGACACAGCCCCTCACATGGTGGGTTGGAGGGGTGAAGCCCCCCAAATTACATTTTCTATTTTTCAATCAGATGCCGAAATCATATTTTCGGGCATCTGATTGATTCGGGAGCATGGATTTTGGGCCAACGGAGTTGGTATCCCGAGACTCAGGATACTGAGTTTAGGGATACCATAGTATATCCACAAAAGAGGAGAGGAATCAGCAGCTTCCTGCTACAAAACAGGAAAGGTGGGAGCAACCAGAGCACACAGCTATGTAGCTATGCATCTATGGAGAGGAAGATTTTGATATTGCTTCCAGGGATTGGTATCCTAGAGTTGTGAGGTGTTAAAAGGAAAATTGTTAAGGGGTAAGACAGTCTAGACTAGAGCAGCTGGTTGCTATGATGGGAGTGGTGCAGTGCAGTGGCTGCAAGGCAGCGGTCTTCAGGCAGACCTTCTGGGGACTGCGGTGTTTCCCCATCTCTATGATCCTCTCTGGGTCGAGGGAGGAAGTTGCCAGACTCAAGGCTCAGGTAGCTAGGACCTCTACCCCGATCCAGAGACCACCTAGTGCTCCTCCGCTGCCACAAAGAGTGACAAGAAGGAGGAGCGGCTGGACGATGGAGAGCTCGGAGATAGTTCGGGTGGTGGAGCGTAGACACATCCCATAGCACTATGTAATTCCAACAACACACTGGCAGGGCAGGGTTGTCCCACTGAGGCACCCGAGATAGTGGATGGGATGGATGTGGAGGTCCTCCATGGTGGAGATCCAAAGGGAGGTAACAGAGGACCCCAGAGGAGGAAGAGGAATTGAATCCTGGTGGAGGACTCGATTGTGAAGGGGATTCAGTTGGGGACGTGGAGGGGGGGAGAAGGAGAGGGTGGTAAAGTGCCATCCTGGTGCCACAGCTAGGAGGGATGGAAGGAGGATCCTAGGGATGACTGAGGAAGCAGAGAAGGAGCTGGATGTCATTGTCTATTTGGGGACAAATGACCTGACTCAGGAGATTGGGGAGGGGTCTTGGGCAAGTAACACAATCCCTTACTTTCTTGAAGATGCTACCTGTCCATGACAGGGGGATAGCAGGAGTCTCCATACCAGGAACTTTAACACTCGGTTGCAGAAATGGTGTGAAGAACAGAGGTTTGGATTCATTGGGGACTGGGGCTCCACCTGGAGGGATAGAGGCCTGTACAGAGGTGATGGCCTACATCGATCCAGGAGGGGAACTGTGATTTTCAGTGAACAGTTTAAATGCTACAATGATAAGCATTTAAACTAGTCGGAGAGGAGGCAGGCTAAGGCAGAAACGCATAGATTGTCCACCCCCACACAATAATAGGATCAGCAGCAGAAATCACAAAAGAGAGAAGTCACAAAAAGAACAATTACAAGTAGGAGTCCAGAAAGAAGAGGAAAGGGGAGACAGAAAGGAAAAAAGGGAAGAGCAGATGGGCATATGAACATACGAAACGCCAGCAGAAACAGGCCTCATGGTCTATCGAGTCTGCTCGTTTGTGCAGTTAGCCCCTCAACTTGCAGCTGCTCCCCCCATCTCCAATCAGCCCCCCCAACTCTGTCCCACCCCTTCTTAAATCCGCCCACCATTTTACAGGATACTACTTCCTTGGGCAGAATATTCCACTTGTCCACCACCCTTTCTGTGAAAAAGTGTCTCCTGATTTCCCTCCTGAATGTTCCCTCTCCAATCTCAGCCAATGCCCTTTCGTGTCCCTACCCCTCTTGATCTGGAAAATCTCTTCTGTATTAGTCTTGTTTATTCCCTTTAAGTATTTAAAGGTTTTGATCATATACCCCCATCCCTTCTCTTCTTCAGGGTATACATGTCCAGCTCCCCCATCCTCTCCTCATAGGACTTTCCCCTTCATTCCCTGAATCATCTTCATTGCCCTATGCTGCTCCCCCTCCAACAAAAGTGCAGGACCTTGCACTTCCTAGTGTTGAACACCATCCGTCATGTTTCCGACCACTCCTGTAGTTTGGTCAGGTCCTCCTACAGTCCCTTCCACCCCTGCATGTCATTTACCACAGCTCTCATCTTGGTATCATCTGGGAACAGACTGATCTTACTAAGGACCCCGTGTGAGATATCGGCTGTGAATATCCCAAACAGCACTGGTCCCAATACCGAACTCTGCGGCTCTCCGCTTGTGACATCCCACAGTGATGAGAGTTCCCCACCACCACTACCCTTTGCTGCCTACCCCTCAGCCAGCTGGTGATAAAACTAACCATTTTTGTTCCCACCCTATGTATTCCAGCTTCCCCCCCAGCCTCCCATGTGGCACAGAATCAAAGTGTAACCCCTAGGTGGCGCTATCCCAAGGATTACTACCCCTGCCTGCTTGGCTACTAACAGGTTGAGGGGCCTAGGTCCAATGGCGGGTGCCTCCACCCAGAGGTCAGGGTTGATACTGGTTAGACTAGCTCGGATACAGCCCTCTGGGACACTGTGACCCCCCCCTTTTGTTTCTACTAGTGGCCCACACAATACTCGGGAGTTACCTTCCCTATACACCACAATTGCACACTTCTTACACATACAGTAACACTTACCCTCAGGACTGATGTCTTGCAGCACGTCTCTGAGGACCTCCTGTAAAACAAGGTCAGGCAATATACACAAACACAATGCAATGCTTTTTTCTACACGTACTGACACCACAGACAGCATATAGTTCAATAACAACAAATCCAATTTATCAGAGGGGGCAGTAACAAGGAGGGGGTAATCGGGTTGATTTGGTTTGGAAATATTCAAATCACAGTACTGAGCAAGCATATTGGGTCCAAAATGTCTCTCTCTGGGTACCCAGGATGGTGGGGGTCTAGCCAGGATCAGTGCAGCTGGTTGGGGCCCTTTGATGGAAAAACACATGCACACACAAATTGTAATCCAGAGCCCAGGGGCTCAGTTCGTGAAGAAATGAAACAGCAATAATCAGATGACACACTTGTAATTGATAAAAGGCTGCAGGGAGATACCCAGATTTGTACTCACAGTACCAAAGCTGAAAGCTGGATGGAGGATGTTCTAGCTGGATTGCCAGGAAAACAAGGTATAGAGACAGGGTCCTTGTGGCTGGACCCAACTGCAGATTTAGTCCGACTCAAGCTGGGATCTGTTTCCAGCTTTAGCACACAGCTCACAGAAAAAGGAGAAATAACATCGTAATCCCCCACAAACACTACACACATTTATATGTAAAAGGAAAGTACTATACCAGGCAGCTGCTTCTCGTTCCCGATCGCAAACACTTGCAAATTACCTGGGAGCACACATACTGTAGGATCAGCAGTCCCCGACAGGCTGATCGCACTTCAGCAAATCTTCGGTCTTCTACTGGCAAGCCTGGTTCTACACACAGCTTCCTTCTCTTCAAAACTCGTATTCAGTCTGAACTGGCACTTACAAATGGCTGCAGATCAACTTCAGGGCCTCCCACGAGCTTCTCACGCGAACTGTACACCGCATCAGAAGCAGGGCTCCTTCTCTCCTCACTGTCACTACTGATCTCAGCTTTCCAGTAACAGAGCAGGGCATTTCCTTTGAGTTCCTTCCAGTTCGGTTGGCTGGTTCGGCTGTCACTCACAATAGGACTCCCTCTGGTGGTGCAAAAAGGCACCAAGGTCCAAACTACATTTCCCAGAGGCAGTGGCCATACAGTACATAGGAAGCTGGCTCCACAATGAGAGTCCAAGTTCTGATTTGCCAGCAGCAGGCTCCATTTGAAAAGGTCCCCACACACACACTGATTGGTCAAGTTCAGCAGTTCAAAACCAGAATGGAGGGCTAGGCAAATACAGTTCAGACTGCAAAGAAAAGCAGGATAGACAAACTGTATTTTAACTATTACTCTAAACAATTCCTGGCAGATTGTTGCACCTTTGAAAAGCTCCTCCTGCGCATTTAGCTTGTGGCAGAAAGCAGGCGAGTGGGCAACAGCCAGGCGGGACTCGGGCATTGAAACACACAATCCCTCCAATTAATTATGTCTGCAAAGCAGACAGCCTTTAAAGAGACAGTGCGTGGAGACTCAAATAGCACTCACTTGGAACCACATTTAAACAGCTTAGATGCCGAACACCTCCAGGCTTGGAGCATTCCTGCAAGCTCCTGGAAGACTTTTGGGAACCCCCATTTGCAGGGGGGTTACAAAAGGCCTTGCTGAAGTCCAAATACAGGACATCCACTGCATGGCCCTTGTCCAGCTCCCTGGTCACCCAGTCATAGAGCCTGACTAGGTTCGTCTGGCAGGACCTGCCCAATACAAACCCATGTTGCTGACCATCTTGGAGACTATTATCCTCCAGAAAGGTCACCAGCCTCTCCTTCATGATTGTCTCCATGAGCTTCCCCACAATTGAGGTGAGGCTCACTGATCTGTAGTTGCCTGATTCATCCTTTGGGCCACTTTTGTGAATGGACACCACATGGGCCATCCTCCAATCTTGTGGTATGCATCCAGTGTCCAGTGATGTACTGAACAGGTCTGCCAGGGGTCCCACCAGGATCTCCACTAACTCCCTAAGCACCCTAGGGTGAATGTCGTCTGGTCCCGATGCCTTGTTTACCCTCAGCACCCTTAGCCCTTCCAGAACCCTGTCCTCTGTAATTCTGATATCAGTCACCCCTTCCCCCCTCCACCTTTTCCATGGGGTATCTGCCCGCTTTTTCCTCTGTGAACACAGAACAGAAGTAATCATTCAGTGCCTCTGCCTGGTCCCCTCCTCCCTTCTCCACCCATCCCCCATCCTTCTTAATCCTCACAATCTGGTCTTTGTTTCTCCTTCTCTCACCAATGTATCTAAAAAAGTAATTTTCCCCTTCCTTGATTCCCTGTGCCAGTCTCAGTTCCCTGGATGCCTTGGCTGCCCTGACTAGCTTGGTAACTTCCCTGGACTGCTTCATGTACTGTTCCTAGTCCTCTTGCCCTCCCAATTTCTTGAATTTCTGGAACGCTTTTCTCTTGGCCCTCACCCCTTCCATGTCCTCCCGAGTCATCCAGCGTGGCTTCTTTGCCCTGCCTTTCTTGCTCCGTGTCTTGGTACAAGTCTCAGCTGCCTCTGTTAGTCCCCTTTTAATTGTATCCCATTTTTGGTCAGCATCCATTCATGCTTGAATTCCAACCAGATGCTCAAACAATATTTCCCCCATCCTTTTAAAGTCCGTTTCCTTAAAATCTATCACCCTGGCACCCATACCTCCAGTTTCTCTGCCCATATTGAGTGTGAACCACACCAAGTAGTGGTCAGTCCCAGCCGGGGGGGTCTTCCACCCCCAGAGCACTTACAGGTTCCCCATTTGTTAGTACCAGGTCCAGAGTCCTTCCCACCCTAGGTGGCTCTCGGACCATTTGCACCAGGAAACTGTCCTGAAATGCTTCTAGTAATACCTGCTTCTTCACACTCGTGGTGGTTGGGGTGTTCCAGTCCACCCCAGGGAGGTTAAAGTCTCCCACCACTACTGTGTTCCCTTTCCTATAGACCCTTCTAATCTGCTCAGCCAACTCCCTATACAGATCATCCCCCTGAGCTGGTGGCCTGTACACCACCCCCATCCTCAATGTCCTTCTTTTGGAGTCTTGAAACTGCATCCGTAGGGCCTCTGTCCTGCCCTTCTCCCCCTCCTCCCTCATGCACCTTATTCCTTCCCTCACGTAGATTGCCACAGCCCCCTTCCCCTTAGCCCTGTCTTTCCTGAATATCCTGTACCCTTGGATCATCATATCCCAGTCCTGGTACTGGGTGGCCTACAATTCCGTAATGGCCGCTATGTCCACCCTCCCCCACTGCCAAGAGCACCTGTAGCTCAGCTGATTTGTTACCTAGGCTTCTTGCATTCAGTGAGACCACCCTTCAACCTGTGCCTCCCCCCTTCCTAGTTTTCCCTTCTCCTAACCCCTCCTTGCACCCCTACCACAAATTCCTCTCCGATAGCTTGGGGGGGGTAGGCATGTTCAACTCCCCTTTTTGGGATCCCCGCCTACCAGCTGACCTCATGCCACCCCCCCACCTAGTTTAAATCCACACTTGACGTTATGTACACCCTCAGATCTCTGCTTTAATATCCCCTTCCTGCTCAATGCAGCCTATCCCCTGCATATAGATCTTTATTGTCCCAGGTTCCGCTCCACTATCCCGTACCCCTTGTCTCAACCAAGTACTGAACTCCCCAATCTTCCCTTTCCTTCCTGTACTCGCGCAGGGTACTGGGAGCACCTCTGAGAAGGCTACTGACTCCCCCACTTCCTCACATAGCCCTACCAGTTCCTTAAACCTTCCCTTTACTACCTCCACAGTCTCCCCCAGCAGGCAGTTAGTGCCCACATGCACCACTACATGCAGTTTCTTCCTGTCCCTCCTTGCATACTGAAGAACCGCCTGCCCCATCCTGACCATCGTTAACCCCGGTATGGCCTCCACCCATATGCGGCTATGTCTTTCCACCTTGCTTCCCTATCTGATCCCTCTAAGTATGGAATCACCTAGCACTAGTACCCTCTCATCCTCAATCCCCGCCACTACCCCTTTCCAAAAATACCCATTACTAGAGCTTGCTCCATCACTAATTCGTCCTTCCCTCCTTTGGCCCTCCCTCCTTCTCTGCTCCTTCCCTATTTTCCACATCCCTCCCCTCCTCCCTTGGCCCCCCTCTCTGCCCTTCTCCTTCTGTTGTTCTTCCCACCAGCCACGCTTCTCTCTCCCCCATACCCCCTTCCCTCGACCGACTCCCATATCTTGAGGATTCCCCTACCCTACCTCCTCCTTTCCTGTCCTGGAGATTGTGCACTCCTTCTTTCTCCCCTCAGTGTCGCCAACACAGCAAATCTATTTCCTGCCGTTCCTGCCAGGGTGTGCTTTGGCTCCTTCCCCCCGACTCCAGTCCTCTCACTCCTGTTAGACCCCCTATTTGTTCTGTTCTTGCACTCCCTCCCCCACCCCCTCCCTTGAGCCACTGTACCTCCCATGTGGTGTCCTCATGTTATTCCCCAGATGAGACCTTCCTGCCTCCTGCCCTCCCCTCATTCTTTCCGACTCCCTCCCAAGTCATAACACTTCCTCATCCAGACTCCTCAACCTGTTACAGATAGGAATCCCTCCTAAACCTCCACAATATGTTCATCCAGTCCACCATCCCACATTCATTGCATCCCACAATTCTACCTATGTTGGCTCCCCTAGTGTCCTGCTTCCCCCAGCCACCCCCTGCCACCTCCACTAGAGCCCCACCCACCCTCTGGTGTGTCCCTCCCTAACCCACTCCATTTGTCTTCTACAACAATGTTTTAACCCCCGAGATACCCACAATGGTTAGTCATTGCCCCTTACCCTCCTTCCGATTCCCTAGATGTTCGAGTGAGCTCCCCCACTATCATGTACCTACTACTGGTTAATAGGTTTCTTTTCTGCCAAGACTTCCTTATCTACTTGCCCCTTGCTGCCCGCAAGCCTTCCCCCTCTCAGCTGCCATCTTGATCAGACACCCCCTCCTAGAAAAACAGATCCCTGTCCCACTTAATTCACCCCTATGACCCAAGTGCCCCAGAACGATCACCATTTCCCCAGCTTGACCTCAAGACATGAACTGGATCAGTCACATTACCTAGCTAAAACTTAATTAATGGAAGTCACCGTACCTTATTACTCAAAACTGGTTCCCTCCAGTCTGCTGAGTTTGTACTCCACAACTCACCCTGGGGTCACTTTCTTCATCGAGCTCCACCAGCAGCCATTACCTGCTAGCTCCTTCCCCTCTTGCCCTTCACCAATGACCTATCCCTCTGGTGGTGATCAGCCCTTTTCTGAGGTAATTGCTTTTCTTTTCCACCGCTTCCCACTAGAGGTTGTTGATCCCTCCTTGGTCTGTCGATTCACCCTGGATTAGGCTCCTCCTCACTTGGGTATTTAATAGAGGTCAGGGCCGGGGAGGCCAGGAAGGTCAAAACCCCTCTTGGCTTCCTCCCTTGGCAACGGCCACCTGATCCTCTTGCTCCCTGGTCATGGAGCGCTCATCTGTGGAGCAAGCGAGTGGCTGGTGGCTTTTTAAATCCGACTACTCAGCTCAAAACCTGCTCCCCTCTTATGAATTAGCTCCTCTGGGAGCCTATGTTTTTCCTATCCTGACCATGGAATAGGCTCTCCTCCTTGCAGCTTGATTGGCTCCCTCCTGGAGCCGGTGTGTCAGGGTAGTCCACCCTCGGCCACAAAATATAAAACCCTCACCCCTCTTGGCTTCCTCCCACAGCAACAGCTAACTGATCCTCTTGCTCCCTGGTCATGGGCCGATCATCTGTGGGGCCTCCAGTGGCAATGGCCACCTGGTCCTCTTGCTCCCTGATTGTTGAGCCAACGTCTGTGGGCAAGATGAGAGAAAGTGTCAGTAAAATCTGAAGAGCCATGTGTACAAATGCTCGAAGTCTGGGCATCAAAGTTGCAGACCTAGAGGCTACCATGGTGGCTGCAGACCTGGACATGGTCACAATAATGGAGACCTGGTACAATGATAACCAGGACTGGGATGCAGTCATACCATGGTATGCCCTATTCAGAAGGGACAGGGTAGGAAAAAAGGGAGGAGGAGTGGCTCTTTATGTGAGGGAGAACATAAAAATCACAGAATTACAAGGAGATCAGGGAGAAGCAGAGGTAATGTGGGTTACCCTAGAAACAAAGAAAGGGGCCACTGTGCAAACAGGGGTGATTTACAGACCTCAGCACAGGGGAGGGAGGTAGATAAGGAGATGATGGAGGAAATCCAAGGGATGGCTAATAAGATGGAGATATTGCAGGTAAGTGACTTCAGTATGCCAGATGTGGACTGAGAAATACCAGCTGCAGCTACAGGTAGAAGTGGAAAAATCCTAGACTCTCTGCAGGGGACGTTCCTTGGACAACTCATTGGAAAACCCACTCATGTGGAGGGCAATTCTGGACCTGGTGCTGTCAAACAGGGACTGTGTTGCTGACGTCACAGTGGGGAGTCACCTGGGGACGAGTGACCATCGTACTGTATGGTTCGATGTAAGAACTAGATCAGAAACAAACCACACTAAAATGAAGGTTCTGGACTTGAGGAGGGCTGATGTCAAGAAAATGGGAGAATGCCTCATTAAAGTACTAAAAGAGATAGGAAAAATGGAGGTGGTGGAGGGGCAGTGGGTGGAAATAAGGAAGGCCATCGAGAAGGCAACAAACCTCTGTATCATGCAGATTACAAAGGGCAAAAGAAAGAAGAAACCACTATGGTTATCCAAAGAAGTAGCAGGGAAAGTGAAGGCAAAAAGGTTAGCATTCAAAAGGTACAAGGCAACACAGAAGGAGGAGGGCATGGAGGATTATCAGGAGAAACAAAGGGAGGCAGCTAAAACAGTTAGGAGTGCCAAGGCACAAACAAGGGAGAACATTGCCAAGTCAGTAAAAAGGGGGATAAAACATTCTTTAGGTATGTAAGTGAAAAGAAGAACAACAATGCAAGGATAGTAAGACTAAAAAGGGAAGGAGGGGAATGTTTGGAAAAGGATCAGAAGAAAGCAGACATATTGAACAAGTACTTTTGTCAGTATTTATGAAGAAAAGGGGTAGGTGACAGGCCACAGACTGGAGGAAAGGGCATTATGGGAAGGTAGGTGGACACTAGCCCTTTTATGGAGGTAAGAGTCCTTAAGGAACTAGAGAAGCTAAAGGTGGATAAGTCAATGGGGCTGGACAGGATTTACCCCAGGATACTGAGAAAACTAAGGAAGGAGATCACAGCACCCCTGAAGGCTCTGTTCAACTTATCACTGGACACAGGGGAAGTTCCAGTGGACTGGGGGAAAGTGGATGTGGCCCCACTTCACAAAAGTGACAACAAGGAGGAGGCAGGAAACTACAAACCAGTAAGCCTGTCTTTGGTGGTGGACAAAGTTATGGAAACAATACTAAAAGAAAAGATTGTGGACTTCCTTGTGACCAATGGCTTGCAGGATCCAAGGCAACATGGGTTCACAGAAGGGAGATCTTGCCAGACAAACCTGATTGACTTATTTGACTGGGTGACCAGGGAAGTGGATAAGGGAGGTGTGGTGGATGTGGTCTACTTAGATTTTAGCAAGGCCTTCGACACTGTATAACACAGACAACTAGTAAATAAGCTGGGCAACCTGGGAGTGGATCCAAAGATAGTAAAATGGGTACAAAGTTGACTGAGTAACAGAAGCCAGAGGGTGGTGGTAAAAGGAGTTCACGCAGAAGAAGGCGCGTTTTCCAGCATGGTACCACAGGGGTCAATTCTGGGCCCGGCCCTCTTCAATGTTTTCATTAGTAACATCACAGAAGGGCTGGAAGGGAAAGTATGCCTGTTTGCAAATGACACAAAAATCTGCAACAGAGTGGACACACCTAGGGAGTAGAAAACATGAAGGAAGACCTGAAAATGCTGGAAGAATGTTCAAGGGTATGGCAACTGGGCTGCAATGCCAAAAAGTGCAAAATTATGCACTTGGGGCACAGGAACCCAGGGGCAAAGTAGTACCAATTGTGGGAGACAAGGTGACAACAACAAAGCAGGAAAAGGACTTGGGGGGTCATCATATCTGATGAACTGAAGGTAGCAAAAGCAGTGTTGTAAGGCTAGTAGAATACTGGGGTGCATGGAGGGGGTATCAACGCAGAAAGAGAGAGGTGGTATTACCCCTGTATAGATCAATGGTGAGGCCACACCTGGAGTACTGTATCCAGTTCTGGAGGCCCCTCTTTGGAAAGTATAAGTCAGATGGAGGCTGTACAGAGGACAATAACAAAGATGGTGCATGGCCTGAATCAGAAGCCCTATGAGGAAAGACTCAAGGAATTAAATATGTTCTCTCCAGAGGATAGAAGGGGAAAGGGGAGACATTATAGAAACATTCATATACCTCAAAGGTATTAATAAGGTACAGGAGGGTAGTATTTTACATAGAAAGGGATGCTTAAGGACAAGGGGACATGACTAGTAGCTGGACGGGGGAGACTCATAGGGGATGTGAAGAAATACTTCTTCAAGAAAAGACTGGTGGATGTCTGGAACAAAGTACCAGCAGAGGTGGTGTGTACCAAAACAGTATCAGGATTCAAGCATGCATGGGATAGACACAAGGGAACCTTAGTAACAAGTCTGGGGGGAAGGCCAGAGATCAAATAGGGTCTGTGGAAACACAGTAGGTAGGGAATTTTAGGGCAGACTAGGTGGGCCAAAGGGTCCTTTTCTGACAACTTCCATGTTTCTATGTTTCTAATGAGGAGAGAGTGACCAGCGAGGTACCACTTGGCTGAGTGCTGGGACAAGTCCTCTTCAATATCTTCATAAGCAACATTTCAGTAGGGCTGGAAAGGAAGATATGCCTATGTAACCCCCAGGCCACTTTTAACAAGTTAGCATGCCCCCATGAAATCTGGACACTGGTACCAACATACTGGCATACCATTTACTTTACAAAGGCTGGTACCACCTTTGGTGTTAGGATGTACTATATACCTGGCTCATTTCTAGAGGAAGAGAGGGATGGGGGTACAAGAACAAATCACATGAACCTTGCGTAACAATTACAATCCAGGTCCAGAGTAAAGGCTGCTAGGCATATGCTAGATCTAAACTGCTGAGGGGGCCCCAATAAATCCAACAACCAAAAGTAAGAATCAGAATGTCCAGAACAGGAACTGGGATTGTACAGTATGGCTTTATTTAACAGATGGACCTAAAGCAGTAGTGGACCCCCATGGGTCGTCAAGGTAGGACAGGTATCTTTTACGAACTCTCCTTGCATGCAGTACAGTTTACGAACATACAAAAGAACATCTTCCCATTTCCCAATTGTGCATTTAGTGGTCACCTGGCCATGCATATGAACATTTTTCTCCCATGAGTGCACATATTGTGAAACTAAGCCACACATTCAGAACTCTCCTTCAAAAATAGGTGCAATTAAGTGAAACTCAGCCACACACCTAAACCTGCAGCACTGGCCTTTGCTCAGAAAAAAAATCTGGTGCCCTTTGTGAACCAGCAAGCCCTGCCTCATAAGCATCCAGATGGTGTTCCTCCCAACCCTTGCCCTAACCAACAGTCTGTGCCATTCCTTCAGGGTTATATCATTGAAACCCCCATTCTCCACTGAAATGTTAGTGATCCCACATTTTCCACTTCCATCACTCTCTGGGGTGACCAAAGTACAAACTGCACTCTCCTGGGTGAACAGTTTACAGAAATTCACTCTCCTGGGTGAACTAGGGGCACTAACAGGAGCATTCTAGCCTTATCTATGGGCACACACACCCCGGAAACGATTCCCCTAAATGTGTGAAGAATCTGTCTCCTTAGAACAGTACTCACAAACTAGTTGTCCCATCCACTGGGCATGGAACAACAAAAAGGCACCTCTCCTGGGTAGCAGATCAAAACAGTCTCTCCAGTTCTTTTCCAAGGCAGCTGAAACACACAAAGGATCTTCAGGAGATTGCACCTTGAACTCACTGAGGAAAAGCAGTTCTTTCCACTTCACTGGGAGTAGAAATCCTGCTGTAGAAAGATCTCCACCACTTCACTGGTAATTGTACTCCGCACTAGGGTGAGAAGTTCTGGGCCCTCAACTCAGAGCCCAACTGGCAGACCTTCTGACACTGTCACCTCCACACTCAGACTTCAACACTAACTGAGCATGCTAAGCTCCCCAGAGCAGCTGTACACAGGAAAGGGCTGTGCTGCTGTGAGAGTTCCAAACAACTTAATCATTCTTCTCTCAGGCTAGCTGAGTAGACAATGATGTCGTTGTGTAAGGAGCCCCTAATGAGCTCCCTACCAGCTGCCTGCTACCTGCCTAGCACTAATACTTATTAAATTCTAGTAACCCCAGGGGACTGGATGGTTGCACCTATTTGCAGATGACACCAAAATCTGCAATAGGGTAGACTCTCCAGAGGTGGTGGAAAGAGTGAGACTGGAGAAAAGTCACTGTGTGTTCAAAGGTATGGTAGCTGGACTTCAATGCAAAAAAGTGCAAAATCATTCACTTGGGGCACAGAAACACAGAGGCATTGTACAAAATGGGGGTGAGATATTGACATTCACAAAACATAGACAAGTCCTTGGGGTTATCATATCTGATGATCTCAAGGTGGCAGGACAGTGCAACAGGGCAACATGCAGGGCCAGGGGGATGCTGGGGTGCATAAGGTGGTGAATCACCTGCTTAAGGAGAAAGGTGGTGTTACCACTGTATCAGTTGTTGGTAAGACCCCCACCTAGAGTATTGTGTCCAGTTCTGGAGACCACATCTCTGTAAGGACATACACAGGGTAGATGCTGTCCAGAGAAAGGCAACTAAAATGGTGCAGAGGTTGCATCATGAGCCTTATGAGGAGAGACTAAGGGATCTAAGTATGTACACTTTGGAACAGAGGAGGGAGGAAGGGATAAGATAGAGACCTAAAAGTACCTCATGGGGGTAAAATAAGGTACTGATGGGGGGTATTTTTCAGAAAAGAAGGTGCACCAGGACAAGAGGGCATGCAATGAAGCTGGAAGGGAGGACATTTAAGAGGGCTGTGAGGAAGTACTACTTCACTGAAAGAACGATGGATGCCCAGAACAGTCTGCCAGCAGAGGTGGAAGCAACAACAGTGGTGGGCTTCAAGCATACATGGGATAGGCACAAAGGAATCTCAGTAGGAAAGTGCAGGGGAGTAGCCAGAAATGAGGTAGGGTCTGTGGTGACAGTACAGGCAGGGACAAAGTGGGCAGATTGGGTGGGCCTAGCAGTCCTTATCTGCCCACAAATTTTAGTTTCTATGTAACAGAAGAGAGGAAGAAATAAGTGCCTTAGCTGAGATTTGAACCTGTTGTGCTACTAACTGCCAGATTATTCAGACCCTCCCTTCCAGTGGTAAAGAATGAACAAAGATCAATAGAACAGCATAACTGTATTCAAGATAAGTGGCAGGGGGTGGGTCTAAAATCCAGCTGTTTGATTGGCTGATGGACATGAAGTGCTTTATAATGTAAGTAAAAACTACAGGAACCAGAAAGTGTACTGCATACATGAAGGCAGTCTGGTAAACACCATAATAAATATTTCATATTCTTAAGCAAAAAGTGATGATTATGTAGAAAAAAATGACAGCCCCTCTAGAAATAGTCTGAGCAGAAGTAATTGCATTTTACTGCAGTTAATCTGTTTTGAAAAGCAGTCCATGGAATGTCTCTACTTTTTGGTATCAGCTAAATTGTTCATAGCTTTTTTGAAATGAATAAATCCCTGCCCTGCCACTGACCACTTTACTGAGATTCCAACCTGTTAGTCTTGATAGCTAAGGAGCCAGGCCGCCAGCTTCTGTCCTCTGGGGCTCCCTGACTACCTGTTTCAACAATGCATGCTTTAATGTCCAGAATGAGTGTCAGACAAGCATGTGTGCAATGCTGGTCAGGAGACAAGGAACCTAAAACTACTCTAAATGAAGAATTGTTGCAAAATCTATGGTTATAAAACAAGACCATTTTAGATTTACAGCCATCGCATCCCAGCTGACCTTAAAGGTACATTTATCTGCAGATATAACTCAGTATAAGATAGCAGCATTTTGTTACTATCATCATGTACAAAAATTGAAACCAGAGCTACCTGTTTATCATATGTTTCTGCTAGGATATCACAATGGGGCCTGATTTAAAAAAAAAAGGAGCTATACTTAACCCTCTATTTAAAAGTAGATGACTGTATTTTAAACACTATTCATTTGATAACAAATGCATACCTGTGGCCTATAATGACATAATCCATAGGTACAACTTCCTTGGGCTTTAGATATGTCATTATGTAACTGTTTATGGAGGCATTCATATTCCTAGCATTCGTGCTTCTAAATGGAGCAACCTAATAGAAGGCAGTTGTCGATCCTTTGTTAAAATTCAGTTCCCTGCGTAACTGTACAGTATACGGTGTCTGTGCATATTTAACATATGATCATCTTTTTAGTTTGTATAGCAGGGAGGAAGGAGAGTTTGTTTCTTGCCTCTCGAACTGAGCTTCATGCAAAGCAGTTTCATAGCCATATAATCTGCATAATGCCAACACCTCATTAGATAATTCTAATGACTCATGTTCATAAAGGACCTGTAATTCTATTTTTTACAAAAAATATCTCAGACAATTGGATAAATGAGGAAAAATTGATATTTAATGTAGTAAAGAGCACAATGCAATTTTTGACATGGTAGATTTACTAATATATAACTAAGCATGTTTAAAAATTATAATAAATGCATACATAATTTCTTAGAGGTTAGCAACAAAAGAAAACTTTGTAACGTCACATTGGTTCCCTTGTGCCTTTCTGTCTTTTAGGTCTTTTGTGTTAGACTGTTTTACTTTAAAATGCTGCCATCTTAATACTATTTCTCACATATTGCTGTAATAAATTGAAGCACACTGTTTATGAGGTGGACAGTTAACATAATGGTATTATTAATCATAGCTAAAAAAAAACTCCTTAGCTGCAGTTACATGCTGTTAATGCTTGCTGACCTGGGAAAATGAGTAGGGCTAGCACTGTAGAATGCTGAATTAATTTAATACATCCCGGACCCAGAAAGACTCATTGTGACTGGATTAAATTAGTCACATGGCAAAGGTTTCCCTATAAGTCGTTGGCTTACTGCCAAAAGGCCCTTGTCTTTTAAGGAGTAATGTCAAAAGGCATTATTAGAAGCAGCATTGCCCTCCAAGTGATATTGCAGTAATAATACCACATGCCAAGATCAGCATTTAGTGCCTTTTTTTTACTTAGCTAAGGTTTGACCATATTGTTTGGATCTCCCATTTGCTCATCACAGATTATCATCCCACTGAAATCATACATAGTACCTGCTAGCGATGCAAGTAATAAGAAAAACATGTGACAGATTTTTTTTTCTTCTTGTTTACATACAATCCTAGCTGTCAGGACCACAGCAATGTTTATTCTTGTGTTTTGTTTTAAATGTTAAAATATAGTTGCAGAGCATAGCTACTGTAACTGAAATACAATATTTTGTTTTTAGTGTGAACTTGTTTCTATCTTATTTTTCAGTAAGGAGAGCCATGGTACAGGGTGCTCAAATGACATGTTCAAGGCCACATGATGTGCCTGTGACAGTGATGGGACTTGAACCTCCAGGTTAACAGCTTAGTCCCTATACCTTTAAAAAGCATTGCTTTCTAGCCCATTCCACCATTAACTTTTTGTAGGCTACTTGCTGCAAGTTCTTCAGGATATAAAATTAAAGGTTAAAAAAATGTACCTAAAATTTTAAGCAGCAGTGCAACAAAAAATGTTTTTCCAAAAAATAATTACAGCTAGAATAAAAATATTAGCATACCTGTCACATCTACTTTTCTGATACCTGCTATGATGCGAACTATAAGTATTTTTTTTTTATTTTCTTGATCCTTGACCAGGCCGCTGGGTCCCATTTTGAAGCGGCCACGGCTCCTGAAGCCAGCCGCACAAGCCGCTACTTCTGCCCGCTTAGGAGCTCCAGCACCGCTGGATCCAGCCCATGACGGGGCCACCGGGTCCCATTTTGGAATGGCCACGGCTCCTGAAGCCAGCTGCACAAGCTGCCACTTCTGCCCGCTTAGGAGCTCCAGCACCGCTGGATACCGCCCTTGACTGGGCTGCCAGGTCCCATTTTGGAGTGGCCACAGTTCCTGAAGCCAGCCGCACAAGCTGCCATTTCTGCCCACTTAGGAGCTCCGGCACTGCTGGGTAAGATTTCTGTCACGGGTCGGGGAAGCCGAGGGTAGCTGCCATTGGACAAGCGCTCACTACCTTGCTCCCTGATTGGACTCCTGCTGCTTGCTGTGACCCTGATTGGCTCCTGTGCTCTTTGTACCTTGATGTGCTGACTGGGCTCTGCACCCATTGAAACACATAGACTTTTGCTGAATTTTTACACCTGAAATGTTTAAGACTACTGTACTGCTTTTTATGGGTGATTCTTTGGGGAAATGCTTGTACTGTTGTTAAACTGCATTTTACATAGATACATAGACAGTGTTGGCAGATAAGGGCCTATGGCCCACCTAGTCTGCCCATTTGAGTTTGTAACTTCAGTTTATGTTTTCCTAGAATTCTGTTGCCCCTTACCCCTAACCTCCAGAATTCCTTTATGTCTATCCCATGCATTCTTAAATCCCGTGATTGTTTCAGCCCCCACCACTTCCTCAGGCAGGGTGTTCCACTTGTCCACCACCCGCTCTGTGAAGCAATTCTTCCTCACATTTCCTCTGAATCGTCCTCCCTCCAATTTCATCCCATGCCCTCTAGTCCTGGAACATCTTTTTCGCTTAAAAATAGTGTATTCATGCACCCTGTTCCTCTCTGTAAGATACTTGCATGTCTCTATTTTTTTATTGTTGTGAAACTTTCCTCCACTGCTATTCTCTCCCTGTCCACTCGCTCTCTCTCCTGCCACCACCACCCCATTCTCTGTTACTTGCTCCTTTTTGACCTGCCCCTCTAGCTCTCTGTTGTCGCTCACCCTCTCGCTTCTGGTGCCAGGTGTAGAAAAATCTTTTGTTCGGACCTTGGCTCCCCTCCTCCCCCATAATCTAAGTGCTATTTTCAGCAACTTGGCCGATCTGCCTTACACCCCCCCCCCAATTAATTTTCTTGGCTCCTTCTGCCTTTTGTTTGCTCCCCTTCTTAAACTAATGCCTCTCATCTTCTTCCCCTTGGATCCAGCTCTTGACCGGGCCTGGGTCCCATTTTAGGCGGCCTCGGCTCCTGAAGCCAGCCACACAAGCTGCCACTTCTGCCCGCTTAGGAGCTCCAGCACCGCTGGGTAAGATTTCTGCAGTGGGTCGAGGAAACCAAGGGTAGCTGCCATTGGAAAAGCGTTCACTACCTCACTCCCTGATTGGACTCCTGCTGCTTGCTCTGACCCTGATTGGTTCCTCTACTCTTTGTACCTTGCTGTGTTCACTGGGTTCTGCGCCCATTGAAACACATAGACTTTTGCCGAATTTTTACGCCCGCTCCCCCACCCCCCCACCTTAATTAAATATGCTCTAACTCAGCCACCTCACACTACACCCTTTAGAGCCCGTTGGCCTTTCCTATTGGCCCACAGTACCCACCTGCCTACTTTCCTCCTCTTTGACCTGACCAGCTCTAGCATACAATGCTCTCTCCAAGCTGCTCACATACCATCTCTCTCTCCTCTCTCCATTTCTACTCACATTCAGCTTTCATTTCACCTTTTCTCCCTGTTACCCTTGCCCCTAGACCTGCAATGAGAACACTCTCCCCTCTGCTCCTTCCTCTTCTCTCCCTCGTTGCTCTGCCTCCCCTTTTCTTTCTCTCGGGCCCCTGCCACCTCTACCCCATTCACACTAGCTACTTAATCACTACCAACAGTGCCTTTGGAGCCCTCCACCACTTGTCCAGTCCTCCTCATGGGCCCCCACTTGGTAATAACTGGTTACTCCTTAACGCCCCTAAGTTTGATATATATGCCAGTCTATCCCTACTGTACCACACTGCGTATCACTGGGGCTGCCACATTAACTCGTCCCGCAGCTCATACAATAAAAGGAAACACAAATTATCACTAATGGATTTATGCCTTTGCACATTGAAGCTCCTCCTACTTCTCCTACTGATCTCAGGCAATGTCCATCTGAACCCTTGCCCCAGCTGTGCAAACCCCATGAGAAAGGCAGGGGTTCTTACCATCAGAACCCTTAATATATGTAGCCTACTGCCAAAGCTTGACGGACTCCAAGCCTTCACAAGCCAACATAATCCAGACATCCTTGCTATAGTTGGAACATGGCTGACGCCAAAAATTCCTGATCTGGCAATCACCTTACAGGGCTACAATGTTCACAGACTGGACCGTGTCTTTCAAAGAGGTGGAGGTTGTGCCATCTACATCAGGGACACTCTATTGGGACACCCTGTTTCAACTCCTGTGCCTGTCTCATCGGTCCAGATCCTACCTATTAAAGTCCTCCTAGGTCCCAACCAAAATTCCCTCACCATAGTCTCTGTGTATAGCCCACCCAGGGATAAAGGACATGGACTCAACAAAGTTCTTAACTTCGTCAACTTCCAACTTCCTGGCTCTAAACTCATTTTACTAGGTGACTTTCATATTAACTGGCTTGAATCTGATGTCTGTGCTCATAAGGATGCCCTGGCAGCTGCTAACCACTCACAACTGGTCACCACACCTACTAGGACAAACTACAAAATGGGCACCAGTACCCCGCTGAACCGTGTTCTTACCAACCACCCCTCTAGGATCCCTCGTACCTCCATTCTCCAGGACTCGCTCAGTGACCACTCCCCGGTTATCTGTGAATGGTCGAATAAATTTCTTAAACCACCCCCTAAAATCATCATTAGCAGAGTCCTCCCCCGTGGTCAACTTGTCCATCTTAAATATCATCTGTCTCTACTAGATTGGATGCCCATTTACAAGGCGACAGATATTAACATTGCTCTTAACTACTTTATCACTGCCTTCAGTAGGGCCTGTGACCTCTTTGCTCCTGCTAAAAAAACAGAAAGCAAAAGCCCTCTGTAACCCTTGGATAACTGCGGAGCTCCTCTCTCAGCTTAAATCAAGGGACCAACTATGGGCAGTGGCTAAAGCCACAGGCAAACAGTCTGACGTTCAAAAATTCAAACAGGCCCAGAATGCTTGCACAAAATCCATTCGGATTATGAAAAGCTCCTACTATAAGGATGCTCTCACCAACACTTGGGGCAATGGATGTGCCTTTTGGGACAATATCAAGGACATTACTGGGAAACCAGCAAAGTCCCCCTCCAGCCATGCTAATTGTCTATGGATCCACTACCCTTGACCCAGTGGTCATTGCTAACACCTTCAACATGGCTTTTACTGACCTTAGCGCTGTTCTCCCACCAGATTTCTTCACAGACAGCGACTCCTCCTCAATCATCCCCTGTGCTTAGTCAAGCCACCCACTTTTCTACTTTAGGTAGATTAAACTGAATGAGGCATGCCGCCACATCACCTCAGCCATCTCCAAAACCAGAAACAGTAGTGACACCTTGGACCTGAAGTTGCTATTGCTCACGCTTGATGAAGTCCTCTGTCCACTAACTAAAATTCTTAATCTCTCTCTTAGCAGCAGTAAATTCCTGGAAATTTGGAAAACTACCATTGTGACCCCAGTCGATAAAAGTGGTGATAAGACCAGCCACTCAAACTATCACCCGATTTCCATACTGCCACCACTTTCCAAAGCTCTTGAGCGGATTGTCGCAGACCAGCTCACTGACTACCTGGACAAATACAACATCCTGTGTACTCAATAACACGGCTTTAGAAAAGGGTACAGTACCACCACCGCCCTGCTTGAATTTACTGGAACAGTGCATAGTTCTCTGGACCAAGGCATCCTTACTGGGGTTGTCTTCATAGACCTTTCAAAAGCTTTTGACATGGTCCACCATCGGTTGCTGTTTGACCAACTACTCACTGTTGGCCTCGCACCTGACTCTGCCCGCTGGTTCAAAAGCTACCTTGAGTACCACTCTCAAAGAGTAAAAATTGCAAATACTCTCTCAGATACCTTGCCTGTCCCCTCTGGTGTCCCACAGGGGTCCATATTGGGTTCACTCCTTTTCAGCTTCTTTTTAAACTCCCTACCTCAATCCTGCTCAGAACAAATTATCTTGTATACGGATGATGCAGTTGTTTTCACCTCGCACAAGGAACCTGAACCACTACAACTCAACCTCCAACTCAGTTTTAATGCCATTGAAACATTGTTTTCCAAGCATAAACTTGTTCTCAATCACAAGAAAACCAAGTCTCTGCTCTTCTGCAGCTCATACAACCGACACAAGCAACACCCATCATCTAGTCATTTGCACCAAGCAGGGGTCCACCCTTGAACAGTCTACTCATTCAAGTTTCTAGGGATTCTGCTGGACCCTAATCTCTCCTATGGTGCTCATGTTGATAGTGTGGCTAAAGCTGCAAACACACACCTTGGATTGCTCTACAAACACAGGCAACATCTCACCCCAGTGGCTCTGAAGACTGCCAACAGAGCTCCGTGGTTTCACTTATTGACTATGGCCTCATTATCTATGGCTCTGCCACAACGTCAACCCTCAAATGCATATCAACTGCCCTAAACAAAGCATGCCAACTCACAACTGGAGCCAACCGCCTCACCCATGCCTGTGACCTTTACACACAATCAGATTGGCTCCAACTCACCAACCATATAAAGTATCTCACATGCACTATGGCAGAAAAAATCAACCTTGGCCTCACACCACCTGGTGTCACTGCCTTGTTACATCAAAACTCCAATCGACGGAACACCAGGAGCTCAACAATCCAGAATCTGCAAGTTCCTCATTGTCACACTACTCAGGGCCAATGCTCCTTCTCCTATAGGGCTCCTCTATGGCTGAATGGTCTCAGCTACTCTATCTCCTCAGCCCCTACACTTGGAATGTTCAAAACAAGGCTCCAGCACCATCACACTGCCTCCAATTCCTGTGACTGCCTCAGCTAACCCCTTGCCTCTATTACCTTAGTCTAAACCAATGTTATGCCTAACCTCCTGGCTCTCGTCAATGTCACCTTTCTGCTCCTGTGGTGTCACTATATATCATCAGGTCTACATACCACCACTGTAGCCTCTCACTCTCTGCCTCCTGAAGCACTTATCCCTCCACCCCCCTTTTCCCTTTCTCCTTTCTACCCCACCTTCTATCTGCCCTATCCCTTGACCCCCCCTCCACCCTGTTTCTCTCTTACCGTCTTCTTCTCTCTTCCCATCTCCTTCCCCACCCTCACCCTCCCACTTCCTGCCTTTCCTCTCAATCTCACACCTTTGTCCGACAATTGCCACTGGCTGCATCAACGTCCTCCCCTCCTTTTTTCCTCCTGTCTCCCACCCCTGTGCATTTTTTTGACCTGCCCCTTTCCTTTGTGGGCATATACTCCTTGAATGTGTTTCTCTCTTTTCTTTATAGCTGCCCCATCTAACTACCTGCATCTCTTCTCTTCCACTATATCTTACCATCTCCACACTTGTTCTTTAACAATCTGCACTGTTGTTTGGATTAATTGTTTTGCTGTTTGATGAATGTTCTTAAATGACATGGAACCTTTGTAAAAGAGCCTTGGTTCAAAGGTACTTGTAATCCTAGACTCAATAAATAAAATAAAATAAATAACCCTTCCCAGGTCTACAGTGCTGTTCTATGCCAAATGCAATGGCCGTCTTTTCTTTTTAAACTAAATAAAATTATTCATAAAATACTCTAATCTTGGTGAACCTAGAAAACCTTGCCACCAAATTTTTTTTTCAAACTTTATTTTAAAGTTCAGCAGATACAGCACATACATGTATGACAACAGCCCTCACCAGGGTAAGGGAAGTGTTACATCACAGGTCTGGATTGCTAAAATACAATACATTCCATAGGCATGGTTATACAAATGGATCATTACAGTTCTGGGATTTCATTATGTCTAGTGATATTCAAGCTCATCTCCAATGTTCCCCCCTATTCCCTGCAAAGTAGAGCAGCCCCCCCCCACCTTCACTTTTCAGATATCTTGGCTTCTTTAAGTAACAGCTTTGACACAGCAACCCCTAGTCTACTTGTTTCAAATGTCCTGAGTTCATTTTGTAGGCATTTGAGCAGGTTAATCATATATTAGGAAACCATGTCTCAGCTCAGGCTTTCTCCAGTGGTCCCCAGATCTTTTGGAATATGTGTTTCCTGCCACTAGCTTTATACTGAATGTGTTCTGGTTTCATACATTGCAGCAAACATTTTGTCCATTCCGCTACTGTGGATGTCGAGTCCACCCCCCAGTGGCTAGCTAGAGCTTGTTTTCCCACCACCATGGCCAAGGAACATAATCAGTGGTCCAAACCTACTCCTCCTTTTGATCTCCCCAGCAGTCCCAAGAGGACTTCCTCACTCCCACCTCCTGATCATTGTGTAACACTCTTTGCACTATGGTAGTAATACCTTTCCAATAGCTCATGGTTCTGGGGCATTCCCACACCATGTGTATAAAAGTGCCTGAGTGTGCCTTACACTGTGGGCACAGATCTAAAACAGTGGAATCAGTTTGATTTTCCAGAACAGAGGTATAGTAAGTTCTGTGGAGAATGTTAAAATGGGTTGCCCTTGGCCTTAATGTATTGTTGACTGAACAGGCCATGCCCCTGTGATTTTGGCCTTGTGGCTCTTCAGTTATCTGGGCAAGCTGCCTAATATTATCTTACAGCAGCATGTTAATGGCCTGGCCTTCTCGAGTCCCAGGGTGCCTCTCAGAGACTCCTCCAAGGGGGATCTCCTCATACAAATGAGGTTGTTCTGGCCTTCTAGGGTTGTTTGAATACATTGTCTGACTTGTAGGAAGACAAAGAACTGAGAAGGGTGGAGACCAAAATCTCTAGACAGGGACTGGTAGGACCTCACATCCCCATTTCTGAAGAGCTGGGAGACACACTGCAATCTCACCCATTCCCAAGCTCTAAGCACCTGGGCCACTGGGGCCGGGACCCTTCCTTCCTCCCATAGTGTCTGCTCTATGGAGGCATCAGGTGACAGGGTGGCTGGATGGTCTATTTTTTATTTTAGTTTTTTTGTTGACCGGGTAAGTGCACTAGACAAATCCTGCCTATTTTCAGGCACAACCTGGGGGAGGGGGATACAGATGAATGCCAACTGACTTTGAACCAGATGAAGCTGTTGGTGGTATTTTTCATGAATGGAGGAAATTTGGCCATTGCACCGGGGAAATTCCCCTGCTCTTTTCAAGAAGCGCCATGGGATCTTTAACATCCACCTGAACTACCACCAGAACAGGCAGATGGGACCTCGGTTTAACGTCTCATCCGAAAGACAGACTAACCTCTGATGGGCCACCAGGCAGGCTCGCATCGTGGTTCTGGTAAATTGGATTGCTATGTCTTTTACTGTTTTCTTCTTGAAGGCTGATGCAAAGTCTAAAATACTCAGGGGGCCATTATTAACTGAGTCTTCCATCTCTGTCCAGGACTTTCTACCTGAGCTGTCCTATCTAAGGTCTATTAGGCAGGAAATCTGAGCTGACAAGTAATAGAGATATAAGTTTGCTAGTCCTAGTCCACCTTTCTTTATGGGTTTCCACAGGATTTCCTGTCGGATCTGTGGTCTCTTACTCCCCCCCAACAATAAACATAGAAACATAGAAGTTGACAGCAGATAAGGACTGCAAGGCCCATCCAGTCTGCCCATTTCTTTTTCTATTTTATAAATGTGCCATCGGCCTTTGCTCTGTCAGTGGCCTATCTATTCATACTCATCTGTATTGCTCCCTTATGCCTATCCCATGCCTGTTTGAAGCCCTGCACTGTATTCATAGCCACCACTTTCTGAGGTAGGCCATTCCATGCATCCACCACCCTTTCTGTGAAAAATAGTTTCCTCACATTCCCCCTTAATCAGCCTCCCTCTAGTCTCATGCTGTGTCCACTTGTCCTACTATTTTTCTTATATTTAAACATGTTAGACTCTTTTGCCTTGTTAATGCCCTTAAGGTGTTTGAATGTTTCCATCATATCACCTCTCTCCTTCCCTTGCTCAAGGGTATACATATTGAGCTCCATTAATCTGTCCTCATATGTCTTCTGATGCAGTCCCTGCACCATTTTGGTTGCCCTTCTCTGGACTGCCTCAATTTGGTTAATGTCCTTGTGAAGGTGTGGCCTCCAGTACTGCACGCAGTACTCCAGATGGGGTCTAACCAGTGTCTTGTAAAGAGAGATTATTACCTCCCTCTTATGACTTGTGATACCTCTACTAATGCACCCTAACATCCCCCTAGCCTTACCTACTGCTTTAGAGGTCTGTTTGGATGATTTCAGGTCATTGGTGATGATGATGCCCAAGTCTCTTTCTTACTTTGTGACTGCCAGCAACTCCCCTCCCAGCCTATAGGTGGCTTCAGGGTTTCTCTTCCCTATGTGCATGATCTTGCACTTCTTTGCATTAAATCCCAGTTGCCACTCTTCTGACCATTTTGCTAGTTTATCCAGATCTCTTCTCATTTTGTCCACCCCATCTGGATCATCTACTCTGTTGCAGATCTTGGTGTCATCTGCAAACAGTCAAGCCTTACCCTCTAGTCCATCTGCAATGTCACTAATGAAGATATTGAAGAGGACTGGCCCCGGAACTGATCCCTGAGGTACCCCACTTCAATAATGTATTTATAGCTCCACGGAGTAACTTGAAATAATATTTGGGGACCCACACCAGAAAGATTAGGAACAGATAAAGGCACTGCGGCAGGACATACATTTTAACCATGTTCACCCTACCTATTAATGTGAGGGGTAAACTTTTCCATCTTTCACACTCAGCCTGTATTTGTTTTACCACTGGTTTATAATTAATCTGACACAAGCTTCAAAGTTTCTTAGGGAGGTTTATTCCCAGGTGGTTCAATGACATTACTGGAGAGAGTGAAAAGCTCTGGATGGTCAGAGTAACTTCAGCTCCTCCCAGGGGTAGCCATTCACATTTGGACCAATTGATTTTATGGCCTGAGAGGGGGCCATATTCATCGAACAAGGCTGTTAAGGCTGGAACAGACGTCCCAGGATCCCTCAGAAACAGCAGCACATCATCCGCAAAGAGCGAGATAACATGGTGCTGCCCTCCCCTAGTGTATTCCTGGATTTTTGGATGTTGGCATATGACTGAAGCCAGTACCTCCATTGTCAAAACATACAGAAGGAGAGATAAGGGGCACCCCTGCCTTCTTCCCCTGGTAAGGGTGAGTGGTGAGGACAGGTTGTCATTGGTGAGAATCTGGGCTTTGGGGGAGGCATAGAGTGTCTGGATCCAAGATCTCAAGTGGGGCCTGAAATCAAAGAACTTCAGGGTGGCAAACATAAAGGCCCATTCCACCTTATCGAAGGCCTTCTCCACATCAAGTGCGAGAAGGCCCCTGTTTCAGTGCCTTCCCCTTCCCAACCATCCATGGATGATGTTCAGAGTTCTACGTATATTATGTTTTGCCTGCCTCCCCTTGACAAATCCACACTGATCTTGAAGGATGCATGTCAGTAGAACACCCTCCAGTCTAGTGGCTGTCACCTTGGCTATAATTTTATAGTCTACATTTAATAAGGAGATCGGGCGATAAGAGCCACACCTGGTGGGGTCCTTGCCCAGATTCAGGAGAACAATGATGGTGGATAGTTGCAATGATCTGGGGATGGTACCACTCCTCAGGGTCTCCTGTACCATGAGCATTAAAACATATTTAATATCACTGCAGAACATTTTATAAAATTCCATGGGTATACCGTCCGGTCCCGGGGCCCTACCCAGGTTTGATGCCCATACAGCTTGCTTCAGTTCTGAAGCGGTGATAGGGCTGTCAAGCTCCTCTTTTCTGCCTGGGTCTAGTGTTGGAAGGTGGACATCCCACAGGTAAGCATCTGGATCTGCATCCCCAAGGGCTTCTGTACTGTAGAGGGACTCGTAAAATAGTCTGAAGGTATTTATTTCTTGGGGATCAGAAGCTGTCTCCTCATCTCTCCCTTCCATGGATAAGATCACTCTATCTGCCATCTGTTTTTTAACCTTCCACGCCAACCATTTGCCCACACTGTCACCTTCAAAGTAATTACCTGCCCCAACTTTTAGGATATCCCTCTCAATACGGTGGGCTGACAATTGATTTAGCCTCCCCTTCAGTAGCCCCTCCTTGTGCTTTTCACTACCATCCATCAGTCCCCTCTCCAGGATCAAAATCTGGTTACCCAAGTGTTCCTCCTCCTCCTGCTCCTGGGCTGCCCTATGCTGGTGGGAAGCAAAGGCTATCATCACTCCCCAGAGGAACACCTTTAAGCCCGCCATGTGATCGACACTGATATATCCCCCACCTTGTTGTGCCCAAGGAATTCCTGAATGTTTTCCGATATATATGCCCTATATTCCTGAGAAGTCAGCGGGGTTGGAGCCATCCTCCATTGCTTACTTGGAGAAGGTGCCAGCCCGGTGGGTAAATTGAATTCTAGGGGTGCATGATCTGAGATGCAAATAGGCCCATATTCAGCCAATGTAGCGCCCCTAAGCAGGTTGGAAAAGACTAGGAAGTAGTCAATTCTAGTGTATACTTAATGCATGTGAGAGTAAAATGAGTATTTTTTTTGATGTGGGTGTATGTACCTCCAGACCTCCTTTAATGCCCTCTCATGTGCTATCTCTTGAAGTGCTGCTGAGCTCCTTGGAGGAGGACCCCTCCTGGCTCCAGAATGGTTCATATCTTGGTCCCAATATGTATTAAAGTCTCCCCCATGATAATGTTGTCCAGAAAAGGTGCCAACACCACTGCCAAGTGATGAAAGAACCCTGGGTCATCAGTATTTGGACAGTATATTGAGACCAATGTGTATCTGCTCCCCTCTATGATGACATCAACCACTAGATTCCAGGACTAGAGGGCATGGGATGAAGTTGGAGGGAGGATGATTCAGAGGAAACGTGTGGAAGAATTTCTTCACAGAACGGGTGGTGGACAAGTGGAACACCCTGCCAGAGGAAGTGATGGGGGCTGAAACAATCACGGGATTTAAGAATGCATGGGATAGACATAAAGGAATTCTGGAGGTCAGGGGTAAGGGGCAACAGACTTCTAGGAAAACATAAACTGAACTAACAAGCTCAAATGGGCAGTCTGGGTGGGCCATAGGCCCTTATCTGCCGACACTGTCTATGTATCTATGTATCTAGGTAACAGCCTTGTGGGTCTGCAGTGGTTTTATGAATATCGGCCCGCAGTTTCAGCCTTAGCCAAATTGCCACCCCTCTGGCCCTAGTTGTAAATGGGGAAACCAGTAGAGTACCCCCCCCCCCCACCAGGTGCTGGCTAACCCACTCGCCTCCTCCTTAGTCGAGTGTATTTGTTGTAGGAAATTGACATCCCCTTTTGCTTTTTCAAGTAACTTCAGACTCTCTTCCTTTTGACTACAGTCCATAAACCCCTGACATTCCAGGTTATACATTTCAAAGGACCTATTTTTAAACATTGGATTATGTGATACCAGTTGAACCAAGATTTGCTTGGTTCCACATCTTATCTTGCCTTGTGCCATCTGCTGAGTTTTGATTTTTAACCAACTTGCTAAACTCTAAAAAGTTAACTTCTAGGAACTTTAAGGCGAAACTTCACCGCTGACAAAAACAAATTACCGACCGTCTTTGAACTAACTGCTCCTTTCCCTCAAACTGCCTTTCATTCCTATTTCGCCCCCTCCCTGTGCCCCCTTCCACTTAATAATCCCCCCAGAAAACATTAACATTGTAAATAAGTTGACCCAAACCAAACACTTCTCCCCCCCATTCCCTTTGTACAAACTGTTTCACAAACTGTCCCCCGTATCCCACTACTCCTCGTGGATGAGCCAATGGGTCCCACCCACTCTGAACATTTCTGTGCATTTACTACTTCAGTATTCCAACGAAGCCCATTGTTTTGGATTGGGGGGGTTCCTCCCCATGGCCTGCAAATTCAAGGTTCCCCTTACTGCCTGCCCCAGCCACATCCAGACACATTGTTTAGATGCCCTTCCAGGCCATGTCCCCTTTCACGAACCCCTAGGCTAGGCATTACAGCAGCTCCCATAAACCTCCAGAATGAGGTCCACTGGCTGACCATGCTTCACTCATTATGCTAGTTACAGTTTAACTCATTAATTGCTTAGTCTTCACATAGAATATGAGGGGATTCATCCAGGTCCAAGTAGCCCTATGTCCAGATGGCCAGGCCCAAACACTGCAGGTCAATTCCCTTCCCCCAGTGTTTCCCCTCATTCTCCCAGTAAACTTTTCTATTAATAAAGTCAGAACTAGCAACATAGGTAAGCAAAGTGGTAACCAGCAAATGGCGTTATAGTCTCATTTTTGCTCCTGCATTATTGCTGCCATGTTTCTCCTACCCAGGACTTATTCGGTCTGCTCGTTCCCATAGTCATGTAATACTGTGATCAGAAGTTACTGTATTTCCCTGGGTAGTCATAGCCCACCCTATAATGTCTCAATCATAATCTGCAACAGTTTGATCAGCATTAGAACACAAACGTAAAAGGAAAGGTATGAACATGCTGTCATGGCCATGCAATCTCAGACACAGCTTTTAAACATTGCCCTTAGTGGGCTCCTTGAGCGGTATTTAAATTTAAGGAAGTGTTCGTAAGGGAAAGTTATGGCACTTCCTCCCTTAAACTCATCTCTCTTGAAATTGTAGAACTGAAAAAAAAAGATGAGACAAGAAGGAGATCCAACCACAATTAGCTGCTCATCTGCACACAGACATGTCCATGCGTAGCAAAGCTGAGAAATTTTTACTTCAAAGCTTGTTAAAGCAGTTTCATATTAGGGCCTACAATTCAGTACATTCATTACGTAGTTCAGTGGCCCCTCGCCTTGATCATGTGTTAGTAGTCCTCAGGGCTCCCCCTCATCCAAATGTAAGCATATATTTATCAATCCTCGGATTATACAGGATTCTGTACTTGCCCCCCCCCCCAGTTCCCGGAGGGAGAGCACGGGTAGCAAGCCAGGGCACATTATAGGGAAAGGGCCTTCCCAACCCAGCCACTATGGGCTGGAGAGAACTTCATTAGGGGCTGAGAAATGATGCAGCAGGCCCCCAACCCCTTGGATCTTACCCTGGACTCTCAGGTCAACTTACAATATCTTTTGTGCAGACAGACAGGCTAGAGGTGGGGGGGTTGCCATCTACGTATTGGAAAAATATAACGTTTCTATTACCGATGACTCATCATTGCCAAAAGAGTTTGAAAGCCTCACGATCAAAGTCCAACACTCAGCCACCTTGGCCTTGCACATCATAGGATGCTACAGGCCTCCCTCTGTGGGGCTTCAACTGTTAAGTCACCTTTCCCACTTTCTTAGTGTGCTGCAGTCAGAAGTCATAATCCTGGGTGACTGTAACCTGGATTGGCTTACGTACTTCTCCAAACCCTTAAAAATGTGACTTATTCGGACTTACTTAAATTTTCTCAGAAGTGACCCATCCAGACAAAAAGAACCCAAATAAAAGTTCCCTACTAGATACTATTCTAGTAAACAAGCAGCATCTCTTCTCTCATTCAGGAGTCTTCTTCACTGATCTCAGCGACCACTGCTTTATTGCTTGCATAAGAGCTGCGCCCAAGCCTATTTCTAATTCCAGATTCACAATCAGGATATGTTTACATAATTTAGTGCCACAAGCCTTCCTTTTGGACTTACAAAACTCCTTGCTATGTCAGGACTTCTACCTAGCCAAGACAGTAGAGACAGCATATGAGACCTTCCATACTATTGTCTGTGGAGCTATTGAAAGACATGCCCCCTTGATCAAAGCACATACCAAGAAAAAGTCAGCTTTGCTCAACAGGGACAAGCTCTGGAACAAAAGTGCTTAAATCAAAGCTTCAGGCGGATTGGGCTGATCTTAGAGCAGCCAGAAACCTGTGCACAAAGCTTGTCAGAAACATTAAGGCTAACTACTTCCAGTCAGCTCTGGACTCCTCCACCAAGGACCCTGCCAAATTCTGGCAAACCATAATATATATATTCAAGGACATGCTTTGTCAGGTTCTCACCCTACCAAGATCTTATACAAAGGATTCCTCATTACTGAGAAGGCAGACATCCTTGACTGCTTTAATAATCATTTTATTACCACAGGTATGGCCTTTGACATTTCACCTGCGAATAACCTACTTACCCAGTTCTTATCACAAGGACCAGCAGGCCCTTCCCCTGCCCACAGTACTCCTGTCACGGGTTTCTCCTTCCAACCAATAACTTACAAGGAGGTGGATGACCTGCTCCTTCAGCTGGCTGCCAGAAAAAGTGCAGGAGTGGACCTCATTGGCCCTTTTTTCCTAAAGCTCGGTCACCAAGTGCTGGCAGCTCCAGTAACGCACCTCTTTACTATGTCCCTCAGCTTGGGTAAACTCCCTTCTGTCTGGAAGACTGCCCAAGTTTTACCACTCTTCAAATCAGGAGACCCCAGAGACCCAAATAACTACAGGCCAATCTCCTTACTCCCCACCCTATCAAAACTGCTTGAGAAATTAGTGAATTGTCAACTTAGAAACTACATTGATGCCTCAGATCTGCTAAACCCTGTGCAATCAGGCTTTAGGCCATGCCATATCACAATCACAGCTCTGGCTAAAGTCACAAATGACTGGCAGAGAGTCCTTGACTTAAAGAATCATGTATGCACAGTATTCCTTGACTTAAGCAAAGCCTTCGATACCGTCGACCATGCATTGCTCTTAGTTACTCTCTGCAACATTGGTCTGGATGCACCTTCCCTAAAATGGTTTTCATACTATCTGGCAGAGCAGATGCAGCAAGTAAAAGCAGTAGAAGATCTCTCAACTCTAAAACAGATTAGTAGAAGTGTACCTCAAGGCTCCATCTTGGGGCCCTTACTTTTCTCACTTTATATTAACAACATCGACTGTGGAATCAAACTTTCCAGTGTACATCTCTTTGCGGGCAACACGGTCCTTTACACTGCCAGGCCTACTCCTGAAAGTGCCTGCTCAGACTTGCAAGCAGATTTACTTACGCTGCAACAAAACCTCCTGAGTGAAAAGCTCCTATTTAATGCCAAAAAGACCAAGGCTATGCTGTTGTCCCCAATGACAAAGTCCATAAACTCCCTTAAGCACGACAATATTCTCACTGTCACCACCTGCTTGGCAAGTCACTTGGCTATGTGACTAAGTTCAAGTACCTAGGTATATGGCTTGACAACAGATTTTCTTTTGCTGATCATATAGACAAGCTCTCAAAACAACTTAGAGGCTTGGACTTTTTTTTAGAATCAAGCATCTGCTTACCCAGGAGGCCAGAAAAAGCATAGTACAAACCATGTTCCTAGCTACCTTGGACTATGCAGACTTCCTGTATGACCAAGTTCCCAAAACCGCCCTATCTAAGCTTGACACCCTTTATCATAGGGCCTTACGTTTCATTCAGGTGCAGCATACAATACCCATCACTGTGTACTCTATTTCACAGTAGGATGGACCTCACTTACATTCAGGAGGCAAAGGAATGCTATTCTATGGGCCTATAGATCTATATCCAAGATGCTACCCTCCTACATTTCTGACTGTCTGCTGTCCTGCACCTTACGAAACTATGCCTTGAGAAGCCGTTCATACTGTACATCTCACTAACTGTGCCTAAAGTCTTTTCCCGTTTTGGCAGAGCCTCCTTCAGCTATGTGCTGCCCCAGCTGTGGAACAACATCCATAAATCCATAAAATTGGTGCTTCCTATTGGTTTTGTGGAATTCAAGTCACTCTATTCGAGATACTTCTCAGAGTCTTGTCAATGCCCTCCCTGTTGCTAAACTGTAGCCATACATTGCTATTCTTACAGTCAATCTTCTACACTTTCTATCCTCTCGTTAGAATTACCCTAAGCCATGTTCCTGGATTCATCCTTGCTTTCTGCTTGTTGCTGAGCCCCAGACTTGCACTGTCACTAGCATTAACTCCACTCTACTAGAGCTATCAGAGTCTAAAACCACTGGTTCAGCACATTGGTGCTGACTTGCTTCCACCTCTCGCCTGTACTGTTTAATGGGATGAGGCTTCACGTTGTTTATCCTTATACCTTGTTTTTCTTGCTATGTATTGTATTACTATTCCCATTTGCGCTATATGTTCTATTGTGCTACTGTATTATTAATTCTGTACTTACCAGGCCCTCCTTGAAAATGAGCTTGCTCAATGGAGTTTCACCTGGCTAAATAAAGATTGATTGACTGATTGATCCCCATTGCCACCTCCAGTACTTAACTAAATTTACAGTACTTTAGGTTGTGGTTCATGTGTTGCTGGAATGTGAGCCCCTTTCCTGTAGGTTACGTTCTAGTTCATGGGTAATGTAGACCATCGCTGCCTCGGGGTCTGTGAAGGCCTTAGATTCTAGATTCTGTGGGTGAATGATCAATCTAGCGGGGTAGACCATAGCAAATGGGCAATGTTGCTCATGCAATTTCTTTTTAACCGCTGTGAAGGCCTGCCACTCCATCTGTAATTTCCTGGAGTAATCTGAGAAGATACTGACCCTTTTCCCCTTGACCATGATTGTGTCCATCTTTTAGGCTGCATCTAACACTGCCTGCTGGTCCTTGTATCTCAGGGATTTTATGATCAAGTGCCGAGGACACACCTCTGGACCTGGCCAGTGACCCAGTGATCGGTGGGCTCTCTGGATTTCCAGGGTGACTTCTGGGGACATTTCCAGTGTTTTTATGAGCCATAGGCCCATGAAGGCCTCTCACTTAGCTCCCTCCGTGCCCTCGGGCAGACTCACCATGCGGACATTACACCGCCATTCACAGTTTTCATGATCATCCAATGTTGCTTTGATGGTGTCTATTTCTCTGAAGGCTGTCTGCAGTGATGATTCAAGTCTGGTGTGTGAATCTTCTTGAGTGCTGACCCAGTGTTCCAGTTCATCTAGCCTGCCCGAGTGACTATCCACAGTGTCTCCCAGCATATTGACCGTTTGTTGCAGAAGGGTAAGCTGAGTGCCATATTATCTAAACCGGCCCGCATTTGGTGTGTTCAGTTGAATTTTAAAGACTGAATTAGACTTTAACTTGTGCCCGATGGTGATGGCTGGGCCTCGACAGATGTGGTGGTGTGCTGCATCTCGCTGTGCAATTCAGGAGATGCTGCTTGCTTCTGCAATGGGTCTAGGCCTGGTGCTTTGCCAGCATTTGCAGGTTGGAAATTTAGGAGCGCTTGTTTCTTTATAGGTCTTTTAAATGCAGCCATAGAGAGCGATGGTTCTGATACATTTATTTTATTTTTTTTATTTATTTAACAATTCAGAAAGACTTGAGCCAAGGGCTCTTTAACAGAGGTTCCATGTCAAGTCACAAGAATAAAAAATTACAATGGTTTCAGTAAGTAGTACAACATAAGGAAAGTAATGACATAAACAAAAGAATAATATGGCAAGATAAATATTGCGTGAAGTGCAGTCAGTGGCCTTGTCTGAAATAAATCTTCAGTTTTCCGATAGTTTTTGCTGGTTCCAGGGTTAGGATGGCACCAATATTGTGTGGATGGGCCTGGGGCTCTGGATTCAAGCATCCATTCCTCTCCTTGGCTTGGCCATGCCCCTCCATTAAACTGGAAGATGCCCAAAATATTTTGTAGTGAAAAAAGATAAGGCTAATTTGTTTGCTAAATTTCGTTCCACTGCTGCTTTTTACATGTTTTTTAGGCCAGCTTGTCATAGTAGTATGGCTACTACTCACAATGATGGTGACCTGGGGGTTGGCCTGGAGAGGAGGATCCTGTGCCCGAACTGATGCTCTCCTCTTCAGGGGAGGAAGGGAGACAGCCACCACCACCACTGAAACATTTAAACACCTTAAGGGCATTAACAAGGTGAAAGAGTCTAACATGTTTCAATATAAGAAAAATAGCAGGACAAGAGGACACAGCATGAGATGACAGGGAGGCCGATTAAGGGGTAATGTGAGGAAGTTCTTTTTCACAGAAAGGGTGGTGGATGCATGGAACAGCCTACCTCAGGAAGCAGTGGATATGAATACAGTGCAGGGCTTCAAACAGGCATGGGATAGGCAAAAGGGAGCAATACAGATGAGTATGAACAGATAGTCCATTGACAGAGCAAAGGCCGATGGCACATTTACAAGGTAGAGTGCAGACGTGTTCCGGGTCCACCGAAAATCATCGCACCAGGCTCTGGAGGTAAGTATGGGGTGAGGGGGGTGTGTGGAGGCAGGGTATGCAGAGAGTGGGTGCGGGTTGGGGGAAGGGGCAGGAGAGATCACGAGGGACCATTTTCTTCTTTTACAGGGAAAAAAAAGAAAAAGACAACGAGGGTCAGTTTTCTTTTTTTGCAGGTGTTTGTTTAGTACACTCGGATGGGCTCCCAGTGTACCACCTGCATTACAGGGAGGGGGACCACAGCCAACGGGGACTGGGCCCCCCCGTCAGCACAGAAACGGGTGGGGGGGCACACATGATGCCGAGAGGGATTGGGCACCCACTCAGCACACAGCACAAATCGGGGGTTGGGGACATTATGCCAATGGGGTGTGGCTCCCCTGTCAGCAAACTGAACTGGGCAGGGGGGACTGAAGCCAACAGGGATTGAGACCCCTCTCGGCAAAGAAAGACTGTGGGGGGGTGCATGATGCCAAGTGGGATTGGGCACCCCCTTGGCACACAACTGGAATGGGAGGGGGGCATTATGCCGATGGGGAGTGGGCTCCCCCGTCGGCAAATGAAGTGGGTTAGGGCATGCCGACAGGGAGATTGGGCATCCCTGAAGTCAGCACTCTGCGTGGCAGCAGTCAGTGCCACCATGTTTATTGAACTGCTTCACCAGAAAAGGCATGTCCGGGAGGCATGTTATTGTGCCACCGCATGACGAGCTTGGCTCTCATTGCAGTGGCACTTTTCTTAGATCTGGTGGCCACTTTACGTATTGCTGGTGTCAGTGCCTGCATGCTGGCTTATTGGGGAATGAGGGACGCACCTACTGATGCATGCTTTGCATTCGCCCACAGTGACCGCACCTCCAAATCTGCTACTACTGTAATATGTTGGCTGGCACGCAAGCGCGAACCAACATAAAAAGCAGCAACCATACTAAGAAGAAAAAAAATGTCTCAATGTATCATAACAGTTCCAGTTTTTGCAGACCATATCACTGGCTGTTGCAAATAGTGTTACTGTGCAACCTTACTACTTTATCTTTCTAGTCTTCTTACATTTGTCATGTGGCAGAGTACTGAACAAGAGGGTATTGATTTTGTTCAGTCTATTAATCAGAATGATTGGAACTTAAAATATACACACACCAGGAATGCGATGAGTGTCCACTTTTTAGTTCTGACACTGACAGGTATTCCTGGTCAAATGGTGGATACTGAGCGAACTACTTTTAATATCTCCTTTTTTTTTCCACATTATTTCCTTTCTTCCTTTCATTAATATTTCTTCCTTTTTATCCACCCCTCCTCTCTTCTCTTTGGTACCCACTAACTTCCCATCCTCATCCATTTTTCTATTTTTATTGTTTCGCCCCATCCCCTTTCCTCCACTCCCCCCCCCCCCCCGTTTCATCTCTCTGGATTCTTGTTTTTCACTATCTGCTATCTAGTCCCACACTTCTGTTTAATCTCAGCCCACTTGTTTACTTTTCTTTAATCTGGGCACATAGAGTGTTGTGTTTATATCATTTTTAACAATTTGGTGATGGCTGAGTGGTCTAATTGACAGGTCAACATTTTGTGGGCCACCGTACCTTTAAGTATGCAGTAGTTTACTGTAGCTTGAAGACTATGGCTCTGCCCCATGAAGAAGAACCAGTTAGGTTTGAAGTGCCTGGGTTTTTGTGTTGCTTTTGTCACACACATTTCAATTATTTTAATAAAGTCAACAAAGCACTTTTTAACTGCAATTCTGTGTATCAGACTCATTTTTGGAGCATGTTTTTGTTTGTTTGTTTTACTCTTCTCTTTACATAATGGGACAGGTGATTGGGGGGCTGGGGGTCCATTAGACTAACAGGGCCTTATCGTTACATTGCAGGACATGCAATCTTGAGTAGGGGAAAAAACAGACCACCAGGGCATAGGGATACATGTAATTTTTCATAATCGGAGGATGGGTGTCCGCTAGATTAACAGGGCCTTCTATACAGATGACAGGATGGATGATCATGGAAGCACTACTGTGTAGAGTTTTGGCAGTATTAAGCAGCGCTGTGATAGAGGATGTTTAGTGCTGCTGAAACCTCTGAGTATACCACTTCACCCAGTATGCATGAGGCTCTGTCATTTGCATGGGCATAGCAGTATATTCATTGTAGTTGATCTGTCACATAGGACCAGAACATGAGGGGCCTTTAAATATGGCCCATCCATTGGCTGGCACTATTCACAGTTAGGGCAGTGCTAACTTGGTTAGTGCCATGCTAACTGTTTGAATATGGGGCCTTTAATAAGAATTGCATGTATAACATCACAACTACAAAGCCGGTAGCTTTCTTAGCTATCCATTATAGAGAATGTTGATGATTGCTGACGATCTAGAGGGTAAAGTCTGCCTGTTCGCGGATGATACAGAACTCTAACAGGGTGGAAACTCTAGAGGGAGCCTCTAGTATGATAGAAAATCTTAAAAGACTTGGAACAGTGGTCCAAAGACTGGCAACTTAGCTTCAATGCTAAAAAATGCAAAACCAGGAATACAGTGTATTCTAGATGGGCATACACTAGAGGTGACCAAGACTGAAAGGGACTTAAGCATAAATCATATCAGACAACCTTGAAGTAGGGAAACAATGTGAAAAAGCAGCACAAAAGGCAAGCAGTATCCTTGGATGCATAGGCAGGGGAATTACAAGCAAGAAACAAGAAGCAATCATGCCACTCTATAAATCAATGGTGAGCCCACACCTGGAATACTGTTTCCAGTTCTGGAGGGCCCACCTAAAGAAGGACAAGAAGCGCTTGAAGACTATTCAGAGAAGGGCCACTGAGATGGTACAGGGCCTCCATCACAAGCCATATGAATCTCGACTCAGGGACTTAAACTTGTACTCCCTGGAACAGAGAAGGGACATGATAAAAACATTCAAATTCATCAAAGGTATAAACACAGTTCAGATAGACCACCTCTTCCAGGCCGACAAAGAGGCACGTAGTTGAGGGCATAACCTACGCCTCAGAGGGGGACGACTAAGGAATAATGTCAGGAAGTGCTTTTTCACGGAGAGGGTGATAGACCCATGGAACAGCCTTCCCCCAGAGGTGGTTGCAGCAAAGAAGGTAAATTAATTTAAACATGCATGTGACCAACACTACGGTAAAAGCAAAACAAGCAACCTATAGGGGCGAGGGTAGGATTCACGGGCAGACTAAATGGATCGCAAGATCCCCATCTGCTGTCATCTTATGTTCTTATGTTATACTGAACTACAGTCCAGCGACATATAGTATCCCTGAACTGAAGTGAAGTGAATGCTGGCATCTCAATGTTCTGCACTAAGAAATTATTTGCTTATTTAAAATTATTTCACCAGGTAAATATACAGAGGTAGAAGAGTAATCTTGTTTACAGATGTGACCCGGGGAGGGGAGATTGGAACAAATAAAGCAGCATAAAATAACATATTTGCAATATCTGTACATGTAAGTCAAGTCACTCTTTATTTGTAAAAAGGCACTTTTCAAATACCAAAGCACCTGTACAATCAGCAAGCATAAAACAATGTCAGCAGTTAAGATCCCAAACCATAGACATAGTTAAAACAATTTAAGTAATATTAGGGAACTCCAGCTCAAACAAATAGGTCTTCAACTCCAACCTAAATAACTCAGTGGACAGGTACCCTCTCACCCGACGAGGTAGAGAATTCCACAGGGTCAGGGCTGCAAAAGCAAAAGCTCTGGCCCCCAAGGTCTTCAAACAGACCCTGGAAACCTCCAGCAATCCCGCGTCGGTGGAACGGAGTGGGCGGGAGGTGCAGTAGGGGCAAAGGAGGTCTTGCAGATAACACAGTCCCTGTTCATGTAGAGCCTTATAGGTTAGCAAAGTGACCTTGAAAGTGATCCTCTACCTCACCGATAGCCAGTGCAGTTTGTGGAGCACAGGTGTGATATGGCTAGATCTTGACAAGCCAGTCAACCACCTGGCTGCCATGTTCTGCACCAGCTGCAGGTAACAGATGTCCACCCCCAGAAGCTCTAGATAAAGAGCATTACATTAGTCAAGGTGGGTAGTCATAAAGGCATGGACCAACACTGGAAGATCCTCAGGTGGTATAAGGTGCTTTACCTGGGCAATGTTCCTCAGATAGTAAAACGCGGTCTTGACAATGGCTGACACCTGAGGTTTAAGTGTCAGTTCGCCATCAAGTACAACGCCCAGATTCTGCACCTGTTCTGAGGTGCTCAACTGGATGCCTCCCAGTATAAGCCCAGATGGCTGACCAGGAGGTAGTCCCTCTGCCCGATGACCTAGGTCTACCACCAACACCTCAGTCTTATCCAGGTTCTATCTCAACCAGCTGGCACTCATCCAGTCCTGAATCTCAGCAAGGCAGTTGTTAAAGACCAAGACAGCATCACCCCGTTCAAGCACAAAGGACATCTACAGCTGAGTATCATCTGCACAGCAGTGAAATCTCAGCCCATACTTCCTTATAATGTCTTCCAATGGTAACATACACCGCAAACAACATGTTACATGTTACAACACAGAGCCCTGTGGCACCCCACATGACAGAAGGAGCTGGGCCGAGGAAAAAATCCCCAGCACCACTCTCTCAGATCTACCTGTGAGAAACGAATGGAACTATCTGAGGACTGTACCAGACAGTCCACAGATCAGCCACAGGTGCTCCAGTAATACCCCATAGTCCACAGTGTCAAATGCTGAGAAGAGATCAAGGAGAACCAAGATCGAATGGCTCTTCTGTTCATGGTTTACAATAAGTTACAGGCAGGATCAGCAAGAAGAAACAACAAAAGTGGCTGGTTCAGCATAATACAGAAAAGCATTGGCAGGAGCAATCACAGTAGGATATCTTTAGATTTTTGAGGAACTGTGTGGCAAAGGCAAAGCTGGTGGGTAGACAGCTTCCCTAGGCAAGGGTGTTTCATATACTGTATGTGGGAGTTCATGGTTAAAAGCAAGTTAGGCAGAGTTCTACTTTTGCCTTGGAACAAGGAATTGGTTACTGGAGTGGGAATGAAGGTGATGGATTTACTGAGCAGTGGGAGTAAGCAGGATGTGCAAGTTTTCTGGGAGCATTTATTTAACCAGTACTAAAAACCTGCTTCAATGAGGGCCAGCCCAGACAGTCTTGCAAAGTGCAGTGATGTGTCTGGATAGGGAAGCAAAGGATAAAACTACAGAGGGCATTAAATATAGCATCAAGCATCAATAACTACAACTTTTGAGTGCTATCTTAAACCACATCTCTTGAGTTCGTAACTGGTACAGGTAGGATCATATGCTCAGCCATCTCTTTTTTAATTTTATTTTAGCAGAGTACACAAAGTTTTGCAACTACTGATAGTTACATTTGTAAGGTGCCCTCAAACACTATCTGAGCTGATGTATTTCTGAGAATCAATCCACTCTTATACTGTAAAAAATATTTATTTTCATTTTTTGTAATTTTATTTTATTTATTTATTTGTATAAATCGGAATTACAATCCTTTGAGTCATGGACTCGTTTCCAAAGGCTCCTCGTCAGTCAAAGTACCATTACATACAAACAAAACACCATATAGTTACAGAGGTATATAATAACATAATTTAATTCGGTTGCGTAGGTACATGAGCAGGCAATGCATAGAAAGAGTGTGGCATTTACATTATTGAGTGACTGAGGTACATTATTGCCACTGTATCCCTGAAGAAGAGACTATATACAGTACATCTCAAAATATGGATGTATATAAGAAGAGATGGCCTTGAAAAATGTTTGGAAATAAAAAGGTTTGAAATGCCAGAAGTCAGCTGTTCAGAATTTTGCACACTCTGTTATTATGTCTGATTGGGAACAGTCTCCTTGGTACCTGAATTTATGGACCATAAGGATCTTCTGCAGCCAGGGTTAAATACTGTATGACCGTTTATTTTAATCATACGTGGCATGGGGAGAGAAGGGTGGGCATGGGGTGCTCGGGGACGGGGGGGGAGGAAATTCTAGAACAATTTATTAATAGGTACCTAAACAAGCTGTTTTTTAAACTCCAAAATCTGGCTTCATTGTGAGGTAAAGTAAAGGCTGCTGTTCACATTTATGCTAAAACTGCATTTATGTAAATAATATAAATACAGTTTCATAACTTTTGAAAAATATAAACATCAGCCTTTCACTTTCAAAAAACAGCCTTGGTTTCTCCCTAAGATGTCTGCCAAGTGTGTTAAGTGATGAGTCATTATGACATCATCGGAGCCAGAGACAGAGACCCACATATAGTCCTACACAGTGCTAACTAGTTCTTCTTTCCCTCTTTGTTTTGAATTGTTGTACCAGAATGATCAACACCATGTATTAACTCATGGATTATTTTGATCAGTACACATGTTAAACTATGATTTTGTTCATTTTATTTACTTTAACTTGCGGAAAATGTTTTGCAATCCAGCTTTTTCTTTGGAAAACTGCAGTACAGTACAGCACTTCAAATACCTGACGATCTAGTGGTTATGTGATGCACTGAATTTTGTTTTTTTTGTTAGCCAGGAGAGAGACACTAAGCTGAAAGGTTGTTTACAGGTGTGGCCTGGGAGCACAAGGAAGTTTAGTGACCTGCTCAGGGTCACACAGCAAAGTACATGCTCTCTTGTTATTCCACAAATAAGACTTTCTTTTTCCATGTGAACCCCCTGCACCTAGTCTGCCTTCTGTTGAACACCCCACCATCCATACCATGTCCTTAGTACTGCCTGGGGCCGCATATGTGCTTACAGTCTCATGAAAAGAATTATCACATCTCAGATTGTGATCTTGTATCTCAGAGAGTTGTGCACACCTATAACAATACACATTATCAATTGGCACTGTTAAAAAATGCCTTACAAATCACGCTCCAGTCCACATTCTCAATGTTTGACTTCTGCTCCTACATTAAACATTGACTGGATCACCACCCTACTGCACAGTGAAGGTAATATGTACAGTTCCTCTGCTGTGTTTTTTCCCCTCCTCATTAAACAACAACTAGGTCTTCTTGGAGGGCCAAGCAATAAGCATCATATCTCACCAGAAAAACTGCTGTTTATGCCCTCATAAGGGCTGCACTTACAATGGATAACAATATTATTAGCAGGAGAGGCATACTAATGCCATGAGCGAATCCACCTGACTTCCAGTGTCAGTCTGCTCCTTTACCTGTGATCTGCAGAACCCAGCAGGACAGTTCCCAACAATTCTTTTCCAGTACTTTTCTGTGATCTACTCCACAATGTGAGTTGGCTGGCTACCACCCTTCCAAACCTTGAATGAGCTATACACAGCTCCCTCAATAATGTCCTAACAAATGTCAACATCCCCCCAACCCGATGGTAATCTTCCCACACTCAATTCAAGTAACAGTTTAGGTGCAGCCCTTCCACTCTGAGTATTTGTCATTGCTGGCTACTCTCATCCACAGTCAGGTAGTGATCATGATGCTGGCAGCACCACATTTCAGATCTCACAGTGATCTGCTCAACGTCCTCCTTCATGTCGTCAACTAACCTGAATATAGCTGTACCCTGCTGGAATGGCCTCTTCAGTCCCTCTCTGGCATTCATTCTTCTCACCTGCTCCCCACACCAAAAACTGGTGAGTTCACTACCCTTCCACATCATGAATGTGGTTAGTACAGTCTTCCATGCTATTTTTACATATTAATAATAAACATGATCTTCTGGTAAGCCAAGCTGATAGCAGCATGGCATAAGTGAAACAATAGGCTTTCCTACCCATATAAGATCTAAGCCACTTATGATTAAGCACTATATAATGTATGGTAGAACGTTGTTATAGGTAGAATTCTACCTTTTTATAACAACATTTTACCATTGATGTGACGTCACGATGTTGTTAACTCATCGATGATACGTCACATCAATGGGTTAACAACCGGGAACAGTCTGCTCATGCACGCAAATGGATCGAATGCCCTTGAAACGGTTGCGGCGGTTGAGGGAAGATCAGTGGCAACACAAAAAATACTGCAGTAAGGAAGTACTTTCTTTTGTATAAAACCTAAATTGTACCATACACTATAAAATATAATGTATGGTACATCGATGGGTAACTGTTTTGTTAACTCATCTCGAGTTTGCCATGGCATCCTAAACCTCTGAAGCTTCACTCTCGAGGTTTACATAGTCGCCCTGGCAACCTCTCAATGGTTAACAAACCGGTTAACCATCGATGACCATACATTATCCTTTATTTAATGACGTGCATAATGATGTGCACACCCATCTTTTAATAGTACCTAATCAAAGGTAGCCTAGATCTTTTAAGGATAGGAAACCCCATCATTCCCCTTGTTCCCTGCTGCTATAAGCCTGACTTACTGGAAAGATATGTTTATATTTGATATGTCAAAATAAAACAGGGACTGTACTACTTGCATTCATGTGCAGAAGGGTGATGAACTCACCAGTTTTCAGTGTGAAGAGGAATAGTGAAGAATGAATACCAGAGGGGGACTGAGAAGGCCACTCTTGCAAGGTACTGCTATAATCAGGGAAGGGGAGACGGAAGGAGAGAAATATGAGCAGATTACTGTGAGAAATAAGATGTGGGGCTGCCAGAACCTTGATCACTACCTGACCCCATTGTCCTGGTCAATATTCCCCTTCCCATAAAACCAGTTTATGCAATTGTCCAAAGGCGTGTGTGGATATTAATGTATGAAATGTCTGCCACTACATGTTCAGTCACTTCACTACCAGTCTAGTATTGCTTGTAAAGCACTTTGGGATACAATGTGTATGAAAAGCACTATATACATGCTGATTCTTATTATTATTATTACTTCCCATGGAAAAAGAAAACAAGACAAGCATATATTTGATTTTTGAGAAGGTATGAACTCTAACATTGGACTGCACAAGAACTTTGCTACAAAAAAGTGGTGGATCTAGGGGGTGGTGAGGGGTGTGGCTGCAACCCCCACACACACACACATAGTAATGTACTTGCTTGCTGCTGCTGCTGCTGCATTTCACTTTGTTGAAGAAGTCTGATTTATTGATTGTACAAATGCTGACATTCAAACTATGGATTACATTTGTAGGTTCTGTCAAAAACGAACTAGAAAAGAATAATAGCAGGAAATATAAAGATTTTATAAAAATGCTAAAAGGTGCATATTAAGCATACACACCACGTCAGCACCCCCATTGTAGCATCCTGGATCCGCTATAACTACTAGACCACCAGGTTATCCAAGATGCGTACTGCACTGTGGTTTGCCACAGAGAAAGTCGGTTGGATTAAAACATAATTTCAGCATGTTAAAGTAAACAAAAATGAACACAACCATAGCCTAATATGTATTATACAAAATAATGCACATGGTTGTGACCATTCGGGTGAAACAATTCTATACAAAGGGAAAAAAGAACTGCTTAGCACTATAGAGAGTCCTATATCTCTCTGACTTTGGCTCCGATGATGTCATCACATAAAACATTTGGCGGCCATTTGAGGAAGCAGGTAAAACAGTTTTTTGAAATTGGAAGGCTGATTTTACAATTGCGCTGGAACTACATTTAGGTAAATTATATAAATGTAGTTTTAACATTAATGAATACAGCAGCCTTTCCTTTAGTCACCTACGGAGTCAGATGTTTGAATAGTTTGTTGTCAAAATGTTGTTTAGGTATCCTTTAAACCTTTTCAACACTTAAGTTTGGCCTCCAGTGTTATAATCGGGGGCAGTGGTGCCAGCATTAGGCTCCTCATAGCTGGAAAGGTTTTTGGTTTTTTTAATTACATATATTTGACATTTGGGTTGAGCACCTGGGGATGGACTCCCAGTGGCCATATAATTATCAATCATTTTTTTTAATTTGTCCACAAACAATTTGTATTTTATTTCTGTTTCTTTGCCAGCTATTTTGCTGACATTTATTTTATCGGGTATATTTTAACTGAGCAGGGACTGGCAGTGAAACAGTGGCAGTCAGCTCGTACGCTATTCGGTGTTTTTGTGCACTCTATGCACTTCGCACTAAATGTGGTCTTAACATAATGTTTCCGAATTCAACGGCCCCGCTACCACTCCTTTGTTAGTGGTGATATTCTTCACTAAATTCCCGTGCCTCATTTGGGTTGTTTGGGCTGAGAGGAATTAGAAACATAGAATTTGACGGCAGATAAGGACCGCTTGGCCCACCCAGTCTGCCCATTTCCCTACCTGATGGATAAGCTGCAGATCCTAGTTAACCAGCAGCCTACTTCTTCCTACCCCCTCCCCCTAGATTTGCCTTATGACTGTCCCATGCATGCTTGAATTCCACCACTGTTTTTGACTCCACAACCTCCTCTGGAAGGCTGTTCCATGCATCCACAACCCTCTCTGTGAAAAAATACTTCCTTAAATTACCTCTGAGCCGCCCCCCTTCTATCTTCAAATTGTGCCCCCTTGTTCTTGCACACCTCTTTTTTTGAAAGATGCTACCCTCTTGGACTTTGTTGATTCCCTTGAGGTACTTGAAAGTTTCTATCATGTCCCCCCTCTCTCCCTCCTTTCCTCGAGGCTATACATATTAAGCTCCTTAAGTCTCACTTCATATGTCTTCCGGTGCAGACCCTGCACCATTTTAGTTGCCCTCCTCTGGACAGCTTCCATCCTGTCTATGTCTTTGCGAGATCGGGTCTCCAGAACTGCACGCAATACTCAGATGTGGTCTCACCAGCTGTCTGTACAGAGGATAATAACTTCTTGTTTTCTGCTGGTGATGCCTCTCCCTATGCATCCCAGTATCCCCCAGCCTTCCTTGCTGCCCTCTCACATTGCTTGCCCACCTTTAGGTCATCTGATATGACTACCCCCAGGTCCCTTTCCATTTTTGTTGTTGTTAGTATCTCACCCCCCATTGTGTACTCTTCCCTGGGTTTTTGTTTCCCAGGTGCATTACCTTGCACTTCTTAGCATTGAATCTAAGCTGCCATACATTTGACCATTCCTCTAACCTTGCCAAGTCCCTTCTCATCCTTTCCACCCCACCTTGTGCATCAACTCTGTTGCAGAACTGTAAGCAGAGAGGAGTCACAAGGAGTGTGGAGTGAGGAGCGAGGTGCTTAGAAGAACCTTGTGGGACGTGGTGCCGAAGAGGAGCTGTGAGTGGAGAGAAATTTCGTGGGACGAGGGGAACTGAAGAGAGGGAGCAGGACTTTTCAAAGGACAGCCTGGGTGGAACGCAGAACGTGGAAAGTGGATATTCTGGGTTCTAGATGTGAGTGATTTATATGCCAAGGTTGGAGACAAGTACTGGGCTTGGAACTGTTTTGGTGGACTCGAAGTCTCTGCTTGGTGCGATTAGCAGCTGGTGACAGGAGTGGGCCCAACTCCATTGGGTGATTGCCAGCTAGATTTGCTGCTTCACAGGGGTCAGGGTACTTGTTCAGCCAGGGAGCTGGCTGATGTACCTGTGGTTCCCTAGATTCGTGAGCTTGGCTATGGTTTGGCCATTGCCTAGGTGTCGTGGTGGTGCTGTAATTTATTTCTAGCTGTGCTCTCTCATATGGTGTTGGAGGGGCCCTGGTCTGTTGCTAGCTGCTGATTGGTTGGCCTTGTTTGGATTGGACTTCTCTGTGCTTTACATTTTGGTCAATTAACTCCCTGGATTATCCCCTATTCTGGATTTTGTGGTGGCTTCTATGCTCTATGGAGTATGGATGACTGACATCTTGGATTATCCCTTACTTTGCTCGGGACCTAAGGTTTAAACTTTTCTGTGTGGTCTCCCTGGTGGTGAGAGGACCTGTGCATCCACATATTTTACTTTTATTTAATTTATTTTTTTAATAAATGTTTTTGGCTTTATTTTACTGTGGACATTATCTGTGTAGACTCTGACTTTTTATCGGGGCAGTGAGAGTGCCTGGACTTCCCTGCTTCCTTGGCCGTGAGAGGGCTTGGGGGGGTGAATTCATAATCCATTTTTGTGTTTTTGCATGGCCTGTGAGTGGGGACTGCAGTAGTTCCCGAGCCAAGTGTGGGAGTGATTTATCCATTTAGTGCGGGATAGGGTGGTATTTTATTTTTGTTTTATTATGTATTAGGGTGGGTATTTTTTTATTGTGTTTTGTTTGAGTTGGGTTTAGTTGAGTAATTTTGGGGTTTGTTTTAGTTTTACTTTATTTTATTTAATTTAACATTCCTTTGGTTGGGAGTTGGGTTTGGAGGGTATTTATTTGGTTTAAGGAAGACTCTGTTTATTGAGTTTTGTGGAATGGGTCAGATGCCTGCCCCCGCAGTTGTGCGCTATTCACCCTCTGCTCTCTGTGCCCTCCACCCTCTCTTCACTCCTTTCCTTCAGTTTACAACTTACCAGCGCGTATTGCACTGGGTACTGTGCGTAGGAGATGGAGGGGGTGGGGGGCTACGAACAGTGGAGGGTGAATGAGGGGGTCATTGTATCGGGGTGGTAAAATCCAGGAGATGCACTGGGGCAAAGTGGAACCCAGAACATAGTTTTCCATGTCTGGTTTCCACACCCAAGGGCACTACCGATTGTGGTGGGCAGGTGATACAGGCAACCCTGGAGGTTCGTCCAACTCGGGCGGTGTTGTGCAATGCCAGGTCCATCAAGAACAAGACTGCAATTATTGCAGGTCTTGTTGAAACGGTGGACCTGGCATGCATCACCAAGACCTGGCTGGTTGAGAACTCTGGCCCCATTTTGGAGGTTTTAACTCCAGCTGAGTATTTGGTGATACACAGCCCAAGATTGGACCACGGTGGGGGGGGGTTGCGGTCCGTTTTACGACTGAACTTAACCTCACCAGTGTACTAGTTGAGGAGTCATTTGAGTGTGCCACAGTAGCAGGTGTAGGTTATCGGATTGCCCTCATTTATCGTCCACCCGGTGATGAAAAGCGATCCCTTCAGGAAGTGGCGGACTTCGTCATCGACATGGAATTTGAGTCACCCAAACTGATGGTTCTGGGTGACTTCAATGCCTGGGTCGATGATGAACTCTCATAACTTGGTCAGCACTTCCTCCAGTTGATGACACCTCTGGGCCTTGCACAGGTGGTTACCACTGCTACTCATAAACACAGACACTGCCTTGACCTAGTCTTCCTCCTAGGGATCGAAACATCTGACTTGGGGGGTGGAACCAGTTAGGTGGTGATATCACTAAACCATGGTGTTTAGTTTTAGCACCCCCCTTCATTGGCCTACCCCTGTGGAGATGGTTAGGTACTGTCCTTTATGAGATATAAGTTCTCATAGACTAGCGGCAGTGCTTGATCTCTCATCCCTCTCACCAGCGGCAAGCAGTGACCCAGAGACCCTCATGATGGCCTATAATTTGGCCATCTCAGGGGCTCTGGATTCCATTGCTCCAGTCTGAGTTTGTCCTCTCTCCCTTTGCCCTCGATTCCCTTGGTTTGATGGGACTTTGAGGGAGATGCGGAGACTAGGACAAAGGCTAGAGCGTTGCTGGTGGAAGTCCGCCCTTGATGCCGACCGCCTTAGAGTGATGGACCATTATCAAGACTAGCAATCTGCAATCACCCGTAAGAAGGCAGAAATTCCTATCTGGAGAGATTGCGGCTGCTCAGAATCAACCAGCTCAGCTTTTCCAAACTGTAGACAGACTGTGCAACCCAGCTTGTCTACATGTTCGGAAAGCCTTTTCGCAATTAGAGTGTGAGGACTTGCTTGATTCTTTGCTAATAAGGTGGCAGACATCAGGGCAGTATTCCAACCGGCACACTCTATGGGAGTTGCTTTTGATCAGTACAAGGTCACTGCACCTCGGCCTTCCTGGAGTACCTTCAGCCGACCGGAGTTCATGGATGTCATGCGGATCGTCCAGGGTGTGCGCCCTACGTGCTGTAGTTTGGACCCTGGACCAACCTCCCTAATTTTGGGTTGTATTGATGTCATCAGTCCAGTCCTTGCATGGATAGTCTGGTACTCCTTGGAATCTGGAGAGTTTCCTAGCTCCCTAAAAGAGGAGGTGGTGACACCACTCTTGAAGAAAGCTACCTTGGACCCAGACTGCCATGCAAACTACAGACCTATCTCTAACCTCCCCTTTTTAGGGAAGGTGATTCAGAAAGCAACACAAGCAGCTCACCTGAGGAGCTGAGGAAGCCAAATTTCCAGCCTGATTACTTTCGAGGCAGCCCCCCCCCCCCCAAGCTCACTGCCGACCACAGCAGGCACTCGGGACAAACAAGCAACACAAGCAACACAAGCAGCTCACCTGAGGAGCTGAGGAAGCCGAATTTCCAGCCTGATTACTTTCGAGGTAAAGAGATCCTCTTCTCTTCATCTGGATGCCTGCAGTGGGGTGCTACCTGATGAACACTTATATTTTATGAACTTTGTTCCCTGTTCACCGCTGGGTGGGCTTGTTATTTGCCTTTCTTTGTGCTGCTAATGCTGAAGTGTAAAGCTAGGGATTCACTGGGTGCTCTAGAGTTGCCTTGCTGATTATACCTTAAAGCCAGATATACCAAGCAGCTAATATAGAGCTGACTTCTTTAGTATTGTGGTATTGGATCTAATTGCTGATTATACCTTAAAGCCAGATATACTAAGCAGCTAATATAGAGCAGACTTGTTTAGTATTGTGGTATTGGATCTAATTGCTGATTATACCTTAAAGCCAGATATACTAAGCAGCTAATATAGAGCAGACTTGTTTAATATTGTGGTATCGGATCTAATTGTGCTTGTAACTGAAGGTATTAGGATAGCTGGGTCCTAGTGTGACCTCATTTTGGAATAGCCCTGTTTGCTTAGAGTGGAGCCCCTTTGTGTAAGTCACAACATTTTCTCCCGCTGCATAGTAATGAGAGGCTTTGTTTTCTCCACTACATAGGCAGCTCCCACCAAGCTCACTGCCGACCGCGGCAGGCACTCGGGACAAACAAGCAACACAAGCAGCTCACCTGAGGAGCTGAGGAAGCCGAATTTCCAGCCTGATTACTTTCAAGGTAAAGAGAGCCTCTTCTCTTCGTCTGGATGCCTGCAGGGGGGTGCTAGCCTGACGACGCTTTGCGTCATCTGCCCTGCCCACCCCAACCACCCACCCACCCAGGGGCAGCTGTCAATTTAAGGAGCCACCCTCATGACATCACATCCGGTGACATCACATCCTGTTTCCCAGAACCTATCTCCCACTTTCCCATTTGCAGGTTATACCTGCTGGCCACTAGAGGGACCTATAGCTCTCGCTACTTCTCTCTCCTATGCAGTACTACTTCCCTTGGATCTTGCTCACCACAATGTATTGGCCCTGCCTCACGCTCTGCCTGTGCCTATCCCCACTAGCAGTGCACTGCCCACTGCCATCTACTACTCCACTGTGCCCTGGCACCCCTCCCTCCCTTGCTCCTGAACCTGCTCTCTTGCCCTTGGGACCTCTGTCTGTCTCAGTCCTCCTGCCCTCCCCTAGCTTCCTCCTCACCTCAGGCACATCTGGATGTCTTCTTATTCTTGTCTTCCTTCCTGTACCACCCTGCCCACCCCTGCTCCCTTAACCTCCCCTCCCCATGTCAATAGTGAAAACCTCTCACCATCTCCCAGCCAGGGTGTTAGTCATGCTACTACTCCTGTCAGGGAACATTCATCAAACCCTGGCCCGGTTCCCAGGAGCTCCCGACTAGCACCACAGGCCTATGCATGGTCTCCATGAATATCTGTAGCCTCCTAAAAAGTTTGACTCACTACAATGCCTGGTCACATCAATTAACCCTGATGTCATCGCTCTGGTTGAGACTTGGCTGTGAAATCCTCCCTGACTCCCTAGTCTCCCTTTCTGGTTTCACCCTCTTCCGGTCCGACCATGTTGGGAGGCAGAGCGTGACTCGCTATTTATGTCAAGATCTCTCCCGTACTAGCCCTGCCTGCTCCCATCCTTGACTTAGGGCCCAGGCGCTACGCTGAAACTAACCCCTGACCCTTTAAAGGGACTCCTTTATCTGACTACTGCATACGTGCCCCCCAGGGACCAAACGCAGGCCATTGCCTCTATTACAGAATACCTTTCCTCACTACCTCCTTCCGCTGATCAAATTCTGGTGGGTGACTTAAATGTCAACTGGCTCAGCCCCTCCTCCTCCTCCTCTACCCGTGACTCCTTTTCTGCAATAGACCTATGCAACTAGTTACCCACCCTACCAGGACTAACCCCAAGAGAGGCTCCAGTACCCTGCTTGATGTGGTACTCACCAACCGCCCTAATCGGATCCCCAATGTACAAGTCCTCCCAGACTCTCTCAGCAATCACTCCCCCATTCTATTCCACTGGTCATCCTCAGTACCCAAACCTATAGCACAGTCCACATGCCGGCGGCGTCTAATACCTGGTGGATTGATAAAACTTAAGGAACTTCTGTCCCAAATTGACTGGTCTCCTATACAGGCAACTCCTGACATCAACACAGCTCTCTCCTTCTTTACCCGAACTTTTAATAATGCCTGTGATATCTTTGCCCCAATGTCGACCCACCATTCTAAAAGGCAGAATGCCCCCTGGGTAACCCCAGCTTTGATCCACCAACTAAAACATAGGGACAACCTATGGCACCGTGCCATTGAGACTGGCCGCCCAGTGACAGAGTAGTTATAATACTGACTTGCAGAAACAACAAGTGCACTAAGACCATCAGAAAGGCCAAGTCTGAGCACTATCGGTCCTCACTCACTGCCTCATGGGGGAACCCCAGAACCTTCTGGGATAACATTAAACAGTTAAATAGGTGCACACTCCCCCACCCTCCCAGATCAACATTAATGGCGTGATCTCCTCAGGACCCAACCCTCATAGCCAACCACCTCAACACCTCATTCACTGACCTTAGCCCTATCCTCCCTACAAATTTTTGACCCTCCTCCCCAGCGCTTCCGTAAATCTTTCTCACCCTTATTTTCTCCTCTGCCATGTTTCTGCCCAAGAACTTATGCCACCTTGTCACTGCCCTCAAGAGTAATAGTACAGGCAGTGACACCCCTGGATCCGTGTATCCTCGGCTGGTCTTAGACACAGTCCTTACCCGATCACGTGCCTCATCAACCACTCTCTTTGCCTGGGGAAGGTTCCAACTGCCTGGAAAGTTGCCACTGTCACCCCTATCTTTAAAGGTGGTGATAGGACTGTGGCTGGAAACTATCGGCCAATCTTCATTCTCTCTCCTCTCTCCAAGGCCTTGGAAAAAGTGGAGGCCTCTCATATCTCTGACTACCTCTCCACCTACAATGTCCTATGTCCTGAGCAGCATGGCTTCCGAGCGGGCCAGAGTACCAACACAGCCCTCCTAGAGTTCTCCAACTTTCTCCACTCCTCCTTAGACACTGGTTCTCTGGCTGGTGGGGTCTTCATTGACCTCTCTAAAGCTTTCGACACTGTCTCCCACCTCTCCTTCTTGATGCCCTTAGTCTCTCTGGTTTTGCTGATGGGCCTATCTCCTGGTGCACCAGTTATCTGTCTGACCGCTCACAGCGTGTAAAATTAATGGGACCTACTCAGACATCTGTCCCATCTTTCTGGGGTTCCCCAGGGCTCCATTCTGGGCCCTTACTATTCTCCCTTTACCTTAACACCTTCCACGCTCTTGCTCGGGAACATTCTATTGTCGCTGATGATGCAGTCATCTTTGCCTCAAGTTGTAACCCTATTGCCCTCAGGACTCGCTGCAGAGTCCTTACGCGAAGCGAGGCTGGTTCAAGGAACATAGATTGGTGATAAATCTTAAAAAACAAAACCATGTTCTTCACTCATCCTCAAAACAAGTCCTGCAACTTCAAACTCCTCGTTCACTCTGGGTCCTTTCCCCTCGAACAAGTTTGCTCCTATAAATACCTAGGGATCCATTTTGACCCTCCCTCCTTCCATGGACACATTGCTGCCTAGCCACTGCCACTAATATCCGATTGGGCATCTTACATTGGTATAAACACTGCCTCCCCCAGAGGCTCTTCGACTCACAGTCACCTCCTCTATCCTGTCCCTAGTGAACTATGGACTGCCGGTGTATGGTGTTGCTGATCAGACCGCACTCCATAAAATTCGCACTACTCTGAATAAGGCCTGCAGGTTAATTACTGGGGCACCTACGCTAACACACACCTGTCTGCTGTACGCTAAAGCGCTGGTACTTGATCTTGACGAGCGCCTCAAATATCTGACCTGTACCCTTACAAAAAGACCCTCCTGGGCTATCCCCACCAGGATTGACCACCACCATCCGCTGCTCTGTCCCACTAGTTCATATTCGGACCTCTGGGAAAACCTCTCTTGTTATCCCGAGAGCTAGGACCTCTCACGGCCAAAGAGCCTTCAACTTTAGGGCCCCCTCCTGGTTCAACACACTGCCCCCCTCCATCTCCAAAGCTCCAACTATATCATGCTTCAAAACGTCCTTATGGAACCACCTTGTTAACACCCGAAGCTGTACTTGCCACTAGTCAAAGCCGTACTCAATACTTATGACAAAGCTTACTACTAAGCAGCTAAGGACAACATAACTCTGGTATTATTTGCATCAATCCTACCTGTACCAGTTTGTTTGTATCTATGTCTTAAGTTACTGTTATACTGTGTATTTTCGTTTGTCTTACTGTGACAAGGTACCTTTGTAAATGAGCCTATGGCTCAAAGGTTTTCCAAACTGCTGTCTAAATAAATAAATAAAGTAGTGGCAGCACAGCTGGAGGACCATTTGACCATCCATGACATCCATGAACCGCTCCAGTCCGGTCTTTGAAAGAGACATAATACCGAGACAGTGCTGGTTCGGGTGCACAATGATCTCCTGATGGCTAGAGATCGGAAGAGCCGATCCATCTTGGTTCTTCTGGATCTCTCATCAGCATTTGACACCGTGGACTAAGGCACATCTGTGGACTGTTGGGAACAGTCCTCAGGTGGTTTACATCATTCCTCATGGGTAGAACACAGAGAGTGGTGTCTAGCTTCTTTTCCTCAGGCCCTATTTCTCTGTTGTGTGGGGTTCCTCAGGGTTCAGTGCTGTCACCTATGTTGTTCACAGTGTACATGCTACCCCTCAGAGACATTGTAAGAAGGTTTGGGCTGAGGTTTCACTGCTACACTGATGATACCCAGCTCTGCCTTTCTTTTGCACCCAACCAGGATGGAGCTCTCTCGGTCTTTAATAACTGTCTGAAAGAAATCCAGGAGTGGATGGATTCCAGCTGGCTGAAGTTGAACTTAGAAAAAACTGAGGTGCTGGTTGTGGATTGGTTCACTCCTGACCTCTGAACAGGTGCATAACCTGGGGGTAATTTTTGATGAAGGGCTGACCCTGCATTCGCAGGAGTCGGCTGTCGTCAAATTTTCCTTTTATCATCTCAGGAATATCACCAGGATTAAGCATCTGGTTCACCCTCTGGACTTTTTCTCGGTGGCATTTTGTGGGGTGGACTGGCTTTGTTGGGTGGGGGGGGCACTAGACTACCAGGGTTATGTGTGCATTTTTAAGTACCATTTGTGGCACTGTGTCTTGGGGTCTGACCACAGGTGGGGAGGTGGACAGAGCTGCCCTGCGGGGCTTTTAGTGGTGTGGGATCGGGGGCACAGGGCGTGTGGGCAGCCCTGAAGGGCTTTTCCTGTTTTGGTGTTCAGGGGTGGGGGGTGTGTGCTGCCCACAGAGCACCAACAGGTTTAGGAGGTCGGGGCTGGGGGACATGGGTGCCCGCGGGCCTTGAAGGGCACCTCTCTTCGCTAGGAGGGATGTAACTGCGACATGACCTCGGGTACACCCTTAGTTTGGCATACTCCTCCGCATGTCGCAAGTCGCAGGACTTAGCCTCAGAGATCCTGCCCCTTCTAGAATAGGGCACAGGGTCCATGTCACAACAGTGTTTGGTGCAAGTCACGTTTGGCAGTGACTTGCGCCATACTTCTAGAATCGCGCCTCCTGTGAGGAGCCTGCAAGCAGGCAGTTGGAGCTTGGGAGAATGAAAGTAAAAGATTGTAGAAACATAGAATCTGTCGGCAGATAAGGACCATGCAGTCCACCTAGTCTTCCCATCCAATTGCCCATCTGCCCATTGCAGAACAAGTGCTTGCCAGTGGGGGGGGGGGGGTCAGGACATCTCAACTGTGTGTGTATAAATGGCTGATGACGGAACAACTATGTGTATAAATGGCTGATTTTTTATTTATTGAAATGTTTCACCAGGAAGGCACACTGAGCGACAAGGGGTAGAGTAGGAATGAGATATTAACCATTTAAGTTACAAGATCAACATTAACATACAGTTGTAAGGCAGGTGTTACAAACAGTGTTACAGCAGTGTTGCACATAATAGATATAAAGAGTGGACAATAATAAGTGCAGGGTTAGTAAATAAACAAGTGCTTACGTGAAAGAAAAGGGGGAAAGGAGAGAGGGGGTGGTGGGGAAGGGGGGAAGAGTTGTATCCCTGGAGACCCCTTCAGGATGCGAGGAACCCTACAAAGGGACTGGGGGGACCAGAGAAAAGGTGATAAGACAGTGTTTCAAAGAGACCTCTTCAGGATGTGGGGAACCCAGCAAGGGGGCTGTGGGGCTAGACAGAAAGGGGGATAAGGCTGTAGGGATTTAAAGAGGGAGGAGAGAGAAGGAGGAGGTGTGACTTAATGCTAGGAGAGGGAACAGGACCTAACCCAAGAGAGGACCCTTCAGGATGTGGAGTACCCTGCAAGGGGGCTGCGGAAGGTCAGTGGATAGGGATTAAGAAAGTGATAGGAGAGAGAGGGAGTGAGAATTGAACCCTTGAGGGAAGAGAATTTGCACCTTTGGAGGGGAAGGGGCCTAATCAATAGTCCATCAGGATGCATTGGACCCTGCTAGTAGTCATGGCAAGTCAAGATAGTGGCTAGATAGAAGAGGGGAGGTATGCTTAGGCTTAGTTGGATCCCTTCAGGATGATAAGAACCCTGCAATGGGTCTGCGATGGCCAGGGAGAAAGGTAGATAGGGAAGGGGAAGGAGAGGAGACAAGACTAGGCCCAGTAGGACCACTTCAGGATGCTGAGAATCCTGCAAGGGGACTGCAAAGGCTAGGGGGACAGGTAAATGGGGGAGGGGAAGGAGAGGAGAGGAGACAAGCCTAGATGCAGTAGGACCCCTTCAGGATGCTGAGAACCCTGCAAGAGCACTGCAAGTCTAGGGATAAAGGATGGCTGGTGGGGGGAAGGGAGTAGATGAGAGATACAAGCATCTTGTACTTGGGTGGGTAGGAGTGGGACCCGTGGAGTGCATTCGGGATCCTTTACATTCTGTGAGAAATCAAGGGAGGCCGGTATGGGGTAGCAATTTGAGGAGGGAGGAGAGCTATACATTTCAGGGGGTGCACAGGGTAAAATGAAGGTACCCGATAAGTGAGGTTTGTCCAGGGCTTAGAGGGGGGGTATTAGGGAGGAACATGGCAGGAGCAGCTAGGTGCAAGGTAATTATTGAGGGCAGAGCTGATTGAGTAGGCAGAGGATAAGTGCCGGATTTTAGAGGAAGGGAATTTCACATTTTTGGGAGGCAGTGAGAGTAACCAGATTGGCCAATTTGGGTGGATATGTGGGGGACTACCAGGGTGCAGGAGTAGGTTGATCTAAGGGAATGGGAGGATGGGGGGGTGTTATAAAGGAGGAGGTGAAGTAGGAAGGGAGCTCACCCAACCAGTGCCTGGAGGTGAATTTAGTACAATGGGAGAGTCACCTATTTGTAAGAGAGGAGAAGGATAGGGCACAATAAAGATTGCAGTGGTGTGTGCGAGAGGGGGCATCCAGGGCAAAGCGTCAGAAGGAATTGAAGAGGGTGTCCAGTCTGGTCAGGGAGGACTTAGGGGCAGCACCATAGACTACATCACAGTAGTCAAAAATAGGCAGTATCATCTTCTGAACAAGTTCACACCTAGCTGTAGGAGGGATGCAACTATGGTTCCTGAACAGGGCACCAAGCTTGGGTTGCATTTTTTTCTGGATGGCATCAATATGTCCAGAGAAGTTTAGGTGTTGTGTCTCGGTGGCACTGAGGGTTGAGGCACTGGATGCCACACCTCGCACAACGCTGGCAACCCGGGTTCGGGATCGAGCTCGGGCCGCCGGGAGTTGGCTGGGGAGGGTAGAGGATGAGTGCCCCTGTGGTGCTTGCCTCCCCGGGTACAGGGGGAGGGATGTCTTGGTGCGCTAGTGTCCCCCGGTAGGGGCCGGGAGCATTGCAGCAACCCAGACTCACACATATTCCAGCGTGGTCGACGCCGGCAGGGATGCTGTGCACCAGTTGTGTTGATGTGCACCATGCAGGGAGAGGGGTGGTTCCGCACAGAACAAGGGAAAAGAATGGTGCCAGGGAGAGGTGATGGCACCTGTCCCCCATGCCCCTTGCCGGGCCTGCTCCAATTAACCTTCAGGTCCTTCTTCACAGGGCCCAGCCCTGCGACTGGACTCTGACTAGTAACTGCGCCCAAGAGGAGAGGCTGACCACCCAGGTGGAGTTAAACTGGGGGTGCTGGCCGTGGGGTGTGGAGGAGAGAGGAAGGTATAGTTCATGGAGGCTTCAGATTGGGCAGGACAAGGATCGGGTTTCCCAAGAGATGCTCCGTGGAGCCGCGACTGGAGGGAAAAAGATTTAAAAAGAAATATAAATGTTTAAGTGTTGTCCCAACCAAACACCTCAGTACCTGAAGGAGGATGTGTCCTCAAGTAAAGTCCCATCAAGGGTGTGGAAAGTAAGTAGGGAGGGAAGCCTAGAGAGTGTCTGCCTTGTGCCAAAGGTCATGGAGACAGTCTTCTTGGCATTAAGGAAAAGTTGATGAAGAATTCATTCACATATCTGGACTGCCTTGTACGGTATAGGCTGCACGCCCATTGGCTCTTGCTCTGAACCAATGGGCATGCAGCCCTACTGAGCAGATCAGTCGGTGAGCAGCAGGCGGGTGGGGTGCTGCCGCCTGCCGGGAGCGGTGGTGGGGGCCCGGCCCGTGGGTGGGTGGGGTGGGGGCCACTAGATCACCAGGTACTTGGACCTGGGAGGTTGACTCTAATGCCCAGCGATCGGGCTTCGTGTTCCACTGGACCACCAGGGATATTGGTCTTGGGGGTTGAACTCTGTTCTGCCCATGATCGGAGCTAGTGGGGTGGGTTTACTATTGTTCTGCCCGTGATCAGGCTAGTGGGGGTGGGGTTACTACTGTTCTGCCCTTGATCGGGCTAGTGGGGATTACTACAGTTTTGCCCGCGATCAGGCTAATGGAGGTGGGGTTACTACAGTTTTGCCCACAATCAGGCCAGGGGGGTTACTACAGTTTTGCCCGTGATCGCGCCAGTCGGGGGGGGGGATTTACTTCATGCCTGCGATCGGGCTGCAGGGGGCATCGGTCCCCGACGGCTGCTGCCTGGCAGGGCGCCAGGTGCAAGTCATCGGGGATTGGCGCACCTGCATGCTAATGGCATGCAAATGGGGCCATAAGTAGATGCAAATGGCCCCCCCGTGCCTTGCATGAATTATGGCCCCATTTGCATGTCACCTTTTGAATATCGGAAATTTGCGCATGGCGCAATAAACTTAATGCCACCGCATCTTGAATGCTCAATCTGACCCTTACGGTGGTGCAAGTTCCTACGCCATGCACAGTGGCTGTAGCCAGAGGTGATATTCAAAGGAGTTGCTCAATAGCACAACTCCATTGAATATCGCCTAGCTACCACAAGCAACTTTTTTGAGCAGCGCAAGGGCTTGCGCCACAGAATGGCGCAGTTTGAATATCCAGTCTCATGTGTATAAATGGCTGATGACATAACAACTATGTGTATAAACAGCTGATGACATAACAACTATGTGTATAAACGGCTAATGACATAACAACTATGTGTATAAACAGCTGATGACATAACAACTATGTGTATAAACAGCTAATGACATAACTGTGTGTATAAATAAAATTTATACACACAGTTGCTATGATAAAGGGGTTTATCACACCTCATTTATCTCCACCCCTATTGCAGTAATATGATGGCATTATTAAACTTAACCTCCTAACCTGACCAAACCCTAGTCCTCCAAACCATCTAATTTAGATTAGTAGGCAAGGGGAGCACAGCACAGCCACATCCCACTAAAAGTGTTGCTGTTATCTGAAGGTATCAAAAAATGAAAAAAACAGTGCTACACACCAAGGCAAAATTATAAAGGACTTCATTTATTAAGTTGAAGTCCCAGACTGTGAGATTACACCAGACCACACTGCTCTTACATATCGTCTTGTGAAAGGCTTCATCAGGGGCAGTGTGGCAAGGTGATAAATAGTGGCAGTGTGGCTGGCATTATCTCACAGTCTGGGATTATAGGCAGTATCTTTTACTAAGTGCTATCACCCAGATCAAGGATAGGGGCCAGAAAGGGGTACTTTTAAAGAAGGCTTTTTTTGGGATTGTGGGTAGGTTTTGGAGGGGGCTAGGTCAAAAAAGGCTGTCATCTCCTCCTGCTTAAAAACAATATGTGGGAGGGGGAAGGGGAAGGGGGAAAGGGCAGGAAAAGATGGAGTGGGGAAAAAGTTGTGGAGGAGTGTAAATTACCCTTATTGTAGCCTGCTAGACCCACATACTAAGGATCCAAAGTGTATTTGGCCAAAGTATCTAACCAGCTGAAGTCAGGAGACCTGATTTGATGCCAAAACAAATTTACCACTGGCCATCTTCACTCACCATTAGTCAGTCACTGTATGTGGTTGTGGGACACCAATGGTAACCCTGCTGGGGAACACCCTAACAATAGGTACAGTTTGTAGGACTGTCTAGAATACACAACAGGTTTTGTAACCTTGACCTTCTTTTGTAAATATTGGACCTGGAGATTCCAGGGGCAAACTGTACTGATTCACTGCATGACCTGGAGCAAGTTAATTGACCTCTTTGCACAGTACCTTGGTCCAATGATCTGTGAGACTGAATAGAACATATCAGTCTTACAACATGTTGGACCAATCAACACCCCATGGTAAATGAAACATTACATCTTTGTTTATTGATTTCATTTAAACTATGGTAACTGGGTAGAGTCTACTGATACATGGCCGATTTCCAGGGACAACCTGGACATGTCCAAGAACATAGAGGATTGTGAATGAGCAGTCATATACAACTGGGTTATTCTTGAATCGAGCCGTTTCCCTGGTAACAGTAGACCTCGAGTGAAGCTCGAGAGGTCGCCTGTTAACAGGGAAACGGCAAGATTCAAGAATAACCTGGTATGTGTATGACTGCTCATACACAACCTTTTATAGTTATGGGCAGTCATGGTTACGATTCAGATGAAAAAAAAAATGTCCAGAATGAAAGAAATAGAGTTTTCTTATCTGCCACTATCCTGCTGTGTGTCTTTCCCCTTCACGGATCTCACTGCAGTCAAATCAAGGCTGACTGGTGGATACGGATGGCATTTTTTATTTGTCGCTTTGCGGATTTAGTTAGTTTACTGCTGCTTTTTTTGGGAGGGCGTAATGCTGTTGACTGCTGCTGCTGTCTCTGTTGTATACCAACTCAAAATCATGAGGCGTCAAGGCAAGCAACGGCAACCGCTACTCGAGGGCTTTGAGGCGCAGGACAGCATTCCATTTTGTTGTGCTGCACTATTGACATACTGAGTGCAGCATAACAGCCAGTATGATGGAGTGTGTGCAGTACAACAGCCAGTATGACAAAGTGAGTGAAACACAACAACACTATTGCAGGCATGGATTTTCATGCTGAATAGCGTTCCACCATACACTATAATACATTAAGTATGCATGCCAACTGAGTAGATCGTGAGTGACATTACAATTATTTATTTGTTTCAAAAGTTTCACCAGGAAAGCTAGCCTGCTGGCAGAGCGCTAGTGTTTCTGCTTGTGATGATGACGCAGGTTCGGGAACAAGCCTGGAGAGTCAGAGAAGTGGCCGGGGGGAAGTAGGGAGAGCATCCAATGGACAGTTCCTCTCTGTCAGGCAGGAGAGTTGTGGTTTCCAGGCACACACGAGTGACACCCAGTGGAGACTAGGTGTACACCGGCCAGGATCACACATTTAGGGGTGGAGACAGTGGTGGGCATCTGCAGGACATGTATAGGAGTGTGCACATCCCACACTGATGTCATTGCATGTCTGAAATTCCAGGGCAAACAGGAAGCAAAATCCCTTGGGACAGTCACATGATGATGCTCCTTGACCTCAGCTCAAATAATGGCCCAGGTGTAAGCCTCAGCTGGGGTCTCAGGTGGATCTAGGACACTCCCTTTAGGGAGCCCTGCTGCAGGGGGCAAACTGCAGGCCTGGACCACCTGGGGAGGCTGCCAGGTGGAAGGTTGTGATAATTGTCTTTTTACACCTGGGATTTTCTTTATTTTCTTTTTTTTTATAAGTCTATTGCAACCGCACTCTGGCTAATATTCGTTGCTTTCCTATACTGTTGCCCTAACACACATATAGGTAGGCCACCTGTATTGTGTTCCTTTCTATCCCTTTCCATTTCTGTTCTTCATTGTCCCTGGTGTGAGAAGCAATCTCCTTTTCGTTCCTTTCTGTCCCAAGAAAGTATGTAGTGAATAAGTATCACGTAAAAGAGTTCTGGATACAAAGCACCTGTAGAAGTGCTTGGACTAGCACTATTTAAAAAAACCTTATGTTTTCCAGAGTTGCTGTTTAGCCACGCTAGATAGCGATAAATCACAATTTAGTTTGGAAAGTTAGTTAGAACTGAAACAGCAAACTGTTGTAGTTGAAATATGAAAAGGGATGGTCTGTTCCCTCAGCTAGCAGTGCGAGCTGTTTTCTCGCTAACTGCTCGTAACTCCAGCTCGACTAGTACTTTATGTACTTTGTGTAAACTCCTCTCACGTTTAAATATTCTCCCAACCTCATGAACTCCCTGTTTTGCATTTCTTCTGGTCGGGTAATTTCTATTTGTGCACTTAGAGAATGGCAATAGTTACTTTAGTACTGTTTGCACTATCTGGCAACAGGAGCAGCCCTTTCTCCCCGTAAGTTACAAAGTGGCTGTTACAGACAGAAGAATTTATGAACTGTTTAAGTATTTGAATGTCTATGCCTAATAAAAAACATTCTTGTTTAGTTTTGAGAGTATATTTACTGATTAGAAATATTTTAGTCGGTTCTACCTATTGGTGTAGAACTGTTTGAGAAGCTCCAGGACAGCTCACTTCCTCAGTGCCTTGGTCTATAGAGCCAGCCGACCTGTTTTCTCTCTAATTATAGGACAGGCACTAGGGGGGTGGAGCTGTGCCTGAAAGCTTCTCCCTAATTTCTTTTCCTGTTTATTATTAATGTGTATATTTATGGCACAATGACTCCAGATACTGTTAGTGAAGGACTGTAATTTGTGTATATAATAAAAATTGCTTGTATCCTTTAATTGTATTTTAAAATGTAGTAATGGGAGGAGCCTATTACTCCACATAATGTTCAGGTATATAAGGAGAACTCATCTCTCATTTAGACATATAGCTCGGTGAGGAGCAGAGGTGTTCTGTCTTCAGGTATAGTAGCACTAGCTCATTTCTAGTGTCTAACAGTATAAGCCTTCTTATTAATGTTCTGTTTTATTTTTTTGCTTTGTCGTACAATTCCACATTTGTTTTCATTCATTATATCTGTCAGAAATAAATTCGAACTTTGAGTTGAATCTACCACTGATTGTACTCCTCCTTAATCCCACACCTCACAAAGGTCCAGGTGCAGAATGAGGGGGTACTCCTCCACCTGTACCCGAGAGGCAAAAAGAAAGTAAAAACAAATGTTTCACTAGGAAACACATATTGAGCTGATGACTCATTTTCAGATGCGTCCTTAGGGTGAGGAGTAAGGAAGATAGTTCAAGAGGAGAGAAATATAAACAGTAATCAACAGCATTACAAAAATAGCAGTCATATACAACAATACAGTATATTAAAGGAGCATAATCATAAGCACTGTAAGGCAAATTAGTATAAGAGGTAATTGCAGTACATCAAATTGGGCTTTGACAGGCAGGGGGAAATTACTCCAATAGATATATTGGGGGAAAAGGGGAGCAAAATGGCCAGAGCAATATGAGTGTGGGGGGGAGGAAGTCAAGAGATAGAGGGTTATGAACAGTTAAAGGGACACAACTAAAGTTAAAGGCAAAATGAATATAAATTATATGTTTAATTACTTATTCATGAGCCTAACAAGGCTCCTGATTGGCTACTGGATTAGTCATTAACATTTTAGAGATTACCAATCCAGCTGCAAACTGCCAATATGTGGCACACACAGCTCACACCACTCTGATTAAAACCTTAACTAAGTTAAAATAAATTGGAGAAAAAAGAAAATTGTTATTGTGATTAGACTTGTAATCACAATAATAGCCTTGAGGCTGGTCATTTCCTTGGATTAGTAACTGGCTGGAGGAAGGTGGCCCTCGGCTGTGTCTTGAGCCACTCATCCCCCCCCATCTGGTCGTTAATCCCTTGGAAATTACCAGCTTCTCAGTTGTTATTGTTTAACCAGTTTTACAGTGGACATGAAGATACTGTTGACAAACAGGTTTAAAGGACCAGAAAGATTTGATTTCTTTCAGGCAGACTGGCAAAGTGTTCCAGATTGTCGAAGCAACATAATCAAAGGACTATCTATGAATAAAAACAAGTAGAGCACTCACACCTCAAATTTAGTAACAAGGGCACCAGTTTTCTTATAACAAAATATTTATTACATTAACACTGGCATACTAAAGAGCAACCTGACGTGTTTCGGATGACTGCTCATCCTTTATCAAAGGTTAAAATCATCTCACCTCTGTGACAGTTAAATAGCCCATTCAAACAATGTCATAGTGATATCATTAATAAGAATATAATCCCCATTGGTTAAAATCTTTTTAAACATTCACCAATCAAGTGTTGTCTATAATTGCAAGTTACAACATACTATAAAAACAGCGTTTTACATCTAGTAACATTTATGTCACAATTTTTAAAAGAACAGCAATAGCAAAATGAGAGAAAAAAGTACAGAAAACAAGGAGTAACACAGAAAAGAGAAGAAAAGAGAAAAAGGATATAGAAGGGGGGAGCAAGGGGGAAGACGGGAAAGAAGAAAGAAAAGAAGGAAAGGGAAAGGAAGAAAGAAATATGGAAAAGTAGACGCTAATGTGTTGGATAATCAAAGGACACTATCCCACTGAAGTTTCTACTGGAGAGTTGATAGTAATTTGCCAGAGATAACCTTGACATTTCAATTCAACATGTTAGTACAAGCTGTCTGTGTGAAGCTATACATATAGTTGTAACCCTGGGCCACACTAAAAAGTTGAATGTATTGTGCATTTATAATCCTCCTGAAAATGACATAACTGGTCTAACAAATGTTGGCTTCTCTCCCATGGCAACCACTTGGTTCGCCGGTTATCTCTCAGATCATCAGCAGTTTGTGCAAATCAACAATGAAAGTCCCCTCTCTTCCACACCTGGATCGGTGTACCTCAAGGATCCATTTTGGGCCCCCTGCTCTTTTCAATTTTCATCAATGATCTCCCCCCTCCCCAATGTTGAGCTCTAATACCATTCTATATGCAGACAACATGGTCCTGTGCTCCATCTCCTCCAACCTATCTGATATCAACTTGAACCTGAACAAACTCATGCTCTTCGGACCTGAGCCCAAAATCAGGACCTGCCCCCTAACGCTAAACATTAGAAGGTCTGATGACTCCCCACTAGATAAGTACACATCTCCTCATTTAAATACCTTGGAGTCACCCTGGACCTGTAGGATTGCCATGCAAAGTTAGACACAATCTGACAGTGGCAGCTAGACTTGCTATCGCTCAGGGGATCCTGAGACCTAAACTTGTCCATGGTATGATTGCCCTTCCTGTATCCTCAAAAGGTCTTCTTCATAAGTGGGACATCTGTTATAATAGCATCTGCCGCTTTGCACTGTCTGTTCCCAAGCTCACTCACCACTACTCCCTCTACTCCAGCCTTGGCTGGCTCTCCCCCACAGCAGTCCATTAATTCACCACTAGTTGCTTAACCAACAATATCATCAATGCCCCAGAAACTGGACAAGCTGGCCCTCCTGCTGAAACTGTCCCCCTCTGCCTGCCCCCTGAGATCAGCTGCTATGTCATTCCTTACCATACCTAAGTGTAACAACAAACTGAGAGAGAATGCTTTCTCCATTTTTGTTCTGAAGCTTTGGGACTCACTACCGCTGGAGCTCTGGCACTCCCAAACTCACCGTATATTCAAACTGGGTCTCTGCAAGCTACTGGATAGTTCAGACCACTGCTCCTGTGGGGGGAGCCGTCACTCCCTTGCCTACCCCACTTGATGTGCCCTGGAACTTATTCCTAATCACTGAGTTGGACACTCCCCTAGTTGTACTTGAACCAATTTACCCCTGGTACTTATTACTCTTTGTTGTAAAATTGTATTTGTGTTTATGTTTGATGCCACTGTTCTGCTAATTCCCCATGTCTTCTGCCACTGTGATGTGTACACTGTATTTAAATGCTCTGTATAGTAATTTATGGCTGATGTTCACCTGTCTTATCCTTGTATCCAATGCTGTCTTACCCTACTGTATGTAACCACCCAGATTGTGCCTTAAAATGGGCAGCTCTGCTGTCTAGTATACCCACCCGGTCAACAAAAACTAAATGAATAAGTTGGCTTGCACTAAAAAAGTTCACACTGGGCTGGTGATACTCAAAGATGAAGTTTAAAACACATATTCACACAAGTCTGCCACTCACCACCTTATAATAATAGACTCTGGCTGCCTTTGGAGTCAGAGTCTATTAAAATGAGGTGATGAGTGCCAGACTTGTGTGAGTACATAGTAATTAAGTTGTTGAGTATCGTAGAGTCTGAGACCTTCCAGGGCAATGGAGCAGGCTAGATAAACATGAGGAAGAGCCAGATGCAGGGATTTTATAAGTAGTGATGCCCAGTAAATATTTTAATCTTACTTCCAACGACAGCCATCCACAATCACAATAGATCATAGAGTAATGCAGCCTTTTGTCTGCATCTAGGACAAAATGCCCTATTTGTAATGAGTTTTTAAATATAGAAATGTCCCTGTTGAACAGAGTGATAACGAAAATGGCATTATACTCCAGCAGGGAAAGAAGGCTGTGATTTGTAAAGGCCAATTGAGCTTCCTCAGAAAGTCAGGCCTTAACTCTGTAAAGGAGCCCAATTGTTTTATTTAGTTGGATGGTAAGGTAGTCCCATTGATTTCAAGGACAAGTGGAGATCAAGATAGATACCCAGATATTTAAAGCTGTTAACCTCCTATTTAGAATCATTCAAAGGGCATACATCAAAGGCGCCACTCAAGGTGTTTAGGCAAGCCAAGGCAAAGCTTATTTCTGTGGCACCCAATCCTGGAGACACTGGGCACCTTTACATAAAACATACAATAGGCAGGGTATCAGATAAAATCAGATATCATGAACTCCAAACAGATAAAACAATAAAGCATCAAATACAGCATTAGGATTAGCAGATTTCTGGGTTGGTCAGATCACTATGTCTGGGAAGACTAGGGAAAATAAATGAGCTTTCAGGCCACTCTTGAATCTCTTGACTGACGGGGCATCCCTTACATCAGCTGGTAGGGAGTTCCACAGGACCGACCAGTCCTGCATGCTAAAGGCCCATGCACTGGAAGTTCTTAGTCTGGTCCGGGGAACTTCAAGGAGGCCCCTGATAGAGGAGCGAGGGAGTGGACTGAAGTGGCGGGTGTCAGAAGATCAGCCAGGGCCTAGTCTTTGTAAGGTCTTACCCTGTTTATTGATCTGAAAAGCATGGTTTGGGTTTTCTTTTCATTTAGAATACATTTATTCTGAATAAACCAATTGTGTAGTGCTGCAAGGTCACAATTTAAACAAAGACTGGCATCAGCAATATTGCTAGGGCTCCTGCAAATAACTGCATCATCCTTGCAGGGCAGTGTTTAAATTGGTAAAGAATTAAAAAATAAAATTATAATATTTTTCCAGTTTATTCTTTGTAATTAAATGTGACTTAAATGGTACAAATAAGCTGTGGGAGGAACATAATTGACTATCTTTAGCCTCCAGATAGAGTGCTGCTCCACACATCACCCCAGTACTGCCAGGTGGAAAATCTTCTAATTAGATAACAGAAAGGAAAAAATATTTCAGATATAAGAAGTGACACTGACTACATCTGAAAGTTACTATCTATTTCAGGCAGTACACTGGCTCTTTGAACCAGCATTTGTCAATGCCGAAAGTTTGCCGTTGGTATAGCCAGTTCTGGACCTTACTAATTTTCACAGTTTGTCGAAGCCGGCAGAAAGAACTATCATGGGCAGCTCCTGCACCAGTTACATGGGATGTGGTTTTAGTAGGATGATACAGCACACCAAAAATGCAGCTTTATCATAACATCCCCCTCTAAAACAGAAACAACTAGGAGGACTTTGTAGCATTAACACAGCAGAACCTGAGGGGATGGGGAAAAAAAGCAGTCTGCTAATTGGAAAAAAAAAATGGGGGAAAAAAGCGTGGGTAAGCCAGAGCTTTGCCTTGGAAATCAGTCCATCATAATGCACCCCCCCCCCCCCAAGAATGGAAACAACTAGGAGGACTTCTTGACATTGGCACAGCAGAACCAGACTGGAGAAAAAGCAGACCACTAATGAAAAAAAAGAGAGGGAGAAAAAACATGGGTAAGTCAGAGCATTGCGTTGGGGACCAGTCTGTTGAAGAAAAAAACTTTACTCGATTCAGACACCACAATCAGCAGTTCGGGAGAATGTGGGGAGGAGGGGGAGACAATTTTCAAATGTACTACTGAGACATAGTCAATGAGGTTTTATGGTGCTGCAGCAGTTCTGAGATGGCTCTTTGCCACGATGTGCATCTCAAGGGGGGCCAAGAGAGCAGCAAGATGAGTGCCACAGTTTTGAAAAAACACATTAATCCAATGCAATAATGCATGCAAGTGGTGACCCCTAAGTGCCTCAGAAGGTTGCATTGCCATCTCTGGATATAATGGTAGGAACCTGTCAAGCATGACATTGTCTGGCCCCACTCCTCAAAGATCAATGCTTATGTTTACTATACTATCTCTCTTTCTCCACACCACACCATCAGCTGCTCACTCTTGCTAGGAACTTCTGTCCACAGAGAGAAAGAGAGACAGGGAAAGGGAGAGAGAAAAAGCCAGCAGCACAGCCTCTCACTTTGTCGCTCACTAGGAGGGGAACTATGGCACAGCCTGTCATGTGGCCCAACAACCTGAACAGGCTGTCATGCTCATCTTGGGGATGGAGGGGTGCAAGAAATGGGGAATCTGATGATCCGCTGCCTGCCACAACCCAGAGAGACAGAGAGAGAGAGAGAGTAATGAAGGACGAAGTGATTTCTGAGCTACACATGGTGGTGCTATACTCTTCCAACATATGCTGCATCAGAGAAACACTGGCAGAAAAACAAGCTGGCTGTTTGCAAAAAAACAATGGGTTGTGTAGGCGGGGCCAGTAACAGGGACCAGGATGGTGCTGCGAGACCTGAACATTCAGAGGTTTAACCGACGTTTCACTTTTAGACATGCTGAGTTTGACTGGGTTTCCACAAGCTAAAACAGCAAACATCTTATGGTTGCAGCATTTGTTTATCTGATTTCTGAGCTACCATGGTGGTGCTATGCCCTTCCAACATATGCTGCATCACAGAAACACTGATTGATGTGGGCACAAGTGTGATCGTAAAGGGACTGATGTCAGCCAGGCTGATCAGGACACCAAACAGCTGTTTACTGGGCGGTATTCTGCAGATGAAAAGAAAAAGCTGCCATACAATTGGTTTGGCTTTTCCTTTTCAGCTCGACAAAGTTTCTGCCCATCAAGTCAAAACAGCTTCACGATCAGCCTGGCAGACCACTCTGCATTGGACAGAAAATGTCACATCCTTCAAAAGTCACTCATAGCAAGAAGTTCGCTGCACGAGCGAACATGGCAAACTTAAAAAACACACCCAGTAATCAATCCTCTGTACCAGTAACACAAACATATGCTGACAAACACATGTATTTATTTATTTATTTCATTAATTTTGGTAACTAGGTAGGCCTGCTGGAACCATTACAGTTCCTTTTTCAGGGGTGACCCGGAGTTAATTACAGGTAATGTTGCATAGACATTTTACATAGTACAAGAAAGATAACTGATCATATTACAACATGAAGTAGTCGAGGACGTATGTTAATACAAGAACAATGGAGAAATATATTACAAAAAGGGTAAACCATCTCGACAGACATTCACAAGTGACCACCACTTTAAGAGAGGAAGATGGTGGGAGCCAAATAACAGTGCAATTACATCCTCATTAATACATTAATACATCCTACAATTATAGGGGAGGACTCTAGAGTACCCTGGACTATAATATACTGCCCCTCCGGATCCCACCATTCCCGATTTTTAACGAAGGGTATAGTTTTAGCTATCAGGATAATGGTACCACTATGTTTCGTAGAGTTGTCTGCATCGAAAACTTGACCCACCCAATATCTTTTAAAAAGGGAACTACCATCTCTCAACACATGTGTCTCCTGCAGACAGGCAATCCCAGTACGAAGCTAGGAGAGATGTTTTAGAATCATAATCCATTTCTTTTTACTTTGGGCCCCTTTAACGTTCCAGCTCACTAGATTATAAGGACCACCCATTCAATTATCCGTAAATGATTAAGAAAAGGCGGGGAAGAACATTAAAGCCATTGCAATACCCCACACACTGTCCTCTGACGAGTTCAGCCCTTGGAACCTCAACAATTGAGCGCAGACTTAGCCCAATCCCATACCCTTCAATCAGGATAACAATTGGAGTAGCCCAAAGAAAACAGCACATACAAGACAAACCTCTCTGTTCCCCTGAAGCCCCTCCCCCTTCCCCCCATTACCCCCAAAAATACCATTCAACATTATTTAATTCAATATAACTATTTACAAACTTTACTACCCGGTTCTAATCAACCGAACTCCCCAAATATCTTGTGGCACGCGAGTATCTCTTTCTCTGCCAAGTAGAGGCCAGCCTCCCCTCTCCCTCCTCCCCGACAACCCACTGCCATAGGGGCATGGATAGGGTACCACTTTTATAGTAAAACCATTAAAAATATCATAACATATGAAACCATCCCAAAAATGCCTAGAAATGGCTAACCAAAGATATTAAATATAAATAAGGGAGTAGTGCCCTCTTGTGGACTCACCAGGAAATGCCGTCGTCAGAATGAAATAGCTAACCCAAAGAAAATTTCTAAAAGGCTCCACTTGCACCTTTTAATTTGAGCTAAGGAGGAGAACCAAAAGAAAACCCCCAAGATGGGCGAGAAAGACAAAATAACAAAATACAGGAGTAGCCTCCTGCAGTCCACTAATACCTTCCCCCAGTCTCTGATGAAAACGGCAATGTTGCAATAGAACTGAGGCTACAATCAAAAGAAATGTCCATTCAGAGATGCACATGGTATGGCTCCATTCAATCGTCCACCAGCAAATGATGTAGTCTCTGTTGTTCACTTGCTCTGACAATTCAAATAAGGGAAAAACACACAGTCACCATTCTAACTTAAACAGGGTACTCCCTTAACATCGTGAGCGCTCACCTCGGTTAGAAATCACAGACCCAATTCGGCAGCCACTCTTCAGCTGGCAATAACAACACAGCTTAATATTTCTCTATTCCTTCAGCAAGGAAGTTTTAAACCATCAAATGCCTCCCTTCCTCACTTAAACAGATCAGGGAAGAGGGTACAAAGCTTCGATGAGGCTTGGGCAGGCAATTCCAAACTAACCCACTTCTCGTTGTGCTTCACTTGTAGAGTGGCAGGATAACGCATATGGAAAGCTTTTCCGGCCGCAATGAGCTTCGAAACCATGGGGTGGAATTCTTGCCTCTACAGGCGAACCGACTGAGGAAGATCTTGTGATAGCCTTAGCTTGTGACCCTCCCACTGGATTTCTTGCACTTCCTTAATCTTTACCAGTATGTGTTGCTTATCCAAATAATTAAGAAGCTTAAACACAAGAGGTCTAGGAGGTGAACCAAGCGGTGGAGGGGGGCCCAGCGACAGATGAGCTCTCTCCACCACATAGGTTGTATTATTGGGTGAGGGACCGGCTATTCTTTCACATAATTTTTGAATGAAGGTGATAGAGTTGTTGCCTTCCTCCTTCTCTGGTAGCCCAAAAATGATTAAATTATTGCGCCGACTGCGCCCTTCTAAGTCCTTCAGCTTATCTTCCATTTTCCGAAGCCTTTGATGCAAGACAGAATTATCCAGGTCCGCCTTGTCTCTCCATTTCTCTACTGACGAAAGCTGAGTTTCAGCATCTCCTACCCGCATATTCAGTGAGTCGATACTCATTCGAATTGACCGCACATCGTTGGAAATTGCAGCGATGGAATTCTGGAGAGGCTGCATAAACTCTAGAAAGTGCTCCTCGGTAAGCGCTGTTGTAGGTGGAGGAAGCTTAAGAGACGTAGCTTGCGATTTAGGCCGCTTAGGTCCTTTTCTTTCTCCGGGGTCTGTGGCGGAGTGTGGCGTGGTGGCGCTTTTCGCATGTCCACCTCCATCTCAACACCACGATTTTCACTATCGAAGGGACGTCTGGATTTAATTCAGTCGAAATTGCCACCTGAATAGCCTGTAGAGGTAGGTTAAATAACGAATTTAACCGGACTTGTCGAGGAGTGAGGGGAAGCAGCAGCCTTCACTTAGACAGCCATCATATGACCTCCACCTAGAAGATTGATTAATAAGCTGGGGTAGGCTCGGGGTGGGTCAGAAGTTGGTCAACTGGGTGGCAAACTGGTTGACGAGACGGGCAGAAAACAGAGAGTGGTGGTACATGGTATACAGTCAGAAGAGATGCAAGTAACAAGTGGGGTACCTCAGGGATCAGTCCTGGGGCCAGATCTCTTCAATATCTTCATCAGTGACATTGCAGATGGACTAGAGGGTAAGGTTTGTCTGTTTGCAGATGACACCAAGATCTGCAACAGAGTAGATGATCCAGATGGGGTGGGCAGAATGAGAAGAGATCTAGATAAACTGGCAAAATGGTTGAAAGAGTGGCAACTGGGGTTTAACGCAAAGAAGTGCAAGATCATGCACATAGGGAAGAGAAACCCTGAAGCCACCTATAGGATGGGAGAGGAGTTGCTGGCAGTTGCAAGGAAGAAATAGACTTGGGCATCATCATCACAGATGACCTAAAATCATCCAAGCAGACCACTAAAGTAGTAGGTAAGGCTAGGAGGATGTTGGGGTGTATTAATAGGGGTATCACAAGTCGTAAGAGGGAGGTAATAATTCCTCTTTGCAAGACACTGTTTAGGCCCCATCTGGAGTACTGCATGCAGTACTGGAGGCCACACCTTCAGAAGGACCAAATTGAGGCAGTCCAGAGAAGGGCAACCAAAATGGCACAGGGACTGCATCAGAAAACATATGAGGACAGATTAACGGCGCTCAATATGTATACCCTAGAGCAAAGGAGGGAGAGTGGTGATATAATCGAAACATTCAAACACCTCAAGGGCATTAATAAGGTGAAAGAGTAACATGTTTCAATATAAGAAAAATAGCAGGACAAGAGGACACAGCATGAGATTAGATGGAGGCCGATTAAGGGGTAATGTTAGGAAGTTCTTTTTCACAGAAATGGTGGTGGATGCATGGAATAGCCTACCTCAGGAAGTGGTGGATATGAATACAATGCAGGGCTTCAAACAGGCATGGGATAGGCATAAGGGAGCAATGCAGATGAGTATGAATAGATAGGCCATTGACAGAGCAAAGCCTGATGGCACATTCATAAGGTAGAAAAAGAAATGGGCAGACTGGATGGGCCTTATAGAAACCTAGACTTTGACAGCAGATAGGGACCGCTTGGCCCACCTAGTCTGTCCATTTCCCTACTTACAGGATAAGCTGCAGCTCCTAGCTAACCAACAGCCTATTTCTTCATACCCCCTACAAGAATTGCCTTATGTCTGTCCCATGCATTCTTGAATTCTCCCACAGTTTTAGACCCCACAACCTCCTAAGGAAGGCTATGCATCCACCACCCTCTCTGTGAAAAAATACTTCCTCACATTGCTCCTGAGCTGTCCTCCCTCTATCTTCAAATTGTGTCCCCTTGTTCTTGCACATCTTTTTTCTGAAAGATGCTACCCTCTTGTACATTGTTGATTCCACTGAGGTACTTAAAAGTTTCTATCATGTTCCTCCTCTCCCTCCTTTCCTCAAGGGTATACATATTAAGCTCATTTAGTCTCTCCTCATATGGCTTCTCTTGCAGACCCTGCACCATTTTAGTTGCCCTCCTCTGGAATGCCTCCATCCTGTCTATGTCCTTGTGGAGATGGGGTCCAGAACTGGACCCTGATACTCCAGATGGGTCTCACCAACTGTCTGTACAGAGGGATAATAACTTCCTGTTTTCTGCAGGTGATGCCGCTCCCTATACATTCCAGTATCCCAACAGCCCTCCCTACTGCCTTCTCACATTGCTTGCTAACCTTAAGGTTATCTGATATGATTACCCCAGGTCCCTTTCCATTTTTGGTGTTGTTACTACCCCGCCCCCATTGTGTAATCTTCCCCTGGGTTTTTGTTTCTCAGGTGCATTATTTTGCACTTCTTTGCATTGAATCCAAGCTGCCATACTTCTGACCATTCCTCCAACCTTGCCAGTCCCTTCTCATCCTTTCCACACCTCCTTGTGTATCAACCCTGTTGCAGATCTTGGTGTCATCTGCAAAGAGGCATACTTTTCCTTCCAGTACCTCTGCAATGTCACTTATAAAGACATTATAAAGGACTGGATCCAGTACTGAACCATGCGGTACCCCACTAGTAACCCCCCTTTCTTCAGACTGGACTCCATTTACAATTACCTTCTGTGTTCTGTTGTCCAGCCAATGTTTTACCCAGGCTACCACCCTGGGACCCACTCCTAGGCTGGTTAATTTGACTATTAATCTTTTGCGTGTGACTGTGTCAGATGCCTTGCTAAAGTCTAGGTAGGCCATGTCCATAGCCCCGCCCTGGTCCACTACTTTGGTCACCCAGTCAAAGAAAGCAATTAGATTCATCTGACATGACCTTCCCACTGTGAACCCATGCTGCCTTGGTTCCTGTGCCCAACTGGCCTCTAGGTACTCAACAGTTCTTTCCTTCAGAAGTGATGCCATCACTTTCCCTACCACAGAGGTCAAAATGACAGGTCTGTAGTTTCCTACCTCTGTCTTGCTCCCACTTTTGTGAAGGGGAATCACATATGCCTTCCTCCGGTTGTCAAGTACCACACCATCCTCCCATGATTTGTTAAAAAGGGTAGTCAGTGGTGTCATTAGTTCTTCCCTTAATTCTTTTAGAATTCTGGGGTGAATTCCATCGGGCCCCATTGCTTTGTCCACCTTCAGTTTTAGGAGTTCTTTCAGAACCCTTTCTTCTGTGAAAGAACTGGGATCAACCCCCCCTGTGCAGAGTGCTTCTGTTAATTGGATTAGGCACCTTGCCTCTTCCTCTTTTGTGAATACTGAGCAGAAGTATTCGTTCAATATCCCCGCTTTTTCACTGTCCCTCTCTGCCCAACCACCATCCATTCTATTCAGCCTCACTATCCCTCTCTTTGTCCTTCTATGCTCCCTGATGTACCTATAAAACGTTTTATCCCCCTTCTTAAGCAAGTTAGCTATCCTTTCCTCAGTTTGGGCCTTTGCTATTCTGACTTCCCTCCCTGCTTCCTTCTGCTTTAACTGGTACAGTTCTCTGTCCTGCTCCTTCTGTGTTTCCATATACTTCCTAAATGCTATCTTTGTCTCCCTAACCTTCTCCGCCACCTCCTTTGAGAACCATAGTGGCTTTTTCTTTCATTTTGATTTATTTGCTTCACACAAAGACTTGTTGCCTCTGTGATGGCAGTTTTAATGTTTCCCCATTGTTGCTCCACCCCTCCTTCTAGCCTGTTTGCTAGTGCTTTTCTAAGGCACTCTCCCATCTTGCCAAAGACAGCCCTCCTGAAGTCCAATACCCTCACTTTTGTATGGCTTGACTCTGTAGCTGAGTTTATCGTGAACCACACTGCTTGGTGGTTACTTGTTCCCAGATGGCTACCCAGTTCTAGATCTGAGATCCTCTCACTGTCCCCATTTGAGAGTACGATGTCTAAGATTGCTCCCTCATGAGTGGGTTCCAAAACTAGCTGTCTGAGACATGCCCCCTGTAGGACATCGAGAATGGCCCTGCTCATGGATGTGGCTGCAGCAAAGGTGCTCCAATTAACATCTGGCATATTCAGGTCCCCCATCAACAGTATCTCCCCTTTCTCTGCCATCCTAAGGATATCTTCTATCATATCCTTGTCCATTGCCTCCCCCGACATGGGGTCTGTATACAACCTCTGTGCGGATTGTGGTGCTATGTCCTGTCTCTAAGGTGACCCACAGTGCCTTCTCCCCTCCCTGTTTACTCTTTTGTTCCACTGCTTTTATCCTGTCCCTTACATAGAGAACTACTCCTCGACCTCTTCTCTTCTCCCTGTCTCTCCTGTAGGTTGTGTACCCTGGTATGTTAACATCCCAGTCATGTTTCTCTGTATACCATGTTTCTTTGACTGCTATGATATCCAAGCATCCCTCTTCCATCAAGGTCACCAGTTCAGGGAGCTTGTTGCCCAGACTACGGGCATTGGTACTCATTACCCTCCATTTCTTGATGGCCTTACCCCTTTTTGCCCCATCCCGGTTCTTATTGCCTTTGTGATTTTCTCCATTTACCCCTGCCCTTCTCCCTATCGACATCTCTGTCTTGGTGTTTATCTCACTTACTACCCTGACTTTGGGGGGGGGCTAGGATATCCTTGCTCCTTTCCAGTGCCTCCCCCCTTGGCTAGTTTAAATACTTGCCAATGAAGCATTTAAACCTATCACCTAGGATCCTGGATCCCCTCCTGGACAGATGCAGACCATCACGCCAGTATAGGCCTGCATCACTACAGGTGGACTCCCAGTCGCCAATGAAGCCAAATCCCCATGCTCTGCACTAGTATTTCAACCACTGATTGAATCCCATGGTATGGAGCACCCTAGCCTCACTCATGCCATAGACAGGCAGCACCTCTGAGAAGATTACTGTGCATGCTACTTGTCTAAGGTCCCTCCACAAACTCTTCCTGCACTGCTCTGACCCCTTTCTCAGCCAGGTCATTTGTCCCTAGGTGGACAATGACATCCAGCTCCCTCTCCTGTGCAGCTGCTCCGGCAATCCTGAGGATTCACTCCCTGTCCCTCCAAGCCATGGTGCCAGGTAGGCACCTTTCCTCCCTCTCCCCTTCCTCTCCCCCTAACTATGGAGTCCCCCACCAGGAGTTGTTTCCTTCCCCTGTTGGGTCCCATGCCACCTTCCTGTGGGTCTCCTTTGTGGAGGTTCCCAGCATCCTCCTTGGTCTCCACTGCCGTCAACTTCTAAGTTTCTTTTCATAATCACATGTTTTGGGTGGCAACTTTCATGATGTAAAATTGCACTGGTGTCATTTGGTTTCCATACAAATCTGTGAAGGTCCCCCGTCATTCTTCAGAGTCAATAAATGTAAAAGTTAATTTGCCTCTAATATGTTTATAGGGTAAATTGGGTGCCGTGGCTACCCAATAAGAGACAGATTGGATACTGGCCACTTTGGACATACAATCATTATATACCAACATACCCCATGATGGGGGATTGGAGGTGTTGAGAGATGCTTTATACACAAACAACCCACACAGCTCAGTTTATAGATTTTTTATTGGTTTTAACTGAGAAGGTCCTAACAAGCAATGTGTTTTTGTTTCTGCAACAAATGTACCACCAAGTAAAGGGGACAGCCATGGTGCCCAATTATACAAATGTTTATTTGGCCCAATGGGAAAAACAATATGTATATTCGAGAGAATGAAAATTGTATAGTGACAAATTAGACCTATATAGACATTTTATTGATGATACATTTATTATTTAGCGAGGTACTATGACTGAGCTGTGTGAATTTGTTGTGTATCTGGAAAGTACAAATAGTAATCTGAAATTTACCCTTTCAGCCGATTATAGGCAAATTAACTTTTTAGATTTATTTATTTCAAGGGATGACAAGGGGGAACTTTTCACCGCTTTGTATAGAAAACCTACTGACACCAATGCAATTTTTACATTATGAAAGTTGTTACCTGAAACCTGTGATTATGAATATATTGAAAGGGCAGTTCATGTGTCTGAAGCATAATTATGATACAATGAAGGCTTACGAGAAAAGATGTAATAAATTAATAGAGAGATTCAGTAAGAGGGGCAATGATATTAAATATATTACGAAGCAAAACAGAAAGTGGATAGTATGAATAAGCAGCAGCTGTTTAAAAAACAGAACATATAATAGGAGGAGTCAGAATAGTGGTCTCAATTTTATTACTACTTTTATCCCACACGCTTCCAGAATAAGAGATATTTTGACTAAGAACTGGCATATTTTGCAAACTGAGCTGGCATTAAATGATGTTATGAACAAGATCCAAGCATCACTTTTCGGAGCAGAAAGAACTTCATGGACAAATTAATCCACAGCTTGCACATACCAAGGAATAATAGTGTGAACAGGAGTACAAGAAAAGGAACATATTGATATGGTGACTGTTCAGAATGTGAGTACATTAGGGCGGGTTAAGATTTCACCCAGCCAATTACAGGGGCCACACATAAGGTAGATGAATATATTAATTGTAAAACAGAAGCTGTGGTTTTATGTAACAATATGTGACTGTCAGAGCTGTTATGTGTGAAAAACCATTAGGACATTTCGTACTCTTACAGAACATCTTCAGTGTATTAGAATTGGACAAACTGAGAATGCATTGATCACTCATGTTATGGCAAAAGGAACAAAACATAATGTTAAAGAGCCACTGATGCCAAAAGTGCTACATTGCAGAATCCAAATAAGCATACTCCCAGTAAATATCATACCAAAAACTAGATTTGTATGTTACTTGGTTTTAAAGTTATTAGCCATTTTGTAACTTTGATTGCACTACCTGTGCAATAAAAGCAGGTGTCAGTAAAAGAGCTGCAGATGATGTCATGTAGGGAGCTCAAAGTCTAGTAATCGCTATCAGCAAGCTTATAAGCCTCATTTCTCCAAACTTGTGAAGATCATGTACAATGGTTTTTACAAGTAAAACAGACAACACCAGTTAATAAACATTGCTATAAATACTATATATGTTCCAGGCTTTGTAACAAATTTGATAAAATTGTATTATTTAATGCTGTTTTTGTGTGGTCCATTTCACCAGGGTTGCTGGATACTAAGTCAGAATGCCTCCAGACTGCTGAAGCCAGTTAGAGTGCTACTAATTTTACCGCTGACTGTCATTGTCTGCTTTACAATATGTTTTAATAGGGGCCTTATATGTGTTAATTCCTGCTAGGGGTGGAAATGTAATTTAGAGTAGAACATAGATGAGTCCCCCCCCGTTAACAAGAAGATGGGATAATTGTTTTAAATTGCCATTCTTAGAAGTTGCCTCAATTAACTGATAGGTGTGAATGAGCTCAGCCTTTCATCAGAAACTTATTCAGTCTGCAATCCTCACAGTGTGCTATGATCCAGTATTTAACAAAAGGACCTCAATAAAAAGGCATCCAGACAAAAGAGGTTCTTTGTCTTTTAAACAGTTTTTTATTTTAATGGGTTCACCACAATATATCCCAGGCACACTGCCTTAGGGGTAGCTGGTCCATTCCACTGGGGTGTCAAACAGACAAGGCATACTGATGAGTCCTGGTAGGACGAAACACGTGTCTATGTCTTCTGTTAGCACCCTTTGCAAACTGTGTGAGAGGCCTTTCGGCACCATGCAATTCTGCTTAAAGTTGGACCAGCATAACCTTCTGTGGTGATTTGCATATGTAGCCCATGATGCTTTGCATTGTGGGGGCATGTGTGATTTCGTATTTTCTTGAAACTTGGCTTCCCAGCCAAATGCCCTTTGGGGTAACCCTTGCCTCAGTGTTTATGCACAGAGGTTCTTTGTCTTTTAAATAGTTTTTTATTTTAATGGGTTCACCACAATATATCCCAGGCACACTGCCTTAGGGTAGCTGGTCCATTCCACTGGGGTGTCAAACAGACAAGGCATACTGATGAGTCCTGGTAGGACGAAACACGTGTCTATGTCTTCTGTTAGCACCCTTTGCAAACTGTGTGAGAGGCCTTTCGGCACCATGCAATTCTGCTTAAAGTTGGACCAGCATAACCTTCTGTGGTGATTTGCATATGCAGCCCATGATGCTTTGCATTGTGGGGGCATGTGTGATTTTGTAAAATATTGTCAGTTTTGTTACAAAGCCTGAAAACACAAAGTTTTTAAAGCAATGTTTACTAACCCATGCTGTCTGTTTTACTTATGAAAACCATTGCACATGATCTTTACAGCTTTAGAGAAACAGGTCCTATAAGCTTGCTGACATGGAAGAATAAACTGTAAGGTCCCTAGATGACATCAGCAGCAGCTCTTCAGTGGAACAGGCTTTCTTTAGACAGGTAGTAAAATCAGGGTTACAAAATGGCTAATAACTTTTAAATGAAGTAACATAGAAATCTATTTTTTGGTATGAGATTTACTGTGGATATGCTTATTTTAATTCTGCAATTTAGTACTTTTGGCCAGATGGCGTCAGCAGCTCTTTAAGTTTTTTTCGTTTAGAAAAGGTCTCCATGAATATTCAGGGAGTGGACCTGGATAACAAATTGCTTCATAGAGAGATATTTTGGCAGCATAAACTAAAGGCTTTAAATCTGCCTGGTTTAAAAGATTGCTTTCAACTGTCTCCTTAATTATAAAGTTTGACTTTTATGCCATCAATTATTAGTATATTCCTATGACATGCATTGCTTTTTCAGGACTATATGTACATATTTTTATAGGTGTTTTTATAGCGTATTACATATATGATAATGGATGGGGAAGTGTGCTTAATGAGAAATTAATGTTTGCCTGAGGTGTGGGATGCTAAATAAACCCCAAGGGCGAAGCCCTTGGGGTTTATTAAAGCATCCCACACCGAGGGCAACCATTAATTTCAAATTTAAGCTCACTTCCCCATCTTTTATTATTTATAATTGCTGGTAAGCAATTTTTTGCCACACTTGATTTTGCCTATGCCTGAGACAGACACATAGAGAGAGACATACACACACACACACCATCAGTTTGTTTTTTGACAGCATTTGTTTTCATTTTTTTCATAATTTTTCATTTATTTGGCTTCTGGTTTGTCCCTTCTCATTTGGTGCTTACCTCTGAAGTGCATCCGAGGAAAGTTTTTCTCCAGTGCGGCTGAAAACGACTCAGTGCAGTTTTTGAATGGCAGGATCAACCAGATGGAATAAGGGAGAGAACTGTTTAAAAATTAAAAAATTAAAAGATGTGCTCTCGCTGTGGCGGCTCCTCATTAAGTGGGACAGAGGAGTCACCATGTTTGTGTTTCCGGTAAGCTTGCCAAGGGGAAGTAACAAGCCAATTAGGATGCAGCTTTTGTTTGAGTGGCATGGCACGTGTTTGCCGTTATAACCCACGGGTTATAATGGCAAATTCTAACTGGCTCAAGCAATGGGAAAATTGCTTGCCAGTTATTATATATATATTTTTATTATTATTTATCTATTTATTTAGTTTTTGTTGACCAGGTAAGTGCACTAGACAAATCCTGCCTATTTTCAGGCACGACCCAGAGGAGGAAATACAGATGAATGTCAACTTACCTTGAACCAGATTAAGCTGTTGGTGATATTTTTTTTTTTAGTGAACGAGGGAAATTTGGCCAGGACACCAGGGAACTTCCCCTACTCTTTTCAATAAGTGCCATGGGATCTTTAACATCCACCTGAACTGCTACCAATCCAGGCAGATGGGATCTCGGTTTAACGTCTCATCCGAAAGACGGCACCTCAGAAGTGCAGCACCCCTCTCGTGCTGCACTACAGTGTCAGTACTAGGATATTAACCCAAGTGCCAGATGAGGGAACTGAACCCACAGCCCTCTGATCTCCTGGCCTCAGAGGCGAGTGTGCTACCTACTGAGCCACTGACACTATAATATTCCAATATATCTTATAGTGCTCCATTCAATCGTCCCTTTACCCTCCCTTCCCCCTCCCTTTTTCCCTTCTACCCCTTCCCTCCTGTCCTTTGTTCAGCTGCTGTAATATACATCACTATTGAAAAATCTTAATTTCAGATTATGATATTTTTACATATATGATGGGGGGAGGTACAGCAGCTACTGTGCACTGCCAGTGAGCTGCGTTGGGCAGACAAGATAGACCGTTAGGCCTACTCTGTTGGCCACTATGTATGTATGTATGTGACATATGTGTGTTTGTCAGTATATACGTGTATGTGTGTTATTGGTAGTGAGGATGGGTTATTTGATATGGCTTTTTAAACATGTTTTAAACATGTGGTAGATTTGCATATATTAGCCTATATATAGTGATGTAATCTTGTAGGTCTCATCTTGAAAAAGCAGCAATTCTATGTGAAACGCTGATGCTCTGTGTTGGGGGGTGCTACTGATATATCTTTTTAATAAAATGTATTTCTAAATCAGCTTCAAGATTTGTGAATTTTTTTAATGTGGTCAGAAGGTGTAACCGAGCATGATTTGGATATGCAATTGGACAGCACAAACCTTCCGCTCATCTCCACACCCGACTTGATGTCGGACTCCCACAACTAGTATATCGCAGTTCAGTACCAACAGGTATATCTATACAGTAGTTATAAGATGTCTGTGTTAAATAACAGAGCTTCCTTACTAGTTACAGGAGTCAGACAGTGGACAGCCATGGATGTGAGAGAAGGGTTTGTATTGGCCACCACTGCAGAAACAAAGTGGGGGTTTTGGGAACCCTGGTGTGGTAACATCAGACACTAAGAGACTGGGAAGAGGAGAAAGGAGAACCACTAGACACCAGGGATCTACTTAACAAGGAGTGGGAAAGGGAGGGTAGGTACCACTGGACACCAAGGATGTAACACGGAGGAGGTATCACTGTACAAAGCAGGCTAGCTGCACTTTAAAAAAAGCTTCTAATATGCCAGTGTGCCCTGTATTCGTGCCTTTGTCTCTGAAAAGCATGCAGTCCTAATGTTAATTGATGCTCATACTCAAACAACTTTGGGCCATGCTAACAGTGATTTCCAATATGGTACTTGCCAAGCAAACTATCTCTTGAGCTGGAAAAGCACAGTTAGCTTGGCCCAGACCCTGTTAGCATGGCGTTGTTTGAAAATCTGACATCAGTTTTCCAGAAAGCAAAACTGCCACCTGCTGATTTTTAAAGGGACACTGTCAACCTGTTTTCCATCATATTATTTCTAGTTAAAAACCTAAATTTTATGATTGCTTACCTTCTCTAACAGTCACTGAAGTTGCTGTTTGTTTTGTCTGTCTCCTTGTTTAGTAGAACTGAAATGCATGCTAATGTATATTTATAAACAACTTTGTTTTGTTTACAAACCTGGATCTGTTTTAACTGCATACTTCCTGAGCATTACAAACAGCCCCAGATAGTGCAGTCACTCATGAGGCAGTAGCCTCCTAAACTCCCATTGCATCATGAGGGGCTAGCCTATGTTGTGGGTGTTCCCAAGTCCAGGAAAGATGCAGCTGGAGCTTATCAAGGAATGTAAACAAACCTGTATTTGTGTGGTAACACCAGTACGGTGGGCAGTTTGTTTTTCACTTTCTTAGAGAAAAAAAAAAAGAGTCCGAATCAAACTACTAGCTACATCAGCAATCTTTACAGAATGTTGGCAATCATAACATGTGTTTTCTAAGCTAGGGACACTTTGAGACCTAAAGGGGGTTGACAGTGTCTCTTTAAGAAACTACTCTGCAATTTTAACCTTGTCTTGTTTCACCTAAATATTTGTTTCCAGTTCCTATATGTAATTTTTAATCACAATAAAACATACCGAACTGCTCAGACAACTGCATGTATACCTTTCATACTGGGAATGGTTTTGTGTTCTACAATCACACTCTTGGAGTCTGCTAACATTTGTAAATGATTGCACCTGTTACTATTATGGCCTCAAAGAAAATAAAGTACCATTACAGCACAGTAACTAATGAATGTACAATACTGCATGTGGGAAATCAACTCTGCTATAGTACAGTGCACATGTAGTCTGTTGGCAATTGTACCTCAACATGGTATTATTTTCACATGGTGCTTCACAGATGCTACTACATGAGAGGATGTATATTATATATGTTTCACAAAGAAAAATATGAAATGCTAAAGCTTGACCTTTGTGTCACAAGCTTCCTGCTTTGAGTTATGATTACGACTGTACTGTCAATCATGTTTAATTTCTCTATTATTGCCCATATCAATGCCATGGTTTCAAAACAGTAAAATATTATTACAAGCTCACTTCAGTGTAACCATCACAGTTTTTCTTCTCGGCTTTCATCATTAATGAAAATACAACCCTAGCAAAAAATACATCTCAGTTGTGGAATAAATATTCAGTCCAGAAGCCTCTTACCATTCCTAATTAGCCTTATGCCATGACAACTTCATTTACGGCATTACCAATAGAGATTACTGAAATATCAGTGTGCGCAATCACGTCTTCACTGTAGGCACTTATATGCAACACTGGATTAATAAAGTCAATATGAGCACCTTTACCAAATGTCTGGATGTGTCTTCCTTGTGTTGGGGCTGAGTACTTCAATTTTCTTTTATGTCGTGAAATAAAATGAATTTATTTTTTTATTTCAAAATTTTTACTATGAAAGACATGCTGAGCTGGTAGCTGCTTGTTTCCAAATGCCTCCTGGGGGAGGAGGAACAGAAGAGTACAGTACAATTACAAAAATACAACATTCAGAAAATAAAAAAATATGTGTAGATACTGTACATGCAACAAAATGGGCAATTCCCATCAAAACCTCTGAGCAGGCAGTGATGAAGGTGAACCGGAACACTCAGGAACTCACTCCATGTGCCTTTTTTCAGCAGGAATAGAGTTCCCATACTTCTTCCCACTGATACTGGAACTGAACCTCTTAAACCAGCAACATAATAATAGTTTCTGGGCCTGTGGCCTGAAAGTAGGGGTTTCCGTCACAAATTCTGACTTGTGTGTGTGATTTTCTTAGAAATACTTTCATATCTCTAACTTAATCTACTAGTATCTGTACAGATAGCTGTCTTGATAAGAGTTATTCTTCAGAGTGAGAATCTTCATTCTGGGTTTCCTATCTGCCACTTCCACTACTGTGACCAGGAAAACACACAATACACTCAGAGTGCAGAAGAATAACAATATGCGGTGTGCAGCAATGCAGTACTAAGTAGGGGTGGGGGTAGAGGCTGAAAACTGAGGGAGGATACATGGGGCTAAACTAGTGACAGTGTAGGGTGAAGGGTGGTGGACAAATGTTCAGAGCTTAGTGTCAGGGACAACTGTAGGAGTGAGTAGTTCAAATATGGGGGTGACATTTCAGAGTATGATGGGAAAGCACACAGTGGATAGAAGGAGGGAGAGAGCCCCAGAGTTTGAAGAAGTGGAAGGAGAAGGCAGCTAGACCAGCAGAGGATTTCAAATCAGTAAATTCTGCTTGTGGCACTTGTGGCATAGGGAGGCAATGTTGGGGGGGGCAACTACAGGGGTAACCATTACTGGGGGAGGACTGTTGAACTCTAGGTTGGAGGTTACCACAAGCTGCAGTTTCAGGTACCCTGTTATGCTGTCTGGGGGTTACCTGTGCTGTCCATATAGCTCAGACGGTAACACTTTAATCACTGCACCAGAAGTTGGTGGGTTTAAGTTCTACACTACAGTTTGGGCTCATATCCAATGCTGACACTACAGTCTAGTTCTACATTAGAGAGGTGCTGTGCTGCTATCGACTTCCTTCAGATGAGATGTTAAACAATGGTCCCTTCTGCCTTATTCTGGCAGTTGTCCAGGAGGTTCAAGATCCCATTTTTTATATCCTTTTTTCATCCCTAGAGGTTATCCGCATCCCTCCTGTGGCTCTCCCCTTCTGCCTTGAGACTGGCCTTCTCTGCATCGGCAATCTCCAGGATAAACCCCACCCCATCCCCACCTGTAAAATTCACAGAATTACTGTTCCACAATTGTGCCTCCTGGGCAAACCTTGGAGGAAGTAAAGTCTAACTACCAGTGAAGGCTGGGACAAGAACCAACATCACTTTACATGATATCTGCCTCAGGGGTAGACTCTCCACTGCCTCCACCACATCTTGTATCAATCAGCAGCAACAGTGCATGGTGGGGGCTATGCTCAGCCTCTTGCAGGCCCAGATAGGATACCAGCCTTGGAAATTGGACCCTGGTTCCTCATGTGATAAGCAAAGATACTAAATACTAAACCATTGGATTGGCTAAGATCTTTTTTTTTTTGGTTTTTAACGTTTACTTAAGACAGTCCAGCTGAAAGGTAGTATCTAATTTTTAGTGGAGTCCTGCTCTACCTAATTTTACAGTCGGCAGGATTTAAACAGAGAGAGGTTAAATGACTTTCTCAAAGTCACACAGTGAGCAAATGGCTGTAATGGGATTTAGTAGCTGTCTGGAGACAATGAGAATGCTCACTCAGCACTAAAATGAGCCCCTTTTATTTCATAGTCTAAATCAACCATCAGTCTGTCCTAGACATTTTGTGACGATGGTGCTTAGTCATTTTTTGGGGGGAGTGGGGGAGAATCTGTTTATTGCTTCTCTGTGCATACCTTGTTATGTCTGTTGACCTGGCTTGCATCATCGAGACCTGGCTGGATGAAAATGTGGGCCCTATTTTAGAGTCTGCGGTTCCGGCCGTGTTCTCGGTGATTCACCACCCGAGAGTGGACCGTAGGGGCAGGGGGGTTGCAGTCTGTTTTGGACAGGAACTGGATCTCAGGAAGGTGCCAGTTGGATGTACCAGTTCCTTCGAGTGTATTGTGGGTGCAGGTGCAGGCTACAGGATCCTTCTCATTTATCGTCCACCAGGTGATGGGAGGGAATTCCTGAGGGAGGTTGCGGACTTCATTACCGAGAGGGTAATGGAGTCCCCCCGATGGTTAATTTTGGGGGACTTCAATGCCTGGGTCGACGACGAACTCTCGTTTTTTGGACAAAACCTCCTCCAATTGATGGATTCATTGGGCCTGACATGGGTTGTTACCTGTGCAACTCACGAGGGTGGACACTCATTGGACTTGATATTCCATCTGGAGATGGAAGTCTCCGATCTGGAGGTGGAGCCTATCGGTTGGTCTGATCATCATCCCTGAGGTTCAGTTTCGCAGCCCCCACGAAAGAGGCCTGCCCCTAAGGAGATAGTACAGTTCCGTCCTTTGGGAGGAGTTACCTCAGAGGGCCTAATGATGGAGCTGGACTTCTCGGGATTGCCAATGGATAGCATTGACCCAGGGCCCCTAGTGCTGGCCTATAATAAGGCAGTTGTGGGGGCTCTGGATGTCATTGCTCCAACTCATGTTCGCCCCTGTACTCTTTGCCCGGGGGCTCCATGGTTTACCAGGAAGATCTGTGGGTTGAAGAGACAGGGTCGAAGATTGGAGAGACGCTGGCAGAAAACTCACCTGGAGGTGGACAGGCTTAGATTGTTGGATCATTATCAGATCTACCAATCAGCAATTTCCCATAAGAAGGCAGAGTTTCTGTCCAGGGAAAGTGCTGCAGTGAGGAATAGACCAGCTCAGCTCTTCCAGACTGTGCAGTCCAGCCTGACTTCATGCCGGTTGAGCATTGTCACAGTTACGGTGTGAGGAGTTTGCACTGTTCTTCGCTGATAAGATGTCCACCATCAGGGATGAGATCAGCCAGTGCCTCCCCATTGGGTCTTGCATCAATCAACTGAGTGGTACTAATGCCCTGTTGACTTGGTTCACCTTTAGCTGACCGGCAGTCATGGATATAGTGAGAATAGTCCAGACTTTGCGTCCAACCTACTGTAGTCTGGATCCGGACCCTACTCGCCTACCAGTGGGGTGTGTAGAGGTCATTGGCCCGATCCTGACTGGGATAGTGGTGGCTTCATTGGAGAGAGGGATCTTTCCAGATCTCTTAAAGGAGGCAGTAGTTCACCCCCTTTTGAAAAAACCCTCCCTTGATCCCAACTGCCCAGCAAACTACAGACCGGTCTCGAACCTTTACTTTTTAGGGAAGGTTATCGAGAAGGTGGTCGCTTTGCAGTTGGAGGATCATTTAACCAGCCACAGTATCTATGACCCACTCCAGTCTGGCTTCAGGAAATGGCATAGCATTGAGACAGCTCTTGTACGGGTACTTAATGATCTCCTGATGGCGAGTTCCATCTTGGTTCTCCTTGATCTCTCAGCAGCATTTGACACCATAGATCATGGAGCATTGCTCAAGTGCCTTTGGTTTTTCTATGGACTAAGAGAGGTGGTCCACAGTTGATTTTGATCTTTCTTCAAGGGCAGGACTCAGAGAGTGGTGTCAGGGATTTATTCCTCGGCCTCTCACTGCCTGCCCTGTGGGATGCCACAGGGTTAGGTATTGTCCCCCATGTTATTTGCGGTGTATATGTTTCCATTGGGGGACATTATAAGATGGTATGGGCTGAGTTTTCATTGCTATGCTGATGATTCTCAGCTCTACATGTCTTTTGTGCAAGGGCAGGAGTCTGATTCAATCACAGTGTTTAACAACTGCCTGCTGGAGATACAGAACTGGATGAGCACCAGTTGGTTTAGGTTGAACTCAAGTAAAACAGAGGTATTGGTGGTGGATCCAGGGGTGAGGATGTTAGGTTCACGGTTGGGGAAACCCTCAGGTTTATTTCTGGGGGAACCCCACTTATGGCCTCTGTCTAGGTGTGTAACCTTGGTGTTATGATTGATGAGAGCCTGACCCTGAGGGCACAGGTGTCGGCTGTAGTCAAATCTTTCTTTTTTCATCTAAGGAATATAGCACGGGTGAAAAACCTGGTCCCACTTGAAGATCTTCCTATCCTGGTCCACACCTTAGCTACCAGTCATCTTGATTATTGCAATGCCCTCTATCTAGGGCTACCGGGGGTGGATATCCGCCGCTTGCAGCTGGTGCAGAATGCAGCGGCCAGGTTGTTGACTGGAAGCCCTAGATCCAGTCATATAATACCTGTGCTGCGTGAACTGCACTGGCTGCCTGTACAGTGGCAGATCATCTTCAAGGTCACGTTGCTGACCTATAAGGCCTTACACGGTTTGGGACCCCACTACCTGAAAAAACTCCGATTTTCTTACTGTCCCTTCCACTCCCTCCGATCCTCTGATGAGGGATTGCTAGATATTCCCAGGGTAATCTTGAAAACATCTGGTGGAAGAACTTTTGCCTTTATGGTACCTACCGTGTGGAATTCTCTGCCTTATCAGATATGTGATAGTCTGACTGTAGAAGGGTTTAAAAAAAAAACTGAAAACTTTCTTGTTTGAACAAGCATTTCTGGAAACTTAATATCTGTGATGTTTAAATGTGTTTTAATTGTTATGGATTTTAAATTTATTGTTATTTTGAAATTTTGTAAAGGCACCCTGAGCTCAGGAAGGGTGCCTTATATAAATAAATTTTACCTTACCTCTGCATGTGCCATGTATCTGCTCCCCTCCTGGATCTTTATGAACTGGTGGGCTCCTCTTTGCAATCTCCACCTTACCCAACAACTTGCCTGCTGCCCCTGGGAAGGATCCCCACTTTCCTGGACCTAATTTGCATTCAGTGGATTTCTTTCAAGGATTGCTGTGCAGAAAGAGTACTGGGAGGGCCACCTGTCACCAAGGGCACCTCCACCATGCCTCCTCCAGGTATAGCTCTATGAGCGATGTGATGCACCTCCCAGCCCCCCGGAAAAGAGCATCCAAAAGGATGCTCTGTGCCCTCCTCCCCCTGCAACACTCTCTGCTCCTGATACTTAGCTCAGGGTATGACATCAGGTCACCAGCATGCCAAAATGATCCCCCACTGCTCAGCATCATGAAGCTGACCAAGTCAGGTATCTTTTTTTGACACACATTTTCTTCTGTTGGCGGTGACAGATACAGTCTCCATCACATCAAAAAAAATATACACACAGCACAGTATATCGGCACAGCAAACTGTAATGGCTATTCCTCTTTAGTTGTTGCCACAAAATGGCAGAACAGATTGGTAGCTGGAAGAGACAGTGAAATAAAAGTGTAAAATTTAGTGGTGAGTGAGCATTCTCATTGTTACAGATTGTTGCTGAGAAAATTAATATGATGTCACAAACAGTCACAGTTATGGTGTCACAAACAGGCTGTGCCAGCCCTTGGGCCCAGCTACCCCTCATAGGTTCAAAGGTATGATACGAGTTCAGTGGGGGATCCCATGATGCTGGAAACCCAGGTTCAGAAATGAGCCAGGGTTATCTGGGGCCAGCTGAAGGAAGGAGGACTGAGCATTCCAGAGGATGCTTCCCCCAGGGTATTGGGGATGGCTTGGTCCTAGTGCTATGCTGTTACTTGGGTGACCACACCTGGCAGCACTCACACAATGGCACAGAAAGTAAGGATGGGATGGCTGATGGCATCAGACTCTGCACACGTGTGTGCATGAGCTTGTGACACCAATAAGTCAGTATTCCAAGTATCAGGGAAAAACACTCAGGCAGTGCTGCATCAGGGACCCGACCCTCAGAGGCCTTGCACTAGTGGCAGGACGCTCTCCCAGGAGACACCAGATCCATTCCATCATTGAGGTTGAGGGACCCGGGGGAAAGCCATGGAGATACATGCCTGAGATAGCAGGTAACTCCCTAAGTAGCTATGTGACTGGGCTGGGGTGTCGAACCAGAGGAATCAGCCTGCACTGAAGATAAACATCATTAACGAAAGAAGAACAAACAGGATTGTGATGTTAACAAAGGTTTAAGCAGCAGAAGCAGATGAACTCTAGGGAACAGGGATTCCTGTTGCTGTGCAAATTTTACTAGTAATAAAGAACAAAGGGAAGAGAAATGCTAACAAAATATAAGCTAAATTTAGTTAATTATTGTTTTCCAAAGTTTTCTCAAAAGTTATTTTACTTTTTTTTTCACTTTAATGTACTAGAAAAACTAGCTTAGAACAAAATTCAGCATTTTGCATTGTTGGATAAAAATATACCCTCAAGTATTCAGTCATGATTTAGACCCTACCATTCTACAATAACGGCACATAGCAATGTCATTGGATAAAGGACACCTTTGGGGCATTGTGTCTCTTGACCCAGTAACAGCTTTTGATCTGGTCAAACATAGCATTTTGCGTAGTAAGTTATAAAAACCTAGGCTTATCGCCTGACACACTGCAATGAGTAAGAAACTAACTTCCTCCCAGGATATGGTTTTAAAAAGTTTGACCCCTAGCATGGAATGCATAAAGCTGGGTACTCCCAAAGAATAAATTGTAGGACCCCTGATCCTTTCTCCTTATTTCAATGATTTACCTTTATCCTGCATTAATTCTAACGTATGGTACACAAACTACTCAATTACTTATGCCAGTCCAAGTTATATGGACATTTTTAAGATTTACCTACAAAGGGGCATTGTGGAGCAGCCATCAGAGTGGTCATACTCAGGAGAGCTGAGATTTACATTTAAAAAAATGTAATGTTTTATTTTTTAAGTAATCTTTTTCTCAGCTCTTTTGACCTAATTGAGTGGTGCTAGCATTTTGAAACAATATAGACCCCAAAAAACAGCATAACTGGAAGCTCAGCAGGGGATGGAAGCTTACTTTTCAGCAGGTGGAGCCAGTGTGTCAGGAAAATCTGCTGGGCCTGCTCTACTTGTGTGATAGTTTAGACTACCCCCTGTTAGAAATAAGGCTATGAGGGGGGTGGGGACCGGAGCCATATGGTTTCTCAATTTTATAAAGCCCTACAAGGGGCACCAACACAAATTATGGACCTGGTGCAATTTCACTGGGAAGCACAACTTCAGATTGAATTATCCCAGGAGGACTGGCTCCGGATTTGGAGAAGACAACACAAAACCTCCAGATCCCTTTCCTGGAGGGAGTATTCCTGGAAAGTAGTTTCCAGATATTTTCGTACACCTCAGATTACCACCAAGTTCCTGGCGGGAGGGGACCCCTCCTGTTGGAGGAGGTGTAGATGTGAGGTGGCAACGCATACCCACATCCTCTAGTCCTGCCCGGTGTTGTTGACATACTGGTCCATAATAGGTAATAGAATTACTCAGCTTTTTCCAGCGCTGGGAGATTTCTCTCCAGCTATGGGGCTATGGTTACACTACCCCCGCTCCTTTAAAAACCCTCATCAAATATACCTTTTAAATATCCTATTGGGGCAGCTAAGAAATGTATAACCAGATTGTGGCTCCGTCCGGAGCCCCCCCCCTCCATTGTGGCCTGGGAGGATACAGTGTATGACATGTATAAATTAGAACATATGACAGCCAAGATTCAAAATAAGGTCCCAACACTAATGAATCACTGGAACACCTGGTTCCTCCATATAACTCAGTTCAGAACAAATCAGATACTTCAAAGTCTTGAGGCGAGGGAAATACATAGGTGCTCCTCTGGTGGGTCCGAGCCAGTCTCATACTTTATTTTTCCTTCCAGGGGCTTGCCCCTACCCTGATGGGATGGGACTACATCTAAAATACTACTAGTTGTCCTTCTGGGCCCCCGGCTTCCCCTGGACCATCCCCCCCCCACGTTCTCCCCTGCAGCTTTCAAACATAAATGCAGAATGGTATTGAATACTTGTTTTTGGAAGACATTTTTTCACGATGACACAAGTAAGACACATTGAAGTTATATGTCAATGATTTTATTGTCAATTATTTAATTAACTTTAAGAATTTACCTTTCTTTTCTTCTTTTTAATCATACTGCCTATTTCCTTCCCCCATTCTGCTGGGGTTAGTTATGTTTTCTAACCATTGTCCTGAATTGCACATATCATTACATTCCTGTATAAATGTACTGTGATCCTAAGAATGTTAAAATATGAATAAAAAGATAGTTTAAAAAAAAAAAAAGAAATAAGGCTATGGCATTTTTCTTTGTACCCCTACAGTCTACTGCAGTAGCATTTCTTAAACTTTTCTGTATATCTAAACTTTCATTTTTCTACTACTATGGGTAGGCCACCCATAATAGTACCTCTCCTCCCTTGGCTATTCCCTCTTTGTATTCTTTTTCCTCCCCTGCCATAAGCCCTTATGAGAACAAGCACTAGAACAGTAAACTGACATAAAGAATAAAGACTAAATAATAATTAGAAGAAATAATCTGCACAGAGTTGATTTGTGTCCTTGTTTAGTATGTTATGCTCCGTTAAAGAATTTAATATAATGCTTAGTCAGAGACAGGATGCTGTCTTTGTGAGCACTGTTGTGTTTTGTAATATGTAATAAATTTATGTATCCTGCAGAAATATGAAAGCAGCGAATAAGTGGTTTCCAACGGCCTGAAATTGCAGCAGTCAGGTGTGTTGAATACAGACGTGGGATTTGTCTTTTTAAAGCAGTTTGTATATAAACACCCTAAAGAAGGCATAACTAATGTGCAGAAACTAAATATAGGAGTGTTTCCTTTAGTATTCTATGCAGAGAGTGCGCTTACCTGAGCTAAGCCTTCTTGGAAAACAATGTACTTCTAGGAGCCAACAGCCCCATGATGAGGCTGTCATATAAGAAACTCCCCAGCTGTCACTCAGCTGAAAAGGGGCAGAGTTTTCTTGTTTACAAGTAACAGTGTAACCCCCCCAGTGCCCCCACCCTTTTTTGCTAGCACGCACTTCTGTTTGCACTTGATCGAACCTGTTTATGTATTTTTGCTGTTCGCTGCCTAACTCACCATGTATGTACCTCACTTTACTCATCATGTCCTAAATCGTCTCAAATGCTGTTAGTTACCTTTTCAATCCCTGTTAAGCCTATTATTTTTCTGTATGTCAAATTTTGTTATGGACTGTTATCTCACTGTACGTTAACTTGACTCACTCATTGTTCTTGTATGCATCTACCTTGTAACCCTCCCGGGTCGCACCTGAAAATAGGCACATGGCTGTCTAGTGTGCCTTACCTGGTTAACAAAAGCAAATAAATAAATAAATTAAGAAGTCTTTCTCAACAGCTTCAGTGACAGAGTGTTAAAGGCAGAATGAAATAACACTTTATGGTTGTATGTTTTCCCCTCTGCATATACAGTCAGTCTGATCCCCCATATGTTTGTACTAGCCAGAATATTCCCCTGTATTAGAAAAGAGGTAGATCAGCAGATACTAGTGTCACAGGAGGACTGTACTGTAAAAGCTGCCACTGAGCTAAGGTTAGTCAGATCATCCTGGGAGAGTGTCCTGAGAGGTTGGTCTGAGAGCACAGAAGTTGGTAGAAAATGATACTGGTTAAAGTATTCTACACTGTGGCAGAATCACAGGAGGGGAAGTGATTCTGAAGCTCGAGGAGAGCTTATTTATTTCTTTATCTGATTTCTTTGTTTATAGTCTGAAGTTTAAGGCAGTATTACTTTATTATTGATTTGTTTTTATTTTTGTATAGCATGATTTGCTTTATATTATTTTTACAAAAATAAACATCAAACAGAATTTGTGTGTTGAACAAATCTCTGAGTACTGTGTATGCTTTCATTACCCTACCCCACGAACCCTACCACAACTTGGAACTGAGAGAACCTGCCCGTGGCCCAAATTATGGCCATGTGGCAAAGAATACAGGCCACGGGTGATGAGACAAATAAATGTCTAGCAGCTGTGGAGCAGAAATTAAAGAGCCCCTGATGCCTCAAGAACAACTTTTAAAAACACTATGCATTAATGGGCGGGAAGTAAGCACCAGAAGTGTGAATCCCACCCATGGAGTGCCACACCTGTGGACAGCTGCACACCCAGCAGCATTCATGACCACCGTCCAACTGTCTGTGGCCCTGTGCCCCCCCCCCAGTGCACAGGTTCACACGGGGTGGACAGGGGCAGAGTAACAAACCCAGGTGGGCAGCCGATCGAAAGCCCGGCCTGGGTCCCACAGTGGATCTCCTGCACAGCATAGCACAGGTCCAAGACAGTGCATACAGACCATCGGTATGCGGTTCTGTGTGGTCAAGCCTAATGTCCAGCAGTCCCTCAATCTGCAGGTACTGGGCCCAGCCGCACAGATGTCCCCCACCTGCAGATATGTTACTCCTTGCCCAGCTACACCTCCCACCATAGCCCCAACCTTGTAGTCATGCCCCCCCCAGCCCTGTCATACAGCACCCAGGCCAGGCCATCCATGGATGCCCACCCCACTATCCCGATCATGGCCCCACAGGTGGCACAGTGTTATCTGTTGCCCCCCCACATCCAGCTGTGCCAACATGAGCACCCCAGTCCCCATGCACCATCACCAGGATATGGCCATGGTGTGGCTCTCAGTAGATGGGGAGGTGGCACTGCCATGACCCAAGTGGGGTTACATGACTGGGGGCATGGCAAGTGGTGGTGAGGGGCACCCACAGTGCCACCAAAAGGGACTCTTGGTGTGTGTGTGTGGGGGGGGGTGTTGTTCACATGCTGCCAGGACTGGGGGGAACCCTGCATGTGGCACTGACTGCGTATCACTGTTATAGCAGGGTCTCCCCCAGCATATGCTGCACACCGCTATGCTCCCCTGCAGATGGCACTGCGTGCCTTAGTGTATGGCGTGTAGTGCTGGCCTGCCTCCAGCTCATTGCCCTCCACATGACCGGGGGATTGGGCGCATTGGTGCTGTGCACTCCCCATTGGTGCATCCCGCGCAGGGGGTGCATTGGGTGTGGTGTGGGTACGCGACACATAGCCACTCCACCTGTTAATGCATAGGGCCCAATATTTGGACACAAAACAACTTACATTTCTAATTAGCTCTGTAATTCTTATCCCCATTATTTATTACTGAGGTCATAAGGATGAAAACAGAAACTTGTTCCTTGACGATTCATCAGCTGTTGTTGCTTCTTCCCAACCTGATGTCATAATACTCTGCTTGTGGCAACACAGTGATTTCCACGACAACAGACTGTGATGTCACAACAGAGCATTATAATTTCAAGTAGGGAATAAGCTTCAGAGGCAGATGAACTCTCAGGGATACAGATCTTGTTTTAGTGAGAATTTCTTCTGCAATAAATAATGGAGAGGATAAATATATAGAAGATATATGAAATACAAGCCAAATTGTGCCTAAATATTGTGTTTGCCAAAGTTTTTCCAAAGACATCAGCTGGTCTTTAAGGGATTCTGATGGCCATATTGCAGAGAATAAAACAGTGATCAGGGACTTAAAGCAAAGGATGGAGCAGCAGACAGTGATCGGAGACTTAAAGCAAGGGATGGAGCAGCAGACAGAAGTAAATTAGACAATTATTAAATATGCGTGCTTCACTAAAAGAAAGGTGGAAACCCTAGGAAATCAATACGTGCCTCTCGAATGTCCAGACTGTGCATTTTCCTCCACACCTTTCAGGTCAGTCAGAACTGATGTCACCTTGGATCACCTCATTTTTGTGTTTGTGTCCTTGTTGAACTGGGACACTAGGATGATGATCCAGAAAGTTTTTGTCATTCCGATGTGGGCAAGACCTCGGAAGGGCTGTGCATCACAGTCACTGACTACCATTGTGGTGTCATCCAGCCCAGAGGCACAGATTCTATTACTGCATGCCACCTGAGCTCATGTAGACTTGCATTTGGGAGGAGAGGTCTGAAAGAAGCCCAACTTACTTCCTTCCTAGATGAAGATCAAAAGCAGCAGTTGCTGAGGTGGAGCTAGCCATCCAAGATGGAAGCAGTACTCTTGGGGGCATCGTCTTCTCCTGGCAGTCCTGATTCTTTTGATACCTGACTTGGCACAATCAGACTAAGGATGGTGGTATAATATGATCTTTGAGTAACTGCTTCTTATCATCTTTCTGTTGGCCTGTGGGATTGGCACGCACCACCGGACAGAGTTATCTGTCTACCCTGAGGGAAGTGTTGAGGAAGCGACCTTTCCAGCTCAACCATGGCATCTCAGAGCTTGGAAAACCAACTAGCCACCATAACAACAATGCTAAAGTCTTGCTGGACACTGCTGGACTAAAGGACACTACAATCAGCACTAGAGCTGATTTAATGCAATTAACTAATAGAGTGGCATCTACTGAAACAATGGTCAAACATCTGGGTGGGATCCTGAATGAACACCACGGCCAGCTTTGGGACTATCATAACCAGCTTCAGTATTTACTGGACAAAGTGGATGACTTGGAGAACCGAGGGAGGTGGAAGAACATTAGGATTGTCGGCATACCAGAGAGAGCAGAAGGTTCCAGTGTAATAGCATTCCTACATTCTTCCCTCCTGGTAATGCTAAAATTAAATAACTGTCCTTCCCTGGAGCTGGAGCATGCCCACCGATCCCTGGCCCCCCGCCCACTACAGGGAGAGCAACCATGGCCGATTCTTTGTAAATTTCTCAAGTACCCCGAAAAATAGCTTTGTCTACAAGCAGCCAGGGACAAAAAGTGGCTGATGTGGCAAGGGGCCAAGTACAGATCATCCAGGATTATTCCTACGAACTGTCCCAGAGACACCGTGCCCATGAGTCTGTCAAACAGTCCTTATACAAATTAGATATTCCAGCCTCTTTAAGGTACCGGGCCCAGCTGCACGTCCAATACCGGGGAGAATACATTACCTTCAATGATCCAGCAGAAGTGGAGCTCTTCTTGTCAAACATTTTGGGGGAACAGTCTTCATCTTACCAACCACCATCTTAGCCTCATGGCGAGGCCCACCAGCCTATGCAGACAGCCAAATCACAAGGATCCCTGATGTTGGTAATTCAAGCTGGAGTGATCGCGAAGGAGAAAAACATGGAGTGGCACCACCAGCAAAGAGGAAGGCAGTGGAAGAGAGTGAATACTATCGCCGTGAAGCAGCTTTCTTCCCAGCAAGCGAGGTTCTGTAGTAACCAATCCTGGAGCTGTTAGCACATGGCACATCTGTCTGAAGGTCAGATCCTTGGCCTATGCCACGCCGGTGAAAAAGTCAAACCACTTCAATCTGCTAAGGAGCCTTCAGCCAGTGACTCTGGATCTGTCTGAACCGTGTGTTAATGGTGTGCCCGCTGAGGAAACCAGGGCCATCGAGGACTGTGTTGGTGACTGGGCTCTGATGTACCAGGACTGGGCAAACTGTTTCGAGGAGACCCAGGCCGCCCCCGATGCTCCAACGTTGCATGCGCATGAAGCCACCAAGGACACTTGAATTTGCTATGAAACACAGGTACAGCAATGCAGCTTTTTCCCACAGGGGCAATAATACTCTCTCGCTCCCCCCCTGCCCTTTTCTTGTCCTTTTAGGGCCTATTCAATAGGAGTTAACATGAGCAATGGGGATGGGAGGCTTAGGTGGTTATCTTGGCCAGTCATGGATGAGTTGCTCTGGGGGAAGCTGCCAGAACCAGGACAATTTGTTTCAGGTTTTAATGCTTTTCTAACACTATTGTTCAGTTGACATGTTAATCTTGTTTGAAATGAGGTTACTAGTTTTCTTTCTGTCTCATTATTCTCTTGTCCTAAGCCAGTAATTACTCCAGTGCTGGTTGACTTCATGAACTAATGTCAGTTCTACAAGTGACAGCAGGGTAATGGGGGTGGGTGGAAGGCTTTACTCCACATGCTGCTGAATTAGACCCAGACGGGATGTCATCTTGGCTGTTTTTTCTATTTCTGTATCGTTCCCCCCCTCCCCGATCACCTCCTCTACTCCCCCCAAGAGCATTAGTTTCACTTTTGATCTGCAGCATGGCCATTAAAGTTTCAGCGCAGATCACCTGACTGAATAGGCTCCTGCAGCTCAGGCGGCTGCTGCCTTGCAATGTTGGAAGGCCGTGTGCAGCAGGAATGGCTCCCAGTGGTATGGAGGGAGGGGGTCCTAATGGATCAAGGACAGAGAAGGGTCTTATGGGTGCAGAATGAAGGAAGGGGAATGAGACATCCCATACAGGGGCAGTCTGGGCAGTGGTTTCAGCAGTCTTTTTGCCAGGAACTCAACCAGCAGCCATAGCGGCGTTATCCTAATGGGATTTCATATCACTGGATGGTGCATCACCTAGCTCACTACTGGTCAGGAATCCTTACCCCTCACCCCTTTTTGTTGCTCCTAACAGATACAAAAGGTGGATCCTAAGTTTTCTGTTTAAGAGCATGCAAGCAAGATGTACTCTGATGGGATGGGGGAGTAATAGATGTTAAGACACAAAGGGTGTCTGGTTTACTACACTCGCCCCATAGGAATCTAGACTACCTACTGACAAAAGATACAGTAGGTATCTAGTCACACATCTGTAGATGGCTCTCCCCTCGGAGGGGTATTACCAGACTGTTGAGGGAAGAGGTAGCCAACCTGACCTCCAGGTTATCGTGGGGAATACCTCCTCGAACTGTTACTCAAAAGGCATGTACCAAAGGGACAATCCTGTGGTTGTACAGAAAACATGCCGATGCCCAGTACAGGGCTGTAAAGAAGGGTATGTGCAGGCATAATCCACAGTGGAACAGGGCGCTTGGCTCAGCTGCACACTGCCCACTCGAGAGATGATCCAAACTGATCAGGAAGAACTGGACAGTACTTAATAAAAATAGAGTAAGGATTACTTGCTTTAGACAGGAAAGGGAACAGCTATGGTTTTGTACTTTTGATGTTAGAATGGAAAGACTCATCTCCAAGGGATGTGATGTTTTTGGAACAATAATTGACTCAGGGGGAATACTCCAGGCATCACAACTACTTAACTACATTCTATGATATGCCATATGGAGACACCCTACCTATGGCTAGCTCTGGGGATATAATAGCTACCTCATGGAATGTAAAAGGCCTTAACTTTCCAATTAAAAGAAAAAAGGTTTTGGCACACATTTAAAGAAATTGGGTACCCAAATAGCATTCCTGCAGGAAACAAAGCTCTGTTCCGGGGAAGCAGTGAAACTGGTGAGGGAGTGGGTGGGAAGGGAGACACACAGTGTTGCAGGGTTGGCCAGGCAAGGTGTCTCCATATTGCTATGCCACAAAATCCAATGGCATCAAATGGAATTGCATACAGACAGTGAAGGTAGGTGGATAATTTTGAAGCTCTCCACCTCTACAGGGCCCTTGGTGTTGGTCAACAGGATATGCCCCTAATGAGGATACTCCCGAAATATTCAACACTATATCAAAGAAGATCATGGATGCCTCTTGTGACAATCCAGATATCCTCAAGGGCAGGAATTTTAATGTGACCATGGACCACTTGTTAGATAGATCAAACGCCAGACCAGAACCCCACTCATGCTCATTTGTAGCATTGAAGGAGTTACTGGCCGTACATCAGATGGCAGATATCTGGTGCCTGTCACATCCCACCTATAGAGACTTTACATATTTTTCTGCTCCCAGACCCATGGCCAGTAGGTTGGACCACTGGTTCACCTCTCCCAACCTGACCCTGAACCTCGACAGGGGTGCACATCAAGCTACCATACATCTCTGTTCATGCTCCAGTGGTTTTATATTTCTTACCAACTACACACTCCAGCAGATCCCTCCTTTGAAGGCTGGACCCACTACGACAAAGATTTTGCCCAATGGATTCAGAATGAGACAAAACTGTTTTTTGAGGACAATCCAGTAGGTTCTGCCTCAACAGGAAAGACAGTCTTTCAAGCAACAGAGGGAGGTGGATCTAGCTTTACTTTTGTTCCAATTCTTAAGATTTTCAGTGCAGGAAGAGTTTAAACCCTGGGCTAAGAATTTTTCATAAGTCCTGAAGTAAGTGCAGGTACAGGCTGTGTATTTGACCCAGACAGTGCCCCAGGGGGTAGAAACTGTTTTTTGTGTTTATCTGTGTGTGCCTTAAAAGGCCAGGCCAGACTGTGCCAGGAAGTGCTTACATCATAGCTACTTATCAGCCAATAGCTTTGGAAGAGTCTTACAGACCTAGAGAACAACAGTATTATAAGCAAGTGTTTTATAGCAAACTCATCAGAACAGCTAATATTCTTCAGGTGAAGCTACCTCTGGCTGGAAGCTGCAATACTGAACATAGGATTTGCAAGAAAGCCGAGTTGTGCTCACAACAGAGGGAGGTGAACTTACAATTGTCTCTTTGGTTTGTAGCAGATATTCTGCAGGTGGAGCTACTTCTAACTGAAAGGTGAAATAAGGAAATTAGAATTATCAGGAAAGACAGTCTTTCAAGCAACAGAGGGAGGTGGATCTAGCTTTACTTTTGTTCCAATTCTTAAGATTTTCAGTGCAGGAAGAGTTTAAAGCACAGCTGACTTATTTTGGGGCTGACTGCTTTCAGAGCACAAACCACCAGGCTGTTTTGGGGCTGGGGAGGTTTACCTGTGTCTGACTTGGATGTCTAGATTTTTCTCTGTTTGATTAGCAGGGTATTTTCTCTGTCAAATTGTTGTGTAGGGCATCTTGCTGACAGGAAGGCACTCATCGCAGCTGTGGGTCAGAGCTTTTAGTTGATTGTTTCATGAGGGCACAGTTTAGGCCAACCCCTGCCCAACCCTCACCCCACCCACCCTTGGAAATAGTTCCTTTATACCTGGGGTTTTGACATCATTTCCTCAAGAGTGCAAGGTGCATATCACTGTCATATCCTCTCTAGCACACTGCACTGACAATATAAGCATACACATTGTATAATATATATATATTTCTATATAACAAACCAATCACACACACACACAAAAAAAAGTAGATAAACATGTGGGGAGTAGTGCAATGTAATGGCTGTGGAGCAGCAGTCTTTCTGGAGGCTAAGATGCTGCTGTATTTGCAGACAACTCACTGCCCTGAGGGAGGAAGTTGCCCATCTTCAGGCCACACTGGACAGTGGTAAGGGAATCTTCCCCCAGGCCACACTAGATAGTAGGAAGGGAACCTCCCCCATCCAGGGAGCACCACAGCCACCACCACTACCTCAGAGGTTGCGAAGAAAGCACAGTAGTTGGACCACAGTGGGCTCAGGGAGGGTGAGGATGGTGGAACAGAGGTACACCCAGTCAGTTGTTCTACTCCACAGTCCATACACCATTCTGAGGGAGCATAGCTCCCTTATGGATGCACCCACAGAGGAGACTAAGGAGGCTGAGGACAACTGTCTAGGGAGGCCACAGGAAGGAGGCAGAGGACACCACAGGAAAGGAAGCAGCTCCTGGTGGGGGACTCAATTATTAGGGGATAGAACTGGGGGCAGGAAAACTAAAGTAAGGTGCCTGCCTGGTGCCATGGCTTGGAGGGACAGGAGCGCATCCTCAGGATCACGGAACAGCTGCACAGGAGTCTGAGCTGGATGTCATTGTCCACCTAGGGACAAATGACTGGCTCATCATGAGATTAGAGCAGTGCAGGAGGACTTTGTAGAGTTGGGGAGGGGCCTAAGACAAGTAGCACACACAGTACCCTTCTCAGAGGTGCTGCCTGTCAATGGCATGGGTGAGGTGAGGGTATTTTGTACCATGCAGTTTAATGAATGGTTGAAAAAATGGTGTGGAGCACAGGGGTTTGGCTTCATTGGGGACTGGGGTTCCACCTGGAGGGACACCAGCCTATACTGGCAGCATGGTCTGCATCTGTCCAGGAAGGGAACAAGTCTTTTGAGCAATCAGTTTAAATGCTTCATTGGCAAGCTTTTAAACTAGTCAAGGGGGGAGGCACTGATAAGCAGCAGGAAAATCCCAGCCTCTCCCTACAAAACAGGGTACTAAATGAGAAAAAGACCAAGGTAGAAAGGTCAGTGGGGGATGCTGCAACAGAAGGTAAAGCCATCAAAAAATGGAGAGCAATGAGTACCAATGCCCATAGTCTGGGTAACAAGCTTCCTGAATTAGTGGCCTTGATGGAGGAGGAACATCTGGATACTGTGGCAGTCACAGAAACATGGTACACACAAAACCATGACCGGGACGTAAACATACCAGGATACACTATCTACAGGAGGGACAGGAAGGGTAAAAGAAGAGGAGGAGTAGCTCTTTACATAAGGGAAGGAATCAAAGCAACAGAACAAAAGGGTAAACAGGGAGGAGAAGAAGCACTGTGGGTAAATTTGGAGACAGGCAATGGCACCACAATCCGCACAGGGGTTGTATACAGACCCCCTTCTCAGGGGGAGGAAATGGACAAGGAAATAATAGAAAGTATACTTAGAATGGCAGAAAAAGGGGAGATATTGCTGATGGGTGATCTGAATATGCCAGATGTTAACTGGAATGCAGTTGCAGCAGCCACTTCAAAGAGTGGGGTTATTCTAGATGCCCTACAGGGGGCATGCCTTAGACAACTAGTATTGGAGCCCACTCGAGAGGGAGCAATCTTAGACCTGGTTCTCTAAAATGGAAATGGAGAGAGGATCACAGATGTAGAAGTGGGTAGCCATCTGGGAACTAGCAACCATCGAACAGTATGGTTCACAATAAACACAGCAATGGAGTCAAGCCATACAAAGGCAAAAGTACTGGACTTTAGGAGGGCTGACTTTGCCAAAATGGGTGAGTGCCTAAGGAATGCACTAGCAAATGGGCAGGAAGGATGGGTGGAAGAGCAATGGGGAATAATAAAAACTGCCATCACAGAGGTAACAAGCCTTTGTGTGAAGCAAATAAACAAAACAAAACAATGTAAGAAACCACTATGGTTCTCAAAGGAAGTGGCAGAGAAGGTTCAAGAGAAAAAGAAAGCATTCAGGAAGTACAAGGAATCACAGAAGAAGCAGGACAGAGAACTGTATCGGTTAAAGCAAAAGGAAGCTGGGAAGGCAGTCAGAACAGCAAAGGCCCAAACCAAGGAAAAGATAGCCAGCTCAGTTAAGAAGGGATAAACCTCTTATAGGTACATCAGGGGCGAAAGAAGACCAAGGGAGGATAGTGAGGCTTAATAAAGGGGAGGGAGGGTGGGCAGAGGGTGACTGTGGAAAGGCAGAGATACTAAACAAATATTTTGCTCAGTATTTACAAATGAAGAGGAGTACCTAAAACAAACAGTAGAAACACTCTGGATACAGAAGTTGATACCAGCCCATTTACAGAAGAAAGGGTTTGAAAGAACTCTTAAAACTGAAGGTGGACAAAGCAATGGGGCCTGATGGGATTCATCCCAGAATTCTAAAAGAACTAAGGGTAAAACTAGTAACACCACTGACTACCCTCTTTAACAAATCATGGGAGGATGGGGTGGTACCCGAGGACTGGAGGAGGGCAGATGTGATTCCCCTTCACAAAAGTAGGAACAAGGCAGAAGCAGGTAACTACAGACCTGTTAGTTTAACCTCAGTGATAGGGAAAATGATGGAATCACTTCTGAAGGAAAGAATTGTTGAGTATCTAGAGGCCAGAGGGGCACAGGACCCAAGGCAGCATGGATTCACAGTGGGAAGGTCATGCCAGACGAATCTGATAGATTTCTTTTGACTGGGTGACAAAGTAGTAGATCAGGGAGGGGCTGTGGACATGGCCTACCTAGACTTTAGCAAGGCATTTGACACAGTCCCACAGAAGATTAATATACAAGTTAGCCAGCCTGGGAGTGGGTTCCAAGATGACAGCCTGGGTAAAGACTTGGCTGGAGAATAGGACACAGAGAGTAATAGTAAATGGAGTCCACTCTGAAGAAAGGGGGGTTACTAGTGTGGTACCGCGGGGTTCAGTATTAGGACCGGTCCTCTTCAATGTCTTTATAAGCGACATTGCAGAGGGACTGGAAGGAAAAAGTATGTCTCTTTGCAGATGACACAAAGATCTGCAACAGAGTTGATGCACAAGGGGGTGGAAAGGATGAGAAGGGACTTGGCAAGGTTAGAGAATGGTCAAATGTATGGCAGCTTAGATTCAATGCTAAGAAGTGCAAGGTAATGCACCTGGGAAACAAAAACCCAGGGGAAGAGTACACAATGGGGGGTGAGATACTAACAAGAACAAAAATGGAAAGGGACCTGGGGGTAGTCATATCAGATGACCTAAAGGTGAGCAAGCAATGTGAGAGGGCAGCAAGGAGGGCTGGAGGGATACTGAGATGCATAGGGAGAGGCATCACCAGTAGAAAACAGGAAGTTATTATCCCTCTGTACAGACAGCTGGTGAGACCCCCTCTGGAGTACTGGGTGCAGTTCTGGAGACCCAGTCTCCGCAAAGACATAGACAGGATGGAAGCTGTCCAGAGGAGGGCAACTAAAATGGTGCTGGGTCTGCACTGGAAGACATATGAAGAGAGACTAAAGGAGCTTAATATGTATAGCCTCGAGGAAAGGAGGGACATGATAGAAACTTTCAAGTACCTCAAGGGAATCAACAAAGTCCAAGAGGGTAGCATCTTTCAAAAAAGGGTGTGCAAGAACAAGGGGGCACAATTTTGAAGATGGAGGGTGGCTCAGAGGTAATTTAAGGAGTATTTATTCACAGAGAGGGTTGTGGATGCATAGAGCGGCCTTCAGAGGAGGTTGTGGAGTCAAAAACAGTGGTGGAATTCAAGCATGCAGGACAGTCTTAAGGCAATTCTAGGGGTTGGGGGTAGGAAGAAGTAGGCTGCTGGTTAACTAGGATCTGCAGCTTATCCATTAGATAGGGAAATGGGCAGACTGGGTGGGCCAAGCGGTCCTTATCTGCTGTCAAATTCTATGTTTCTATGTAACAGCTAACATCTGGGAGGTGAATAAGATGACTATAAAGGGGAAACTCATTAGTTTTGCAACCCACAGACGTAAACAGAGGGAGACGGAACAGGAACAATTGGAGTGCAAACTGAGTAAGTTGGAAAAGCAGTATAAAAGGTCCCTCAAAACTTAATAACCCCCAGGTTATAGCCGAACCTACAGATATTAGAATGAAACTTAATACCCTGGTGACTGGAAAGGCAGAACTATGCCTTCAGAGGGTCCAATATAAGTACTGGATGGATGGGGAAAAGGCCAGAAGGCTTCTGGCATATCAACTAAAACAAAGGCAGGCTGAAAGAGCTATTCAGCAGCTGAAAAATAAAGTGGATAAAGTGTCATCTAACCCAAAAATAATTAACGAAATTATGGCCGATTGTTACAAAATGTAGTATTCCTTGCAAGCCAAATGGGACAGGGAACAATATATGGGCTTTACAACATCACTGCCCCTACCCAAACTGGCTGCTCCACTCAGGGAAGCCCTGGAAGCCGACCTTACAGAAATGGAAATTGCCCAAGCTATTGCTAGTATGGCCCCTCATAAAGCCTCTGGAGGGGATGGGTTTCCGGTTGATTTTTACAAGGTGGTCCAACCCCAGATAATAGCTTTGATATTAAGGATGCTACAAGAATCACATGAGAAAGGGTTCCTACCCAATACCCTAAATGAGGCTATTATTACAGTTCTAGTAAAAAAAAAAGTAAGTAAAGTAAAACTTTATTTGTTTAAAGTGCCTTTCTAAAACCAAGGCACTTGTACAATTTAAACATCATATTCAGCACACACACGGCATAACAATAAATAATATAACATTTAAAATGTATAGAACCCCATAATTGCATAATCTTTGGTAGAACTCATTAATCTTCAGGATTGGCCAACTAAAAAAGATAAGTTTTTAACTCAGTTTTAAAACTTTACCTCGTTGTATACGAGAGTGCCTGACCGTCCAGAGAGTTCCACAGGGTCGGTGCTGCAAATGCAAAAGATCGGGCACCAGATGTCTTCAAACAGACCCTGGGAACCTCTAGCAATCCCTTGTCAGTGGATCAGAGAGGGTGGAGGACAGTAAGGATAAAGGAGTTCTTTCAGGTAGTGGGGTCCCTGATCGCATAGGGCTTTAAAGGTCAACAAAGTGACCTTAAAGGTGATCCACTACTGAACTGGCAGCCAGTGCAATCTGCACAACACAGGTGTAATATGGCTGGCTCTCAAAGTGCCAGTCAGCAACCTGGCTGCCACATTCTGCACCAGCTGCAGGCAGCTGATCTCAACCCAGGTAGCCCTAGTAGAGGGCATTGCAGTAATCAAGACAGGAAGTCCCGAAAGCGTGGACCAAAGTTGGAAGATCATCTGGCGGAACCAAGTGTTTCACCCTGGTGATATTCCTCAGATGGTGAAAAGAGGATTTGACTACTGCCGACACCTGAGATCTAAGGGTCAAGCCATCATCAAATACTACACCAAGGTTCCACACCTGGCTTGAGGCAGTGAATGAGATACCTCTGAGCCACAGTCCGGAGGCTTGCCCAGTTGATCCACCCACCGCCCGACGATCAGGGACCACAGCCATCACCTCAGTCTTGTCAGGGTTCAGTCGCAGCCAACTAGAACTCATCCAGTTATGGATCTCAGCTAGGCAGTTGTTAAATATGTACAGCTGAGTATCGTCTGCATAGCAGTAGAAATGCAGCCCGTATCACCTTATAGTGTCTCCCAACAGCAGCAAATACACTGCAAACAACATGGGTGATAAGATGGAGCCCTGAAGTACCCCACAGGATAGGGAGAGAGGGGCCGAGGAATAAATCCCCGACACCACTCTCTGAGTCCTACCCTCGAGGAAAGATCGAAACCAGCTGAGGACTGTCCCTAACAGTCCACAGAAATATTGCAGGCGCTCCAACAGCACACCATGGTCTACAGTGTCAAATGCTGTGGAGAGATCAAGGAGAACCAAGATGGAATGGGATCTCTGATCTCTCACCTTTAGGAGATCACTCATCACCCGAACAAGAGTGATCTCAGTACTATGCCTCTTTCTGAAACCCGACTGAAGAGTATCATAGACATTATGGCTGGATAAATGATCTTCCAGTTGCACTGCGACCACCTTCTCAATAACCTTACCCACAAAGGGTAGGTTAGAGATGGGCCTGTAGTTAACTGGGCAGTCTGGGTCAAGGGAGGACTTTTTCAGGAGGGATCATACAACCGCCTCCTTAAGGGGATCAGGAAAGATCCCCCTCTCCAAAGATGCCCAGACTACCCCAGCAAGGGCTGGACTGATCGCTTCAATGCACCCTGCCAGAAGGCGTGTTGGGCTTGGGTCCAAACTACAGTACATTGGCTGGAGAGTCTGGACAATCCTCACAACATCCATGACATCCAGTTGGCTGAAACTAGACCAGACAGGCTGGGCATTCTTGAGTCCCAACTGATCACTGCAAGGCCCAATAGAGGGATGCTGGTGGATTCCAGACCTGATGGTGTTAACCTTGTCTGTGAAGAACCAAGTAAACTCATCACACTTCTCTTGTGAAAAGACTCAACTGGATTGAAGACAGGTTGGATTGCACAACCTGTCCACCGTCCAGAAGAGCTGAGATGGCAATTTCCCCTCAAAGAGGGCAAGGACCACACCCTTCCTGCCAGTTACAGGCCTATATCATTGATAGACGAGGATGCCAAAATCTTGGCAAAAGTACTGGCAACACGTTTGGAAAAATGCCTACTGGGAATCATACACTCTGCACAGGTTGGCTTTGTTAAGGGCAGGATCAGCTCCGATCACATAAGTGCTCTAGTGACCTTAATACAAACCGCTGCGTTACTCCCCACCCCAGCAACCGCAATTACAATTGACTTCGAAAAGGCCTTTGATTCAGTGGAGTGGGAGTATTTGCATGCAGTGCTGGATAGTTTCAATATTGGTCCATACTTCTGGGCCTGGGTTAAGACCCCATACAGAAGCCATACAGCAAGAGTGCTTATTAATGGGGACCTATCGGAGTCATTCACCTTACACAGGGGGATGAGGCAAGGGTGCCCGTTGTCCCCTCTGTTGTTTGTTTTAGCAATAGAGCCACTAGCAGCAGCCATAAGAGCCCACCCCAAAATATCAGGGATCAAAACTGGTGAAACAGAATACCGTACCAAATTATATGCGGACAACTGCCTCACTATAACGGGACATTTCTCAAAGCCTATCTCACATCCTAGAAACCCTTGGCTCATTTGGGGGCTTTTCAGGGCTTAAGATCAACATTACTAAATCTGAAATTCTACCTTTTTTTTTTCTTCTTTTTTCCCTGCTGTCGCCCGATCTCTACTCGGCCCAGGACCTCCACACTCCACTTCCATTGCCGCCCTTCCCTGAGACCCTGTCTGCCCCGAGGTGGGGTCAGCACTGGCCTATAGTGCCATGAAACCAGTAACTGACTGGGGGAGCCAGCTCGGGAAGCTAATTGAAGCCGGAGGCTGGCTTCACGGAGGCAGCCAACTGCGAGATTTTTTCCCCGGTATACTGGGACGGGGACGTGCAATAACGACCAGCGTCCGCCCCATCCCTGATATGCTGACATTGGTGCTGTGGTGCACCTGGCCTCCTCCAGGTGTCCCTAGTGCACCGAACGCACTCCCCACCCTTCCCCTTGGAGAGGGAGAGCAGCTGCAGAATGCTCTATCCCCTTCCCCTGGCCAGCCCTCTGGCAACCCACATCCGCTCCTGAACCTGGGTCGTCAGCGTCGCAGGTTGGCACCTTGCCCCTGCACCAGCAGGCTGGCAAAATTCTACCTTTTAATGGTCTCACTATCCAGCAGGGCTAGGGTCTCTAGGATTGGCATGGGCATAATCAGGTATAAAATACCTAGGGGTTAAGCTCTCCTCCAACATAAAATCCCTGGTGGACATTAATCTTAAACCCCTGGTGGACACTCTCCATGCAGACATGGCGAGGTGGGAGCATCATAAGTTGTCAATGGCAGGCAAAATAGCAGCAATCAAGTTAATGATACCACCTAAAATCTACTACATTCTCTCCCACCTCCCAATAATTCTCCCAGAGGTTTGTGCTCAGAAACAGAATTTCATAATCAGTAAATTCCTGTGGGGGTCTTCTCCTCCATGGTATAGCAGGGCTAAATTGAGAGCCCCATGGACAAGGGGAGGATGGGACCTGACAGATTTTGCCCAGTATTCCCTGGCCTTCATCATGGCTAGAACAACTAAATGTTTCCAGGATTGCAACACTATACCTCCAGCCTGGGTGGACATAGAGTAGGGCATTCTGGAAGGGGTGCCTCTCTCTGCTTACCTAGGCCATCCCCTCCCAAAACAATTTCAGCAATGGATAACGATTCATAACTCCCATCAAGTTTGGGGTAAGGTGAGTCAGAGGACCATGCGATGCCTTAACCCAGGCCGGTACACAACTATTTAGAATAACCCCTTTCTTTGCATTGATCTGAAACCAGTTCAGTGGGCTGGATGGATGTCACAGCCAATCAGGTACCTAGGGGACCTGGAGATCTCTGATGGCACAATGATGGTCTCATTTCAGGGGTTGAAAGAAAGGTATGGCCTACCAAAGGGAGATTTCTGGAAATACCTTCAAATTAGAAACCTCTTCACTTCATGGGTTAAGCAGAAATGTTTTTGCTCAATGTGTGTCAAACATAAACACCAGGTTCCGCAACCACTTCCCATTAAAGTATGGCTCAGACGACAACAGGGACTGGCAGGAAGTATACAGGGCATAATGAGGGACAGTGCTCCAGATCCCTCTCTCCCAGCCAAGAACAAATGGGTAATCAAGCTTAAGACTAGAATCATGGAGCAGTAATGGCAGCAAGGGTGGCTAAGAGTCCACCAAACCAGTGGTGACCAGAGAAGCTTGCTCATCCAAAACAAGGCCTGGGTCATAAAGGTCCACTAAAGTGCTGCCCCATCACTGGGTTTGGTGTCCAGTAACTGTGTACAGGGGAAGGGTTATCGGATTGTTTCCCTGACCTGGGCCTGTAAGCTGTTCCAGTCTATCTGGTCTATTCGTATAGTTTGAAATATTCTATTAAAATTTTTTTTATTTGTGGGATTTTATTTTCCTATTTTAATTTTTTGATCTGGAGAAAGAGACAGTGCTTTGTGGCAGCAGTGGAAAGAAACCACTCCCTTATTGATTGGCTCACCACAAATCAGGCAAACTTGATCCTCCAGGCAGGCACAATGTCTGATGCAATTAGTAACCACACCCCAAACTATGCTATACTGACTACCAAATCAAGCTGTCCCCCCCCCCAAATTTCTGTCCTTCAGAAAATTTGACAGCAAAGATCCTATACTGGTACAGTAACCCCTCGTTATAGCGAACCCTTCTATTGCGAATTATCAGCTATAACAAATGTATTGCGTGGCTCCCACACTTAAAGCCGATTTCAGAATTTGCTATAAAACGTCACTACGCCTTTAACAGTGCTCACAATGTTCTCACAATGTTCTCTCTCTTTAATTTTCATCAATTACTGTGTCTCCAATTACAGTATTAAACAATGATTCCCTAAATTCATTTTATAAGTGGCTGCTGCCTCCCTAACCACTCCCTTCCATACAACATGAAGCGTTCAGTTTACTCGGTCTCGACCAAACTGTCAGTACTGGACCAACTTGAAAATGGTGAGAGTCTGGTTAAATTATCACAAGAAACTGGCTACTCTAAATCAACTATCTGCACTTGGAAGAAGCAGGAGAAGGTGCTCTATGACTTTGTCAGTGGTTGCCATGAGACGGATGGTCTCCAGTGGAAAAAAATGTGGCGGCCAGACGAGGATGAGGTGGACAAGGCTACCCAGCTGTAGTTCACACAGCAGAGAATTAATGGAGTGCCTATCTCATGTCCAATAGTTCAGCAAAAAGCTGAACATTTTGCACAGCAGATACACGGACCTGAATCCAACTTCAAATCATCAGCTGGATGGTTGTGGTGCTTCCAGCACTGGCATGGCATTCGCAGGGTGTGCATTACCGGGGAACTGCACTCTTGCGATGATGCGGCTGCAGCAGAGTTCCTGCCAAAGCTGAAGGTGATCATTGAGCATGGTGGGTATACTCCGGGACAACTCTACAACACCGATGAGACTGGCTTATTTTGGAGGTGTCTTCCAGATGTCACCCTAGCTGGGCGTAATGCGGACAACGCCAGCAAAGGATTTAAAGTGAGCAAAGATAAGGTGACGCTCCTATTCTGCTGCAACAGTAGTGGAACACATAAAATAACCCCATTAATGATTGGCAAATTTGCCAAGCCCAGATGTTTCCACCACACGAACATTACATCGTTGCCCATAACATATGACCATAGCCAAAATGCTTGGATGACCTGTGACATTTTTCGCAATTGGTTCTTCTCCGAATTTATCCCTTCAGTGTGAATACACCTACACAAAAACAAGTTGCCAGTTAAACCTTTGTTCCTTCTTGATCACTGTCCAGCACACCCCAGTGAGACTGAACTCTGCTCCAGAGATGGCAAAATTAAAGCCTTATTTCTCCTAAAAACACTACCTCCCACATACAACTCCTCGATGGGGGAATCACTGCAACTTTTAAAAAGAACTACAGGAAGCTCTTGCTTACTGACCTTGTTGTCACAGAAGGGTCTCTTGTCACAGAGTTTCTAAAAAACTTTCACTGAAGGATGTTGCACTTCTACACAGGGAGGCATGGGTGCAATGTGACAATGGCGACAATTTCCCACTGCTGGATCGCAACTTTGGGGCCATCTTTTGGTAGTTTATTACAGGAGGGTGAAGCAGCAGAGAATGACAATGATGACACAAATTAAATTGCCGGATTAGCACAGCAGTTGAACCTACTGCCAAATGATACACCGGCAGCAGACAACATTGATGACTGGCTGTGCGGGGATGATGGAGCATTGACACATGACCTGATGACAGACCATGACATCCTCTCTGCTATCGCGAGTGGTAACACTCGCCCTACCGAGGAGTCAGAATCTGAGTCAGAGGATGAGGATGAGAGTGTGCCTGTTCCAAGCTATCAAGAGGCAATAGCTGGGTTAGAGACCGGACTGCGTTGGCTACAGTCACAAGATGCAGACCCCCTGAAAGTTCTGCAACTACGACATTCTATATCTTATGCACAGGATCTTGCAATAAGACACAGCACCACGCAATGCAAGATAACTTCTTTCTTTCAGGCACCCGCTACTGGCGGTGCATCGTAAGTACTGTACTCTGAAAACTGCTGAGTGCGATGCCATTTTTTTTAATGCAACCAATTGATTATTGTTGAATAAAGCTTCTGAGTACTGAGAGTTGTGTGCTGAAGTTGTTTAGTAGTTAGTTACCGCACTACAACTTAGTGGTGGGTGAGATTTTTTGTGGATGTCCATCAATCACAGTGCTCCTCGCTATAATGAATTGTTTACTAAAACAAACGCAGTTTAAGGCTCCCAAAGCGTTCATTATAATGAGGGGTTACTGTACTTAGAGATGCCTGGGCAATAAACTGGTCTGCCCTCTACCACCTCAGTAATATCTCTGATGCAGTCACCTTCTTTACCTCCACCCTCTTTCACCTACAGGACATACATTTCCCCCCTCACAACCAGAAGGGTAAGAGGGGGCTGCACCAGCTGGCTATCCAGTGAACTATTGGCACAAATGACAGACCTGGATAGCAAAGGGAAGGCTTATAAGGTGCCCCCTTCCCCCCACCTCTGGAGTGCCTATAGACAACTGCGCAACACCTGCAAGCAGGCTGATAAATTACTCAAGCGCAATTATTTGAACCAACAGAGCAACCTTGGCAATCCATGCAATTTCTGGGCCTCTATTGGATCGCTCCTAAACCCCAGGACAAACAGACAAACTACTCAACTTACATCCCACTCTGGTCCCATCTCTGACCCTACTGAGACTGCCAATGCCTTCAATGCTAAATTTGCAAACTTATCACCCTATCTGAGCAAACTCCCCCCCAGACCTCCCCAGCCAAAAAAACCACACCTCATCATCTGCCAAAACCCCGCCCCCTACTTTCTATTTCAGGGCCATTGGGCAAAATGATACCATCAAGCTCCTAAAGCCTCTCTGGGCCAGAGACAGTTCTGGTAGTGATGGACTTTACCCCGCCTTCCTGAAAATTATCTCCCCTGCGATTGCTAAACCCCTCACCTTCATTTTCAACCTTGCCCTTACTACATCAGCTGTTCCTGACTCCTGGAAATATGCAAATGTGATATCCATTTTCAAATCTGGCGATCCACTCTACCCCAACAACTATAGGCCCATCTCCCTTCTCCGTCACCTAAGTAAACTGCTCAAAAGAATAGTGCACTCTCAACTGTCAGAGCATCTAGAAAAATTAAATTTCCTCTGTCCCCTCCAGCATGGCATCCACAAACATAGGAGTACCCCCTCTGCCTTGGCCCTTTTTTCAGATCATGGATCAGGGCAAAGCCACAAGCCCTGTCTTCATAGATCTCTCAAAAGTGTTTGACCTTGTTGACCACCACCTCCTCCTCTCCACCCTGCATCTGTTTGGCTGCTCCGCTGGTACCAATGCCTGATTCTGCAGCTATCTCTCCAATAGGTCCCAGTCTGTTATCATTTGTAAAGCATCCTTTGCTGCACTTTCCATACACACTGGAGTCCCCCAGGGATCCATACTCGGACCCCTGCTTTTCTCCACATTTGTAAATGCACTCCCTAGGGATAGCATTGGCTGTAAAGCTCTTCTATTTGCTGACGATCTGGTCCTCTTCCACAGTGATAAATCTATCGGATCCATCTCCTCCACCCTCACACAAAATTTCAGCTCCACCTATCAGTGGTTTCTTTCACATAAGCTCATGGTCAATGGGAAAAAGACCAAAGCCATGCTCTTCGGCTCCAAGCCCTTCCTTGCCAAAGCCACCAAAAACAACTCCTCCCTCATAGTACTTACCCCAGCAGGGCCCCCACTTGAGATTGTCCAGTCATTTAAATACTTAAGTGTTACCCTCTCTTTCTCTGAACATACTAGCAACACTGTTCTTAGAATCCACCAGAAACTAGGCGCTGCTAACCGGTGCAAGAATTTCCTGTCCGCCGAAGCCTGCCTTGCCATGGCTCATAGTAATCTTCTTCCCCTTCTAGCTTATTGCTCTCCAGTCTACTCCCAATTAACTTCCACTTTGCATGCACAACTAAGCTCCATATACAATGCAATCTGTTGGTTCATCCTCCTAGCCCCACATCACACCCACCACTGCTCTCTCTTCCAGTCCTTAGGGTGGCTTCCACTATGAGGTCGCTTTGATTATGCAGTGGGCTGCCTGGTGGACAACTCACTTAGAAACCAACACCTGTCCCCATTCTCTCAGCTCCTGTCAGATAGAGTGGTCTCAAGGACCCTTAGTGTATCCTCAGTCCCCCCACTAGAAGTACCCCGCATCTCCACTACCATGGGAATTCGTGCTTTCTCAGTATCAGCACCCTCCCTATAGAACAAGCTCCCGCTCTCTATCCGCTCATCCTCTACCCACCTGGCTTTTAAGCAGAATCTAAAAGCCTGGCTCCAGACTGCTGCAAGCTGTCACTGCACCCAACATTAATATCCAGAGCCTACATATCGTCCTGTTCTATAGTGCATGCAGAGACAGCATTTTTGCCCCTGCCTATCCAGCCTTTCCTTATCTCAAAACTGACCCTGACCCCCTCTGAATCTCTTATCCCTAAGTAACTATGGAAATGTTTGACTGTCTGAACCTGCATTACATTAGAAGCTTGTCTGTATAATGCCATGATATCACAGAATACCATCTGCTGCGGGTGTATGTAATCTCACTCTATTTGCTTCTGGCACACCTGTACATTGTCTATTTTTTACCACTATGCTATTGTACACTGTCTGTCTTTTACCATTTACTGCATAATCTCAAATGTTTTGCATAATGCAGTGCAGTATAAACTGCACATCTATTTCTCATTTTCCACACCACCCGATGTTGGAGTGTGTATTGATTGCCATGCCATGTATGTATTTATTGCTTCCTGTACTGTTGCCACTTTGTGGCCTGGGTTGTACCTGAAAACGGTCCTTTGGATCAGTGCACTTACCCGATTACCAAAGACATAAATAACATCAATCAATCAATCAATCAACTCTTTATTTATCCAGGTGAACTTCGTTGAGCACAGCTCATTTGTAAGATGGACCTGGTAAGATCAAGGTTCAATTTACATAGATACATAAAAAATATTCAATATACACACACTCTAGGATACTACATAGAATATTCAGTATACCACAGTCTAAGGATACATTCTAATCAGACTATACATTAAATTCAGGTGTAGTGGTAATAAGGGGTGAGGGAAAGGGGAGCGGGAAGTGGTGTGCCTGGCTGGTGGGGGAGGAGGAAGATGGTGGGGGCCTATACTGTGGAACAGATAAACTGTGGGCCTTATGAAGAGGTCAGGAGGGTGGCACTGGGGGGTTTGTATAACAGGGGTATAGTAGGGCTGTGATATATGACAAGGGATTAAGGGAAGGTGGATGGAAAGGAGGGGTGCATGGAGTGTGAGGGGTGGTGACTCTTAGTAAAGGTGTATACCTTCCGTGAGTTGATTATCTGGGGAGGGAGATGGATAAGATTAGGAATACTCTACTGTTTGTGGAAACAATTACATTTTTCTTTGATAAGCCTCGAATACAGATATTTAAAGGATGTAAATGAGACGTATCTGTTCACTTTCAGGGTCTTCTGCATCGTATTCCATAAGGCAGATAAGACATAGCTGATAGCAGATCTACCATATCGAGAACTGAATTTGGGCACTTTAAGCATGATGAAGTTTAGACTTCTTAGGGCATATTTACTTGATGTGATTTGTGTGAAGCAGTCTGAGACGTAATTTGGTAACATCTTTGATATCGCTCTATAAGTCCATAGTGTGGCATTCCTGTCTCTTCTAAATTGGAGCGAGGTCCATCCAACTGCAGCATAAAGCGAGCAGTGGTGAGTGCTGAGAGGAAGATCTGTAATAAACCTCAAGGTTCTATGGTAAAGTGTGTCCAGTTTGTTCAGATATGAGTTGGGGCTACGACCATATAGGAAATCTGCATAATCTAATACTGATAGAAATGTGGCCTGGACCAGCTTCTTTTTAGAATCACTTGTGAGAAAGTGCTTTATTCTGTAATAGAGCCCAAGCCTCTGACGGAGATTTTTTAGCAGATCTTCCAGATGATCAAAGTAGTCGAGTCTACTGTCTACCCAGACCCCCAGATATTTGAATTTTGTAACATATTCAAGATTTTCACCAAGGACAGTGGATATGTGGGGGAGATTGTTTGGGAAGGAGTGTCTGGCTTGTGCTTGGGGGGAGAAAAACATTGCCTTGGTTTTTTTTGCATTTAACAGGAGTTTTTTTTTCCAGTAGTTGGTGTTGTAATAGGCTGAATTCTGCTTGTAGCTCTATGCATGCTGTTACGGGAGAGGGGTGACTGACATACAATACTGTATCATCTGCAAACAGGTGTACAGCAGCTTTGGTGAGGTTATTGTCGATGCTATTGATATCGATGGCAATTAGGATTGGGCCGAGGATGGATCCTTGGTGAACTCCTCTTTGGAGAGATTTGAGTGGTGATAGGTCTCCTTCAGCCTTCACCTGCTGGGTCCTTCCCGTGAGATAGTTATTAAACCATCTAATGGAGGTTGAGTCGAGTCCTATGGATTTCAGGGAGGAGAGGAGCAGTTTGTGGTCGACCGTATCGAATGCCTTACTCAGGTCTAAAAATACAGCACAGACACAATTTTTTTTGTCCAGTTCGAGTTGCCAATCATTGGTTACTTTAGCCAGGGCTGTGATGGTGCTGTGGTTGGTTCTAAACCCAGATTGCGCTGGATTTAAAAGGTTAGCCTCTTCAAGATATCCTCTTAGTTGGGTGCTTACGATTTTTTCTAGCAGCTTGGATAGCACAGGGAGGATAGAGATTGGCCTATAGTTGTTGAGGTCCATGGGGTCCCCTGCTTTCAGTAGCGGGATAACTTGGGCTGTTTTCCAGATCGATGGAATAGATCCTAGTTGTAGTGAGAGGTTAAATAGGTGTGTTATTGGCACTGCTAATACTTGTTTGGCAATTTAAAAAAAATAGGGATCAAGGGAGTCTGCACCTGCACTTTTTTTGGTGTCCAGCTGTGATATTAATTCTTCCACCTGCTTCAGGGTGGCTGGTATGAAGGAGAAGGTGGACTCATTACTCATGCTTCAGTGTTCTTGATACCTAACTGGGAACACATTTGGTTAGCGGAGAGGTGTTGAATGCTAGACCAGCGGTTGTAAAGTGATTGTTGAATGATTCCAGGACTTCCAGTCTATCAGAGATGGTTCTCTTGCCATTGTGTATTTTGGCTGGGAGTGTGTTACTTGGATCATATCCTGTTATATCGTTTATGGTGTTCCAGAACTTGGCAGGGTTGTGGTAGGAGAGTCTAGTTCAGACATATAATAAGCAGCCTTAACATCTCGTACTTTCCTGGTACAGATATTCCTGGCTTTTTTGAACAGCTCCTAATCAGTTGATATCTTAGTTTTTCGTGCCTTTTTCCATAACTTGTCTCTGTCAAGGAGGGTGGCTTTAAGGTCAGGAGTGAACCAACGGTAGGTTTTATTTTTGATGCGTACCTTAGGAATTGGAGCATGGATATTAAGGGCACCTGTAATAATGTCATTTAGCACCTCGTAAGCTATCTCCACTGTGTTTGCTATGTAAAACTCTTGCCATTGCGCGAAGTGGTTTATCTCTTCCAGATATGCCTCAATGTTGAATTTTGCTTTGATCTCCTCATTGTGAACTTGGTGGGGACGACGCTACGTGCTAATCTTATTCCCTAATAAGGCAGTGGTCACTGATGTCATTGAATAGTACTCCAAAATGCAAGAAAGGTGAGGTTTATTCACTAGTATAACATCTAATAGTGTGCTGTTGCTTGTATTCTTTTATTGATTCTGGTGGGTTCATTTATGAGCTGTGTAAACCCATGTGTCGCTAGAATGATAATAAGGGTGCAGCTGCCTTTGAGAGCCAGTTTAGGTTTAGGTCTCCTATGATTATAGTTTCTTCTGTTCCTTTTGAATAGGTCACCCAGGTGGGATAATAGCTTGAAGTCAGCTGAGGGGGCCTATAGCAGCCGATTAGCTACAGCGATGTGGTGTGGAGAGGGCCACTTTGAGGATAGGCATTCAAATTCCTTTACCATGGATAATGAGTTGAGGCAGGTTACAGATAGGCTGTCCTTCATATATCGCTACGCCCCCACCCTAGTTTGGCAGTCGCTCTGAATACTTGATAATTAGATAAGATTATGTCTTTGTCGGCTGTGACAGGCCTGAGCCACATCTCAGATACTACCAGTATATCTGGTAGGGTATGATTCACCCAGGTTTGGATCATCGTGATCTTCTTTAACAGACTGCATACATTAATATGGAGAAAGCTAGCCCTTTGATCTGGCTAAGTCTGTTGGCAGTGATGACCTCTGGGGTCCTGGGTTAAGTTCTACATTTCCTGAGCATATTAATAATAGTATCAATAGTTTCATAGTTGCCGCAAGAGATAGGTTAAAGATCCTTGCCGTTGCCCTTTTTTTATTCTGATACCACTTTGTTTGCCATCCGGATATGGAGCCTTGGCCTTTTGTTAAGCGCTGATTAGTAGTCTTGCAGACAGGCGCATTGAATAATTTTCTGTACAGAGCTGAAGCAAGGTCCCATAAAATAGTAAATCCGCCTGAGTCTCCATGGCAACTGCTCCATGGGTTATGTTGTAGCATTGGGAGGTCATATATACATACCCAGTCCCTTGTGACTATTGCAGTAATGCAGTAAGTCAAGTAATGTAATACATCTCCCTGTGTGGCATCCTCTGAGAGATATCCTTTTTCACTGCACTCAGGATACAGTAATAGAGCTAGCAGAATCCAGAGAAATCCCCCCATTATGAAAAGTATAACTGGTATGCAGAAGGTACTATATCAAATGTCTTTCGTGGTGCCCTCAGTAGATTGCCAATATAAACAACTTATTCAGCTACTGTCCGGTGAGTAGAGTTTAAAAAAAGGGAATATAAATTAGAAGGAGAAGGATAGAAAAACACAATAGGGGGTGCCTAGTGTATGTATTTCTCACTGTGATGTTTAAGGGCAAACAATGGTCAAGCTTCGGCTCAACAGTGTGGGCAGCATGAGTGAGCAGAAAGGGAGTCTGCTGATTTGGTACCTAACAAGGAGATATAGAGCAGGCTACAGGGCAACGACACACAGGGGGTGTGATTTATGTTTTGGCGGGAAGGTGTCTATAGAAGAAAGGCTACAGAAGGGGGAAGGGCAGGTGGGCATAAAGATTGCGGTTTTGCCGTACCTTTCCCTGGCAGTTCCTCCAGTCTGGCGGTTCCGAGCGTCGGCTTGCAGCTGCTGACCGCCCACTGGCAGAGACTGGCCCCGGCTCTCGACTGTGGACACTTAGCGAGGGTCCTCTTCTGAGGAAAAAAGACAGAGCACAGCAGGTTAAACGCTTTGCAATGGCACGCGTCAGCAGTGCAGCAGGGGCCCGAAAATTAGCACTTTAAAGGCAATGATAACGATATTGAGAATGATAATGCAGGCCATATTGCCCACAATTGAGTACAGTGATTTGTGTAGAAAGACCAAAAATCCCTCTAGTGGCAGGTCTGTATAACCTGCTAATGGAAAACTAGCCACTAAAAAAAAAAAAACTTCTATTACACAGTTGAAATGTGCTTAGTTCTATGGAAAATCTATTTGTAAAAGTGCCAGATGGCTGAAGCAGGAAAAGTCCTGGCCAATCAGGCGGGTTTGCTGGAAGCACCCATGTTCCAATTAGCTGCGCTGTCCTGTACCTTCCAAGGAACTGCAGGTGGGCATCCTGGTCTCGGTCGGTGGCTGGCTGGGTGCCGGCCGACCGTGGGGGAGCTGAAGCAGCCCTGTTCAAGGGCAGGCAGCTGGAGAGAAGAAGAAAGAGCAGGTCTTAAATAGCATAGAGGTTAGGATGGGTTAGATCTGAGCAGTTTAGTAAGACAAAAGGTAGCTAGACTTTTCAGCGCCAAGGCAGAGTGCTTGGATGGGGGGGGCTAGCACTGAGACAGAAGAGGTGTAAGCACTTTAAAACACCAGTAGAAATTACAATCCAGCTAATACAGTTGAAAAACTTCTATTACACAGTTGAAATGTGCTTAGTTCTATTGAAAATCTATTTGTAAAAAGTGTCAGATGGCTGAAGCAAGGGAAAAGTCCTGGCCAATCAGAGCGGGTTTGCTGGAAGCACCAGTGTTCCAATTGGCTGCGCTGTCCCGTACCTTCCAAGGAGCTGCAGGCGGGCGTCCTGGTCTCGGTCGGTGGCTGGCTGGGTGCCGGACGACCATGGGGGAGCTGAAGCAGCCCTGTTCAAGGGCAGGCAGCTTCCAAGGAGCTGCAGGCGGGTGTCCTGGTCTCGGTCGGTGGCTGGCTGGGTGCCGCCAACCGTGGGGAACTGAAGCAGCCCTGTTCAGGCAGGCAGCTTCAAGGAGCTGCAGACGGGCATCTTGGTCTCGGTCGGTGGCTGGCTGGGTGCCAGCCGACCGTGGGGGAGTTGAAGCAGCCCTGTTCAAGGGCAACATACATACGTACATACATACATACATAAATAAATAAATAAATGTGCTTTTATTCTTGTCTAGAAGGAATTAAGTTGGCATTCTTGGGAATCATGTAGAGAAGAACTATAAGACAGTTAAATTCAGTAGAACAATATAAAAGGGATATTTTTATTTATTTAGTTTTTGTTTACCAGGAAAGGTGGACTAGACAGTTTTTCTTGTTTTCAGCCTCGTCCCGGGGGAGGGGAGATACAGATGAAAACCATCAGACATTGAACCAGATTAAGTTATTGATGGTATTTTTAGAGAATTGGGGACATTTTGCCAAGACACTGAGGAAATGGGGAACTTCCCCTACTCTTTTTGAGAAGTGCCATGGGATCTTTAATGTCCACCTGAACAACCACCATAACAGGCTGATGGGACCTAAATTTAACATCTCATATGAAAGACAGAACCTCAGGAGTGTAGCCCCCCATACTGCACTGCACTGTCAATATTTATGCAATAAAGTACAACCAGGGGTTATGTGTTAATGTTCTAGTTAATCACCCCCCTGGGTGCCGCGTGGGCACGAGGTGCAGCTGAGTACCATATTTCCCCAGGGGGGTGATTAACAAGAACATTACCATAACCCCTGGGAGTTCCTTATTGCTATTATTATTATAATTGGGTCTTGAGGTATTGAAGCTCGGTTATTGTTTTTCATTTTTTTTATTATGAACTCGGATTAACATAAAATAGTTCCTCCACCTGGAGGCACACAGTGACTGTTAACTGAATCCCACCTCTTAGTGAGAGATGAGTCTGTCCATGATTTGTAGTTGGCAAAAATGTGCAGGGTAATGCAAATGAAGGTATGTAATTTCTTTACATGATTTCTTGTTTTAAGATGAGGAAGTCATGCAGAGGCAAAGCTGTGAAAGTAAACAGTACAGGTTGCAGTCTGAATTTCAGACGGAAAAGAAAGAGCTTTTGTTTATTTACTTGAAACTGTGTCTCCAGATTATGTTGAGAGAACAATGTTGCTTGGTAAATGAAATTTCTGCAATTTGCTACAGTGTAAGTAAGCTGAACTGTGACTGTTAATTGAACCTCCCTGCCTGCCTACTCACCACTCTCAATCTGGCTCCACTGGTTCATTTTGAGCCACACCACGGTCATTCCTTGAAACACCCACTCCCAAAACTGGCACCCCTGGCACATTTGCTAACTTGTACTGTGGCTGTTAATTGAACCCATCGCCCACCCGATGTCACAGTAAGCCTCACCACGTCTTTGAAGTTTTTTATTTAAAATGGCTGCAGACTCACGAGTTTGTTGATTTCTCTGTATGGCAGGGCTTTTAAATTAACAGCCACATTTCAACTTAACAACAGAGCCGACATTGCTGGGGAGTTAGCAGGTGGGACTTATAACAGCTGGCAGTGCCAGATTAAGAGCGGGTGCATGGACAGACAGGAGTTAGCCATAGTGAGGCTTACTGTGACATTGGGTGGGTGGCAGGTTCAATTAACAGCCGCGCGTATGACGTACCATAAAGCCCCAATCTGTTTTTCTATAACGGATGTCACACAGACTTGGGATTCGTTAAATCTGCACTCTGTTTTACAGACTTAAACATAAGCAGCCTAGGAAGCGACTACAAGATCACCAGAAACTACACTGGAAACAGGTCAGAAAAGCAATCTTTCAGCTGCAGCACATAAAAATTTCCTTAATCAGCAGTAACTTAACTGTATCACCTAAATGACAGTTTAACGTGAGAACCTGCTCTTTAAACCGATGTGTGCTACTGTTTGAACTGCAGTTTGAAAGTGAAGGTGCTCACCCATTTCTGTCAGTCTATGAACTACAGTTTGTTTGTTTTTTCTATAGATCCATCCCCTTGGGTATGTGCACTTCAGGAGCTGAGCAGTCTATTGTGTGTTTTTGTGGCTATTTGTTAAATCTGCCTCCTCCCATCCAGATGCTCACTCCATCTCAGTGATTCCCTGCTGCAGCTTTTAAGTGAAGCATCTCTTTGTTTTGCTCTAATGGTATCCATAGATTCCAGACATAGAATGCTGGACAGGTAACTAGGATTTTCATTTTTAAAACCAGTGCTCATGTAATCAGGCTCTGGAGGTATATTAATAAGGAGATTAATGTAAGGCTTTCAGAATACTAACAACCAATCAAACTGCAGGATTGCTGAGACCCTTATAATAATGGGATCTAACCCAAGACACTGGGGAAAGTCCCCTACTCTGTCAGGAGAGGGCGCTGCTGGCTGTTCTGGTGGAGGATCCAGAATCAGAGGAGGTGGTGGAGGAGCAGCAGGCTAGGGTTTCATCCTCTGCCCCAGCCATGGAAAACAAGGAGGATGAGGAAAAAATACTATCTGCCATATCTGGTTTAGATACAGATTCGTTAGATGGAGAAGACAACATGGACACGGATATGGAAAATGAGCCTAGTGGCATGGATGCACCCTCTGTGTGAGCCTTGACACAAATGAGGAAGACATCGCATCTGCGAGGCTCAGCTGCGAAAAGAATTTGATGAACAACAGACAATACTATTTACCTTGTTAGTGGAGGATGAAGAAAGGTATACCAGGAGAAAGATAGCAAAACAAGCTATCTGACCTTCTGCACAAAATGAGGAGTTGCCTGGGCCTAGAGTATCACAATCAGAGGAACTTCCTAATCAGGACGTGAATGTTGCAGGTCGGCGCCTGTGGGAGCAGAATGCGCCAGGCCAATGATGGCACAGGAATTGCTCCAGGTGGGTTTCTGCACAGAAGCTGCTCCCTCAGGGCAGCAATGGCATCCAGAGCATGCCCTGTGTAATAGGGGCTGTGTGTATCCTGGAATGAGCACGCTTTCTCTTTAAATCAAATCTGTTGCATCAGTAATTCTTTGTCTTGTACTATTCTAATTCTTCTCCCTGTGTTCCCCAACTATCAGGAAGGCCACCTGTAGTTGTTCTGTGTATCCCTATTTTCTTTCCTTCTTTCATTTCTTCTTGCTCTTCCATGTGTGCACTGTGCCCCTGATTACACCTTTAAATCATTTACCTAGGACAAACCCAGTGAAAACAGCCCTTATTTGCCTCCTTGTGTAGCTTAGGGTTTGAAACTACAGGGTGAAATGAAAGACAAGCTGAGTGTCTTTCTGGCTGCTGGTCACCTCCCTAGCAAAATAACTGCAGAGATGATTTTTAAACAAAATAGAATGTGTGCTCAAAGTAACCTGTAGTTTGGTTCTTCAGTTAATGTTACCTGCAGTTTAAAGTTCAGTGTTAAAATGAGGCTGCTTGGTACTTGCTATTTTCTGTGATAGACTGAAAATGAGCATGTTTGTCTCCTCAGGCTTTTGCAGCCCATTTTGTTTTGTTTCTTTTTAAAACACATTTCTTTCTGAAAAGAGACTCTTGTATGTTAACAGACTTATGCTTTGTATGCTATGTTTTAAGTAAAAGAACTTGCACTGCTGTGCTAGAAAATATAGTCTTACCTATTTAGTGTTTCTTACAGCCTGGGCTCTTCTCCATCCCTCTGACTCTGTTATAGGGCCAGGCAGCCATTTTCTCAGTTTGTTTATAGTCAGAAGTGATGGGAGGAGCCTGACTGTTTGGAAGTGCACTCATAGAAAGGATTTCCCTTATTATTATTACTACTAGCTTATGTCATTGTGTTTCTAACAACCTATTGTAGGTTTTCTTTAACTCTAAACTAAAAAGTAAATGTTCTGGAAGATTTTAGTCTTTAGTTATAAAAAGGGTGGGGCCTACTTGATCACCTGATCCTACTCCTGTATAATAGGACCAGGTCTGGGAGCATTTTTTTAGTTGGTGATAGGGTGCTGACCCTATCAGACCCCTAGCTCTTTTCTAGGTGGGATTTTGTTTCCAGTTGAAGCTATACTGAACTGTTATGCCTTTATTTGATGTCTTCTTGTTTATGATTATTTTCTTTTGACGAAATCAGTCCGCTTTTGTTTATTTCCATTGTATGAATAAATACTTATTTTATTTGGCATCCTGACACTGTGTTGGACCTCCTTACTATCCACGTTTACACCCTGCATGAGGCTGGCAGGAGACAAATGGCAGCAGAGATTGGCTGCCAGATTCGGATCTATCCTTCCTCGAAACACAAATGGAAGGTGGAGAAGGGACTAAATCACAGGACGAGGTTGGTCTGGCAGCCAGGGTCGTTACGTCACAGGTACCAGGAAATGGGGGGGAGAGAGAAATGTTGGTGCAGGGTCCATGGAGCAGCAAGCAAGTGATGGTACTGTAATCCCATGGCAGGAACCCGAGTAGGAAACTCAAGGTTCCACTGCAAAGCAGAGACGGGGGGGAGTGATACTGCTCACACAGATATCCCAAGAGAGACCCAGAACAATTTGGAATCTTCACCTATGGAGAGGATTCAAATAAATGTCACAAATAGAGAAAAAGGCATTCCTCCTCCTGGAGGATCCAGACGATGGGCTGATACAGGTCCTGAGATCCGGTCTGAGAGCCCCCCCCGAAATTCAAAGCCCAGATATTCAGATTTTTACCAAGACTGAGCCGGCACAATGCAGGAATGCAGTGTGACTCAACTACTAGAAAGGGCATGGAGAGCAAGCCAGGCAGATGGTTTGTAGGGTGCACTCTGATAAAAAGAGTCCATCGCTTTAGCCTCGGAAGTGTACATCCTTATACATGTTTCAGGCAAAGATGTTTTGATCTCAGTTTTGGCTCCCCTCATGCTTTGGAGCATTTTTGGTTAAAGTATGGACAATTGAAGTCCCCCATGGTCCCCTTTGCTTGTATTCCATTGGCTAAACTTACCATAAAGAACGTGACTGTTATGTGTCAAAACAAGGAGGTACACATTGGAGACATCACATATTGGCTACAGAAACATTGTGATGTACTTGATAATCAGAGGCTGTGATTAACAGAGAATTTTTGGACTGGGGCATGGACTTTCGAGGTTAAACTACAGCAGACAGATGAAGCACAGTCCACCTGCAAACAACTTCTTTCTAGGGAAGGACAGAGGGTTTGTTATTATGCAGGACAACCCAAAGCCTGTCATAAGTGTGGGGCATGGACTCATTTGGCAAATGTCTTTGACAAACTAAAATGTGTTATCTGTAATGAGCTAGGTCACATCAGCCATCAATGCGAACTTGGCAAAATGCTGTACCTTTGTGAGAATTTGTCACAGTTTCCAGGGATGCCCATGGGCAGCACATAATAAAGCATGTAACATCAACCTTGATGAAATTATTAAGTGCAACAAACAAAGACAGGTCCTCCGAACCAAATGTCCCGAGATCCGCCCCTGAGCCCCAGAGAGCAGAGGAGCCATGTTCAGCTCCCACACCTGCCAAAAGGACCAAGGCACCTGGAGGTCTCGCATCCTCCTCAAAGGATATGCCCCCTCTCCACCAAAGTACAATTCCGGATACTGCTGGACCTCGAAATATGCAGGTGCCACAGGTATACAGGGGTACTGACCCAAGTGCAGATTTAGGCACTGCACCACTGAACATTGTCCCAGATGATGGTGTGGTACCGAGGACTGGAGAAAGGAGAATGTGATTCCCCTTCACAAAGTGGGACAAAGACAGAGGCAGGAAACTACAGACCTGTCAGTCTGACCTCTGTAGTAGGGAAAGTGATGGAGTCACTTCTGAAGGAAAGAATAGTTGAGTACCTAGGGCCAGTGGAGCACAGGACCCAAGCTGCATGGGTTCTAGCAGGAAGGTCATGTCGACGAATCTAATAGATTTCTTTGACTGGGTGACCAAAGTAGTAGACCAGGGAGGGGCTGTGGATATGGCCTACCTAGACTTTAGCAAGGCATTTGACACAGTCCCACACAAAGATTAATAGTCAAATTAACCAGCCTGGGAGTGGGACCTGGGGTGGTAGCCTGGGTAAAACATTGGCTGGACAACAGGACACAGAAGGTAATTGTAAATGGAGTCCACTCTGAAGAGGGGGTTACTAGTGGGGTACGCAGGAGTTCAGTATTGGGTCCAGTCCTTTTTAATGTCTTCATCAGTGACATTGCAGAGGGACTGGAAGGAAAAGTATGCCTTTTTGCAGATGACACAAAGATCTGCAACAGGGTTGATACACAAGGAGGCATGGAAAGGATGAAAAGGGACTTGGCAAGGTTGGAGGAATGGTCAGAAGTATGGCAGCTAGGATTCAATGCAAAGAAGTGCAAAATAATGCACCTGGGAAACAAGAACCCAGGGGAAGAATACACAATGAGTGAGGAGGTAGTAACAACAACAAAAAAGGAAAGGGACCTGGGGGTAATCATATCAGATGACCTTAAGGTTAGCAAGCAATGTGAGAAGGCAGTAGGGAGGGCTGGGGGTATACTGGGATGTATAGGGAGAGGCATCAGCAGCAGAAAACAGGAAGTTGTTATCCCTCTGTACAGACAGTTGGTGAGACCCCATCTGAATACTGTGTCCAGTTCTGGAGACCCCATCTCCGCAGGACATAGACAGGATAGAGGCGGTCAGGGAGGGCAGCTAAAATGGTGCAGGGTCTGCAAGAGAAGCTGTATGAGGAGAGACTAAAGGAGCTTAATAGTATACCCTTGAGGAAAGAAGGGAGGGGGGACATGATAGAAACTTTTAAGTACCTCAGTGGAATCAACAAAGTCAAGAGGTAGCATCTTTCAGAAAAAGAGACTTGCAAGAACAAGGGACACAATTTAAAGATAGAAGGAGGGCGGTTCAGGGGCAATGTGAAGTGTTATTTCACAGAGAGGGTAGTGGATGCATGGAACAGCCTTTCTGAGGAGGGTTGTGGGGTCTAAAACTGTGGGAGAATTCAAGAATGCATGGGACAGACATAAGGCAATTCTTGTGGGGGGTAGGAAGAAATAGGCTGTTGGTTAACTAGGAACTGCAGCCTATCCTGTAGGTAGGGAAATGGACAGACTAGATGGGCCTAGCAGTCCTTATCTACCGTCAAAGTCTATGTTTCTATGTTTCTATGATTTATCATCTACATCAGATGCAGAAGGAGGATACTTCCATCCTCCCCACCATGGAAAACCCCTCTACCCAGACAACGAAGTCTCAGAATTCAGAAAACCAATTCAGTGGATATGGAAATATCGAATTCCTATGACACACTTTCTAAAACTATTAGTGAAGGATTGGATATGGGGGATTTGGATTCTGATGCATCTTCCTCTAATACCTTTTCTCAAGAATAGGATGCAGAAGTACTGAGAAAAAAAGGAAAAAAGAAAATAAATGAGTTCTCCTTAATAAACTAACATATGCCTTTTCCTTAGCCACCATCAATGTGCATAGTATTATGTCTAGTACTAAACAACAAGCAGTGTTCTCTTTTCTGCATGATTCTCAGCTAGACATTATGTTTTACAGGAAACATGGTTTAATTCAAGTATTCTTTCAACACAAGCTAGAAAGGAATGGTGTGGGACCCTCTTATTAATCATTTGAGGAATGCGCTGCTGATGGGGTGGGAATACTATTTGCTGGTTCGACCTTTCTTTTCCAAAATTTAGTTGATCTGATTCCTGGCAGAATTTTAATGGTAGATGGCATTTGGCAAGGGTGGCCAAATAGGTCTGTGGTGGTTTATGCAGCACAAGTACAGCTATTAGGTTGAAATGACGGAGGACATACAGCCATACCTAGCAACATCTACAGGGCAGGTATATCTGGTGGAGGATTTTAATTGCAGTTTAAAGGGGGATAGAAGACTACAAGGTAAAAAATATATTGTGATTCATGGGCCCTGCAGGCATGTATTGATATGGCAGAACTAGTTGATTGCAGCACCAAAGCAGTTCCCCAGTTACTTACACGTATGTGCATAGCAAGTATACCACAAAAATTGATTATATTTTTCTGTCTAAATCTATGCAATTACAGAAAGCATCTATAATGCCTGTAAAATTTTCGGACCATGTAATGGTTACCAGTCTTGTGACTATGGACCCAGGTCCAAGGAAAAATGCATTTAGGTGGAAATTTAGCACACATAGTCTGTTTACACCTGATGTAAAAATAGAAATTTTAGAGGTTCTAATTGCAAGAGTATCAGAGTTATATTTATATGAAAATGTGTTACACTGGTGGTCACAACTAGATTGGACTTGGTAAAATGGTTACAGGCACATGGAAAGGAACTGTTAACTCTAAACGACTGAGATGTCTCACTTTACGTGATCAATTGTTTGTTTTATTTACAAAACCTTTGACAGAAGAAAGGACTATACTGCACAAATAGTAAGTGTAAAAGAAGAGTTGAAGAATTTACAATATGACAGAGCTGCTTCATTGCAGGTGGAGCTTAGTTCTGGAGTTCAGAAAACACCATACTCAAACCCATGTCAGGCCAGTAAGGACAGAAGATATAGGGCTCAGTTTTCTGCTTTGAGAGACGAGACAGGGGTCTTACGTTCAGACTCACAGAGGATACAAGGGGTAGTAAATCAACATCTATCAGTTAGTCAGTGACATGCTTCTGGATAAGGACAAAATGGTAGAATATTTGGGGAATATACAAGTGCCTCTGTTATCTAAGGAGCAAAATCTGACTCTGACTCAAGAACTTACAGTAGAGGAGGTCAGTGGGGTGATGAAACAACTGAAATTGGGTTCTACACTGGAGGAAGATGGACTTCCAAATGAATTTTATAAACTATTTCCTGAACTTATGCCACAGATTTTGGTATGGGTATATCACTATTTAGCACAGCTTTCAAATTTACCTGATATCTTTATGAAAGGTTTAGTTATGTATTTATTCAAGGCAGGTGATAGGGCGTCAATAGAAAACTGGCATCCCATCAGCCTTTAGAATTCTGATTTTAAAATTTGGACCTTTTGTTACAAGCACGACTAAAAGTAGCACCCACCCTTATACATCAGTACAGACTTGCCATATCTGGTAGGCGCATACAGACAAACTTATGTGTAATCAGGACGAGTTTCATTATGTACAAAAAATGTGCAGTGATATTTATTATCCCTAGATCAACAAAAGGCCTTCAACTAGGTAGATCATGCCTTCATGTTGCAGGTTTTAGCTAAGTATGGCATTCCTCCAGCACTCATCAGATGGATAAAATTATTATATGGAAATGCTGTTATATCCTCAGTTTAGATCACCGGGAGTATACAATTTAGGGTAGGTAGAGAGGTGCATCAGGGATGTCCATTGAGTCCCCTTCTATGTGTTTGTGTTAGATCCCTTACTTAGGAAGATTATGACTCAGCAGGACTTTCAGGGTATCTCGGAGAGCAGTCTGGTGATGAAGTGTTTGTGCCGACCTATGCAGATGATATTTCTATTTTGGAAAAAAATGAGACTAGTGCGAGGATTCTGTTACAAGAAATAGAGGACTATGGATTGATATCAGGAGCTAGGTTAAACCTTCAGAAAAGTAGAGGTTTACATTTAGGAGATCAGGCTAGGCAACTGGAAGAGGTGGAGGGAACTAGAGTCACCACTGAATCAATAACAATTTGGGAGTATACTATGGGGAAAAATAGTGCAGTGCAAAACTGGAAGAGGCCATCCAGCAGGGAGAACAAAAATTCAAGAGGTGGAAGAGCTGGCTTACATCCAAATTAAAAGGTATACACATTATCAAACAGTTTTTGTTACCAATTTTTATATATTAGTGTGGTTTCCACCCCAGTGGTTTTGGAAACAAGGATTTACAGGGCTTTTTTTTCCAGTTGTTGTGGGGGAGCCGTCTTAACCCGATTAAGAAAGAAATCACTTACCTGCTGAAGGCTAGAGGGGAGTGGGAATTGTAAACCCTATTTTTTTTTACTCTATTTTTTGGGTGACAAACCTAAAACCAGCGTTAATAATGAGAACCAGCCTGCCCCAGAAATGGCTGTGGTACTCCCATCGAGAAATCTTAGTCAGATGGGTAAACTTACCCATCAAATTAGTTGGGGTTACTAAAATTGAAGATTCCCTGAAAGCCACTTTTCAGAAACAATGGAAGTGGAAAATTATGAAATTAATGGTCATACAGAACACCAGGAAAGATCTCTATGACCAGAGCTTACAGAACATTAGGCCAGAGGAACTAGCCTTTAAATATTGTAGGGAGGGAGATAATGCCTTTGCTTATAGGCAATTAAATAATCCAAGAATACTTGGTCATATGTGGGCTACACAATGGTTAAGCACCCATGGTCGCTTAAATATTAGAGAAAATCATAAGCATAAAACCATTATGGATAGAAAGTGCTTATATCCAGACTGCATAGATGTAATTGAAACACAGGAACATTTTTTAATAGATTGCTCTTATACAGTGGGTTTGTGGTCATTTTTGGCCCAATAGAGAAAGATGCCATGGATGATTACCCTCATATATGAGGAATTGGCTTGGGGTATTTTCCAAGATCTATGGGGTAAATATAATTATGGATCTATTTACTGTTTTTTTTTTTTTGTTTGAAATATTATTTATGGCAAAGTCAATGCCAATTTATTTTGCTCATGATGTACTGTGTGTTTAGGACTATCTGTGAACAGGCCTTGTTGAAAGTGTATAGAAAGGATTTGAAATTACATCCTAGAGCATATGTGATGGTGTGGTGGAGGGGTTTACTTTTTTGAGAAAATATGATTAAAGAAAGGAGGGGGATTTTCTTTTTTTGTCTTTTTACTTTTTATTTTGCAGTGATCACCATGTTTTATTTTCATTTTAGGATCTTAAACTATATGTTTTTGGATATGTTTTTCAACTTTGTGGAAATATTTTGATTTTGACTTCCGTATCCTAAGTGTATGATTTCGTTATGTATTTATCATTAAAAACAACCCTACTTTTTTTGAGAAGTGCCATGGGATTTATTTATTTATTTATTTAGATCTTGGATACACACCTATGAGCTAGAAGCTCTTTTACATAAGTTCCACATCAATAGAGAAAACAAAGTACAGATAACACAGAGCATAATACAGAGAGCAATAAAAGAAAGCAAATTAAAAGACAAGAGAGGCACAATTACAGGTATCAACAGTGGCATCATCACGTTAATTTTGGGGGAGCTACAACCCTTCCAATCTAAGTGAAAGCCCTCCCAATCATTTTTGCAGCTGAAATATTACTGGTATTTTTAATTGTTTTCTGTTCACTTCTGCTGCTTCTGCTGAATCAAGCAAATAAAGGCAGAACTAGAACTGGCAAACTCAGCCAGTCTTTTTCTTTTTTAAATTCTAACTTATTATTGCAGCCTGGGGACCGCAGTGCTTCACAGCGCCACCACTATGGAGTGTACTTATGATGACACTGTGCCGCTGCCTGCCAATCAGTACTGTGAGCACTGCCCACAGCACAATTCGCGACCCTCCCATAATGGAGACAGCAATTGACCATCACCACCACCGTCGGAGTGGAGGACTGAACTCGTCGTCGCCAGCCAGGTGAGAGAGACAGAGAGGAGGAGACAAGAGAGCTCACAGATCTGAGGCGGGGAAGTTGAAAAACTTCAATCTGTCTGGGACTGTTGGCCGAAGCCTGAGCCAGGTACTGTACTGTTTGGGCTGCTTGGAAGAGGAGGACTGAGTCATGGGACTCGTTACAGTAGATTATGCTGGGAGTGGACCCACTCAAAAGGGAGAGTTGCATGCCTTGTCCCTCTCTGGTGAAGTTCAAGTCAGGGTAGATGAGTTAATAATATATAGCCAAGAGCCAGCAGTTTTTCTTGTGGTTGACATTTGAATTGATAAATTCTTAGTCCAGGTATAAATGGACACCTCAAAGTAAATAAAACCAGGATTAGATACTTTTGGGGGCAACTAGTGGTTGGGAGGGTGGGGAGGAAGTTATTTATGGCTTATGTGGGACTGCATTGCATTGTGAAGTTTCAATGAATACTGTGGGGCGGGTTTGTTGTGGGCGCCTGTCCCATGATGCTTGAGCTCAATTCAGTGCGCACAAGGTGTCTGGTGTGTGGACATGCCGGGCCCGGCCCGGCCCGGCTAGTACTAAGTGAACTGTTGGCTGCTTGGACAAGGAAGGAGAACTGAGACTGAGTAGGACTCGTGGGGAGTTGGGGACAATTCAAAATAAAAATTTATGGAACTACACTGTGTTCTTGTGAGTTAACAAAATAACATGAGTTGAGAGCTGTGTACTTTTTTTTTTAATTTTTACTGTTATTTTTCTGCCTGACTGAGACTAGTCTGAGAAATACAAGTCAGGAAGGGGATTGTATTTGTGTCTTGTGTGGGTTGAAAAGCTCTCACTCAGAGTGCCAGATATAACATTACTGTATTGTGTATTTTTTATTTTCCTCAGTTCACCTCATTTACTTCATTGAGTTGAGTACTGTAGTGAAGAGCTGACAGACAGCTCAAAGAAAATCACTTTGGTGGATTATGTTTTAGGCACTCAATATGCAATAAAAATAAGTTAACTAACAGCACTTTTTGTAAGTTTTCCTAAATTGTCTTACTCTGACCCTCAGGGGTGTGTGTAACTTGTGGGAAGGGAAGCTTAAAAAGCAAGATGTTACCAGTTCAGACACTGCAGCTGGTTAGATACAAACTGCCTAAGTACAATAACAGCTTTTTGTATGAGGTGAACAAGGGCAGGCAAGCAGGCTGTGAGCCAAACTAATCAATCTGATTATTTTGTTCTGCTGGTATAATAGTGTCTGGCTTGTGTCCTGTTTGCTCTAGGGTCCTGTAACCTTCCCAACAGATCTGCTGGGATAATGGTGTCTGGCTGCTCTCTTATTTGCTCTGGGGTTCTGTAACCTCCCAGCAAATCTACTGGGATAATAGTATCTTTCCATTGTCCCGGTGGTCCAGTAATCAAATTTTTCCACATGTAACATTAAATAGATGTTATGATAACCAGGCTTCTCAAACACATATTGAACCATTAAAATGCAGGAGAAGCCACCATTTGAAGATAAACATTTCAAAATTTTCTGGGGGGGCATGCCCCGAACCCGCTAGATTTGTTAGGATTTCGACTGGGGCATTAGCCCCCCAACTTATACCCTGGTGACCTTTTGGGTATCAAAGCACTATACAATGTAATGCCAGGCAAACAAAAATTATGTAAACACAACAAGTTGCTACTATGAAAATTAAGTTGCCAAAGGGCTTTGTCAGCAATGAGTGGGAGGGAATAGTATGGTAGGGTAGGGGAGAAAGTGGGGAAGAGTAGTGAGGAGGCATGAGCAGAGGGGAGGTCAGAGAGGAGTAGAGGGGAATGTAAGAGAATAAAAGAGAATACTTGAGAGAAAAAAAGAGGGGGTAAGGGCTCGTAGGGTTGGGGTGTGTTATGCTAGATAGAGATTAGTTGGTCGTGACAAGAGATTTAGAGGAAACAGTCACAGCTGGTGCTAGCTACTAACTGAAGCCTGAGTTTGTGTCTAAAGGTGCCCAAGGTAGCTAAAGAAGAGACATCCCTGGGAAGAGAGTTAAGCCATAGTGGAGCTCTATAGGCAAATGACCTTTGCCCTAGGGTCGTCCGCCAGCGAGGGATCGAGAAGATCTGGTTGTCAGTGCCTCTTGTACAATGGGGGAAGCAGAAAGGGCTAAGGATTTTCTGGACCCCATGGGGCATAAGGCCAAGGCTAACCTTTTTTGCAATGAGGCAGGTGTGATACATGATTCTTTCTCTTAGTTGAAGCCAATTTGCCTGAGCATAAAAGTCACACGTGTGTCAGATGTGCAGCCCTAGTGAGAAGCCTGCAGGCCTTGTTGAGTGCTGTAGCAATGCATCAAAGGGATGTGTTGGTGGCAAAGCCATAGATAACCAGCCGTAATCTATAATGGAGATGATGGAGCTGTGGATAGCTAGGTTGAGTGTGTCAGGTGTCAGATTCCGCTTATGCCTATACAGTAAGCTGATACAAGTGTTAACAGCCTTGACAATCTTTTCTATATGGTGAGAGTAGGGCAATTGCTGTCTATGGTGAATCCAAGGTATTTGAATTCTTGTACCAGCTCAGGGGTGCCTGCATTGTTACAGATCACCAGGGGGTAAAAATTATGCTTGTTTGAGGGGCTATCAAAGGTATAATCTTAGTCTTCTTACATTTAAGATAAGCTGTGATTCTAAACCAGTTCTCTACATTTGTGAAGCTACGTTGCAATTGGTTTTCAAGATGCTTGAGGTCAGGGTTACTAGTGAGGATAACTGCATCATCGTCGTATAGCAGGATGGGATCATGTCAAGAGCTTGTTTAGGAATATGCTGAACAAGAGTGGCGCAGGATGGATCCTTGTGGGACACCCGAGGCATACTGACTGACTATCTGAGAGGATATCACCAATCTTCACCGGTTGGGAACGGTTGGTAGGTAACTAATGAACCAACCAATGGTTTCCTTTGATAGCCCGATGGTGGATAGTTGATCAATCAGCATGTTATGATTAACTATATCAAAGGCTTTGTAAGCTCTATGAAGGCTGCACCAACTACCTGGCCTTGGTTGAGGGAACTGTGGATAAAGTCAGTGAATTCAAGAAGAACCATGGTAGTGCTATGCCCTTTCCTGAACCCATGTTGTTGAGGGCATTGCAGCTGATATTTTTTGAGATAATTGACCAGCTGGTCTGCCACTATTCGCTCGAGGGCTTTGGAGAGTGGAGGAAGAATGGAAATAGGTTGGTAGTTCCCAGGATTGGACCTATCACCACTTTTGTGAACAGGGGTAATTAATGCAGATATCCATTTTGAGGGAATTGTGACAGAGAGGTGATAAATTAAGAATCATAGTGAGAGGTGTCAGAATTGAATTCAGAGTAAGGGTGATGAGTTTAAGATCTAGGGTGTCCCCCTAAATCTGGATTTGCCAAGCACCTTATATATATGTATTTTTCTGGCTTCATGTTTAATGATGGCCTTAAAGTAAAATGGGTGGACCTGAGGCTGGTTGAGTACCCATGGTTATCCGATATGGGAAACAATCAAAGAAGTCAGGGGAGGACATTACTGAGGTCAGAGAATGCATTGTTAAAAGTATTGGCAATAGCTCTGGGGTCTTGCATTGGGACACTATCTATAATTAACATAGAGGGTGCTGTGTTGGCATCTTTTCCAGTGAGTTCCTTAACATTATTCAGAACTTTCTTCCATTGATCCAGGAGATAGTGAGGCATCCCTACAGCAACATTTTTTCTGAGTGGACTGCATGGGTGCATTCATTCCTCGCTTTTATAAGCCTGTATATCTACTAGTCTGCCCATGGCCTCGCTCATTGCCACAGATGATCCCTCATTTTCATGAGGTCAAGAGAGTCCCAGTGTAATCAAGGGTTACTGGAACCCTCCTTTTTTTGAAGGAGCATGAGTGTCACAGGCTGCATTGAAATGGGTAATGAAATAATCAAGTGAAGAGTCAACATCACCAGCTGAGTTAATTTACGACCAGTCTTGTTGCTGTAGCTGTGATTTTAATGGCTCTAGGTGGCCATGGATTAAGACTCTACTTGTTATTGTTTTGGAGGAGGCTTAATGACTTTGTTCCACAAAAACAGATGATGGGAAGTGGTCACTGACAGTGTCAGTGAGGACAGATATCACGAATATACATTCAGGAGTGGTTAATGAGGACCCAGTCTAGTAAAGTACTTATCCCTGTCCTATAATTCATTCTGGTAGGGAACTGAACAAGTTGGGTGAAGTGAGCAGCAGTGATTGCATCTTTGAATGAGTGAGCTTCAGGGAAGAGCCAGTTGGCGTTGAAGTCTCCCAGCATTATAACTTCAGAGTTAGGGGGCAGGCAACGTAGGCAGTCTAGGATTGAGCTTAGGCCAGAGACACTCTGCTTTGGTGGGATGTAGATTGAAATTATGGTGAGGGCTTTGTTATGCGTGCCAAGCAGTACCTTGGTGGCAAGAACCTGAGTATCATTCCCAGTGCTGGCCAAGGGCAAGGTGAGGCCCTTAAGAGTGTCTTTGAAATATATTGCACAGCTCCCTCCTCTTTTAGGTAGCTCATCCTGTCTAAATACAGAGTAACCAGGAAGGGAGATAGTGGTATCAAGATTTTGGGTGACAGCCAGGTTTCCACAACCCAAAGAATATCAGGGTTGTGCAGTGTGACCAGAATTGAAAGTTATCAAATTTAGAGAAGACTGCAGATGTTAATAGACGCCAGCTTGAGTCCTCCTTCATTCTTGATATTCATGTGTGGGTTTAATGGTAGGCCAGGTTGGGGTGTGTATGTTGCCAGAGAGGACTAAAACGTAATATACGAACATACAAACTACGAATCTGTCAGCAGAAACAGGCCTCATGGTCTATCAAGTCTGCTCGAATGTGCAGCTAGCTCCTACATTGCAGCTGCCCCCAGCTCCCCTCACATTTACCCCACCATATCCATCCCTTTAAATTGCCCACCATCTACAGGATACCACTTCCTTGGGCTGAAGCATTCCACTTAGCCACCACCCTCTCTGTGAATAAAATGTCTCCTCATCTCTCTCTATATCTTCCCGCTCCAATCAAAACCATGCCCTCATGCCCTCCCCTCCTGAACCTAAATACCCGTATGTACGGTCCCATTTATCCCTGTCATGTATTTAAAGGTTTCAACCATATCCCCATACCTTCTCTCTCCAGTGATTACATATTCAGCTCCCTTAGCCTGTCCTCGTAGGGTCTGTCCTCCAAACCCTGGATCATCTTTGTTGCCCTGCACTGTACCCCTCCAATAATCTGACATTCTTCTTCAGAAACAGGTGCCAGAACTGCATGCAGTACTCTAGGTGTGGTCTGATCAGTGACCTGTACAAAGGCAAGATCACCTCCCTCCTCCTGGAGGAGATTCTCTCATAATACACCCCAGCATCTTGTTGGCTTTATATGCCATCTTCCTGCATTGAGTTGAGCTGTTCAGTAGTAACATCAGTCGCAGTCTTCTAAGGTAATCCTTCAGTTGTTTTTATTTCTTTATGTTCCCTTCTCTGTGAGGGTCCAATTTATGTATTTGGATGGTGGTAGAGAAGCTGGGATCATTAAGTTGGCATGGATAGATACATAGGAGTCCACCTGAACAACCATCAGAACAGGCTGACGGGACCTAAATTTAATGTCTCATCCATGTTTGTCAAATTATGTCTTGTTTGTATATGACTTGTCTGTAATAATCTGAATATCAGGACAACTTTGTAAACGGGGCTCTTAGTCCTAAAAGTTACATCCTGTTGAAAAATAAAGGTTTTTATCTATCCATCCATAAGTAGAGTGAGTGGAGCCGTGATGAAATAACATGCCCAGTATCATCCTCATGGTGAGGCATTGGGTGGCTTATAGAAGATATGGAGTGCAGCAATGTGTGGAGCAGGAGGTAGCTGCAGTCTCTCTGTGCCCAGAATCATCTGCAGGGTGGAGGCATCAGGTGGCTGCAACCCACACAAGTGATCATGAAGTGTAATCATGTAAGATCAGTAATTTTACTAAATCTCATAACCCAAAACTACAGAAGAAAAGGGGCAAACTGGGGCTTGCCAGCAACCAAAAGCAAAACAGAAAGAACATACAGGTTTCCTGGACGGTTAGCGGGAGGGATTAGGCAACCAGCAACTAGCCAAGAAAAGGGAAATTGTTTACCAAGCAAAGGCACACTATGAGGAAGCTTTTTTCCCAGGTACATCCAGGAGCACACGGACTTAAGTGACTTGCTCAGGTCACACACACAAGTGGGGGCTGTGGGATTCAAACCAGGTCTCCAGGTTTGCAATTCAGTGCCCTAAGCCACAGCACTATACTGCCAACCAAAGAAAAGCAGGCTGCCAAATCTAAAAATTCAGCAACGTGGGGGGTCCAGGAGATCACAACACACACATTGTATTCTGGTGCACATATATCCACCATAAGGATCGGAAGACTAAAGCGTAACATCAACATTGTGAACAAGACTTACTAAATTGCAAACTGTTGACACAGAGCCAAAGGGTATGTGACCAGCTTGGAGAGCTACACAATTGAAAGTGAAGAAGATCCAGAGTGGAATGGAGACAGGATCAGACTGAAGTTACAAATTGTGCATCAGCCTAGCAGGGACATATCCTATAACCATGTATGATGACGAGTGCTGTAAAATTTGTGATTGATAAATACTGTTCAGATTTTTTGGTAACTTTCATCTCAGATCTCAGTTCATAGAAAATTTCACATCCTAAAGTCAAACGTTTCAGAAAAAGCCTTTCCCTATTAGTCTCTTGCCATCTAGAACTTACTACTGGACTTGTAAAAAAAAAATCAATGACTTAACTCATTTCAGTACACTTTATAGTCACACATACCACGCCATCTGCTTCCACAAACTATTGCTTGTTGACCTTACTTTATTGCCTGTCTTGTTTTCTTTTTTCATGCTGACCTATTAAGTATCCTCCCCAGCAGAAGAGGAAGATTTATGGATCGCTGAACATACAACGAAGATTTTTGTGACATGATTATGGTACTTTTGTGGCCAATTACCTTCCCTGTCCCAGCAATGAACTGCGTTCCACCACCCCCCCCCCACACACACACACACTCGCAGACCATTGGTTAATTTAACAAGCATTTGTCAATGCTGAACATTTGATGCTTGTTAAACAATTTTTTTTTTAATTTTGACCCCAAGTTTGAATATACTTGTTAGGATTCGCCTTATAGACATGATATGTACTATTTCCAGTAATCCATTAATACACCCTACATCTTGATTTCTGAAGCATCTATTGGTCAGCTTGAATTGCTAAATAAATATATTGTCAGTTGTAGATGTTTAAATCAAAAGGTTTGTGTTCTTGAACTTCATAAATATACAGTATAGTATATTTTCTAAAATCTAAAACATCCTACTCATGCAGTGCTAACTAGATTTGATTTAGTGATATGCTTCCAGTCAATAGTAAATGTACCTAGTTGTAAAACACTTGTCAAAAGATAAATATACAAAAATATCTTCACTGCATCATTCAAAAGTTTGTGTGTTATTTTGTTTTACAATTTTGGGACATGAACGGCACATTGATCAGATACTCACTTCCATGTGCATCCTGGTAGCAAAGGGAGGTTAGGTGACTTTCTAAGGGTTACAGGGTATGCAAGTGGGGGCTGTGGAAATCAAACACAGGTCTGTTGAATGTAAGAAGCTCAGTCATAGCTCAGCATTCTAACTCCTAGGCTATACTGCTAACCCTAATTTTGTAATGCACTTTTGTTTTACTCTGGCTACAATGACTTTTGTTTATTTGAAGCAAATGTGTAAATATATTTTATTTGTTTTTCAAATGAGTTAGGCCATGTTTTTTATTGCAGTCTTTGCATGTGAGCATGTAAGTGGTAGAATGTCCAGGAGTACCACGGTCTCCAACCCCTAAGAACCACATTCAAGTCTTGAATCAGCATATCCATCCTGAATCTATAAGTGTTTGAATCAAAATCCAGTCAGAATGAAGTTACAGTGCCCACACAAAGAAAACCGTAGCTTTCCACTTACAAAAACCTGTGTAATTAATTGGCACATTATTTAAAACGGCAGTATTTGTAATTGTGACACTTTTCATCATATAATTTTGTAGCAAAATGTATGTCTGAAAATCTTTGATTAATAATTATCTTTTTAATTTCCACAGATATTTAAAACACAGCTTTGATACTATTTTTTATAATTGATAACTCAAGTATTTAAACATAGTTGCCACTTGCAATAGTACAAAATCTCCTCCATTGAGGTTAGCAGTGCACCCACTGCCTCTGCCTGACATACACAGGACACCAACTGCCCTACATTGTCTAACAATGGCCATCCACAAGCAGTTCCATCCTGGTGCCACCACCGTGTATAACGGTGGCAAAGGTGGCCTTTATTAGACTAGCCTAACATTACCTATTTTATTGTCCTTTAAAGATATTTCCTTCAATTGCTCAATGTGTTGCATTTAAAATACAGACCTTCATCTCCCTCCCTCTATACAATGAGAGCAGCACAGCACTTATTAACTCGAGAATCAATCACTCCCCTCTTACTGCTGCTGATGTTTTTTAGTTCTGGTGGTGTCTGCATCTGGTTTAGACAACAGCACACCAGACCACTGGTGCATCCTCTGTCTTCCGGGACCCGTTCTAACTCTAGTCATGTCGGTGGTTGACCACCCCTTCTGCCCTTGACTCCTTCAGGCAGTGCACAGTCAAGCAATTGACACTTCACCACATTGTCTGTCAGTGGTGGATTAAAAAAAAATTAATTCAGACTCCTACTAGAGTTTAGAATGGGTTACAGAATGGACAACACACAGCCAACTAAAGTCCAATTAAACACAGAGTCAGCTGTCAGACACATCTCTCAGCCTGCAGCCCTGACACTTCCTTTGAATTTCTGACATAGTGAGAGCATCACTACTCATCCCCACCTGTGGCCACTGCCACCAAAATGGACTACCTCCTCATACGCGGCTGCGCTATGCCTGCCACCTGAATGGAAATTGTTAGGCTACTATGTCAGCGGGAGTGGGGGTGAAGAGGGACACTCACTGACACTGCATCAATTAAACATACATGCTGAATTGTTATTGGCTACTACTGAATGTATATAGGTCAACATACACATAGCAACACCAGATCCTGAAAAATAAATTTAAGACATGGGCGGCAGGGTCAGCAGAACCAAGCAAGGGACGGGTCCAGCAGAAACTGTTGCGATTTACAAGTCTGACCACCTAAACCCCCCAACAAACCACTAGATTTTTCCTGTAACATCTTTTTGCATGACAAACAGATTTGGAAATTTTATTTTATGTTGAAATTGACTGTGTTTTTAAGTGGCGCTACCTTGCAGATGGACAAAGGATGGGGAATGGGGTGTCTGCCTGTAATCACAATTTGCAAGTCTGACCACCTAACCTCCCAACAGACCACTACATTTTTCCAGTAATATCTTTTTGCATGACAAAACAGATTTGGAAATGTCATTTTTTATGTTAAAATTGACTGCTTTTAAGTAGTGATACCTTGCAGATGGACAAAGGATGGGGAATGGGGTATCTGATCGTGACTGCTCTAGTTCATTTGTGACATTTTACAAAGGCAGTTACAACCTAAGACACAAAAGCACATACGTAACCATTTAAAGTTACAGAGGATACTGTGCAGCGGTACCAAAGTGGAGCCACTCAAGCATTCTCTGTATTTCTGCTCTTCCTAATAAGCACCCCTTGCACTGACAACCATCTCTTTGAAGTCCTTGTGGACAGTTCAAGTGTGAGAGAAACCAGGAGAGGATAGGGGTGGGGGAGAGAGAGAGAGAGAGAGATCTTAGGCTGCTCTTGTTCACAGCCGATCCGATCAGCTGCTTGCTGAGCTGACCAGCTCCATGTAAATCAAAGGACCAAAGCCCTCACCCATTAGATCGGCTTGGTCCTTTGAAGTGCACAGAGTTTCAGCCCTCCAAGCAGAGTTGCATCATGACCAGAGTGTGTGGTCATTGGTGTACACTGCTGAGCTCCTGCTATTCTGAATTGCAATGGGCTCAGCAGTGACATCCCCCCCACAAGACATCCATTTCACTCATCCCAAAACATTTGGTGCACAAGTGCATCAAACATAAAAATGGCTATTGGCTGGCATATCATGGGTTCCATGGCCTGTTAAACCTCCTGATGCATGCCCTCTAGTCAGCCTCTCTGGGACTATAGAAATTCCTGGTTCATTGGAGTTTGAGTGAGTAAGCCAGGACAGAGGAGAACCCACTACCTGGTGGTGCAGTAGTGACTGGTTCCTCAGCAGTGCCATCCCAACACAGGCATAAGAGCCACAATTTCAGCAGCTGTGATGAGGGCTGCTATCTCTGGAAAGAGCATAGTAAGGAAAGGACAGCTGGGTGAGAAAGAGTTACAGTCAATGACAGAGTGGTGAGAGCAAAAGTTATTACATCTGCCCAACCTGAGCAGTGCAAGAAATCTCAGTCAGGCATTGTGTAAGGTGGCTGAAGAGCCACAAATCCCACCTAGTCAGGGTAAGATTGGATAGGCGCTTGGTGGAGTGCAGTTGGGGGGAGGTTCCTTTCAATCAATGTGGGTATAAAAAGGTACAATTTTAGAATGAGCCACCTAGTCAGGGCAGATTCAAGAGACACTCATCTGAGCACTGCAGCCAGCAAGGCAGTGAAGAGGAGATGGTGTCCATCCAACAGACATCACCACTGACTGAACTGTGGTGAGACTACAGCATCCACCAGTTGCCATAAAGCCACAGACTCTGGCGGCCAGCACCTCCAATTGTAGCAGAAGGTGAAAAATGAAGTTAGACCCTTTTTCCAGGAAGGTCTTCAGGGTTGACTCAGTGTCCCCATTTGAAAAAATCTAATAAGTGGGGCAGAATCACTGAGCAGCCTGCAGTACAACAGATCCAATGCCAGAGGGCCAGTGAGTGAGCAGTTCAGTGTGAGAGGTCTGTTAAACTTGAGGTCTATAGCCAGAGGTCCCATGAGTCCTGATGCCCCCCCACCACAAGCCTTTTGAGACTGGAAATCAAGTACCAAAAGACCAGTGAGCCCAGGTGTCCCATGCCAGAGGTCTAATGATCCTGAGGTCTAGTTGCACATCTCCAATGACCTCAAAGATCCAGTGCCAGAGGTCCAGTAATCCCAGGAGTCCAGCACCAGTGGTCTAGTGACCCTGTGATTCAATGCCAGAGGTCCACTGAGTGCAAAGGTTCAGCAGCAGAAGTCACTTGTGCCCAAAGTCCAGAAGTCCTACTCCAGAGGTCAGGACCAGAATAGCAAGAACCATTGTACAGTATCAAGAAACAACCATCTTCAGTGGCCAGAAAAGGGCCAGAGTTGTAGCAGTTTACCCACAGTGCAGACACTGTGAATTATGGGACCAAGAGACACTCATTTTGAGGACCAGAAGAGCACAGATGACATAGCAGTGTGCTTTATTACAGACACTGTGGATTATGGGACCAAAAGCTAGCCATCTTGGGTGACCAGAAGAGGTATGATGCTGAAGCAGCATGCCCCAACACAAACACTGTAAACTTTGGACCAAGAGATGCTTATTTTGAGAAGTCAGAAGATGGTTGATAGCATAGCAGTATGCCCCAGTGCAGACTAGGGCTGGGAGAAGTCAGTGAAGTTCTGATCCTTATTAAATAAGAACTGGAACATGATGGGGTTCTGATTTTGTTCTGATTATTTATAAATATTTGACAAAAATGTGATAAAATGTATAAAAGTGGCCCAAATCAGCCATATTTAACACAGAGGTCCAAAGGAAATAATTTAATGCATTATTTGTACAAAATGAAAGTAAAACTGTTGAATAAAAGCAATCACTATTAGCTCTTTCATGGCTGGTCTATACTGCTGGCATATCCTTCTTGGGCCTGTGATGTGAGTGTGCTGGGAGAGAGAGAGATGGAGAGAGAGACAGATCGATACAAGTACCTATATTATACCACCAAGCAATACCAAGCACTGCAGGCTGCTAAGATATTTTTTATTAATGCTGTTGTGTGGGTATTATTTTGATGGACATTCCAGTCAGAGCAAACCAGGCCAAAGAAATGGATATAATGAATGATGAAATGAGCAGCAGTAAGAGCCCACCCACCCTAACCATGTGAATGATGCAACTGCATCACATGTCCCGGTGTACTGAGAACTGTACACTATCTGATCCAACAGGTGGTAATATCTTCTATGACTACTTCTACTGATCAATACGCTGAATACATTTATTAAACAAAGAAATAAAAGCCATGCAAATCACCACCTAGGCAGCCAGTCACATCATATCAGTTAAGTGCAGTGTAGTCATAAAATAAAGGTTGCCACTGTCACCTGAAGACCTGATGCCACACAGTTATATCCTTCCTAGTTCCACAGTTGCTGCCAGCCAGTGCCAAGTAATTTAAGTATGTAAAATATAATAATCTCAGCCCAGTTACTGTAAGTGAGATGTAGTGTTACAGCCAGGCTAGCATACCATGCACACACAATAAAGAAATTAATTTAGTAACATTTTTCTCTGAAGTAATTGTAGCCAAATACAGTATGACTGATGTCAGAAATATATTATACAAAGAGCATTCCATTTCAGGGTTCAAGTTTCTGCTAAACCATCTGTTGTATGAAAATTAAAACAGTAATACTACAGTTAAGTTGGTAGTAAAATAATATTTTTTTAATCAATTGTTGAGGACAAAAATGTGACAAGTAGTAGTAGTGAGGACAAAAAGTGACAAGTAGTAGTAGTAGTGAGGACAAAAAGTAACAAGTAGTAGTAGTGAGGACAAAAAGTAACAAGTAGTAGTAGTGAGGACAAAAAGTAACAAGTAGTAGTAGTAAGGACAAAAAGTGACAAGTAAGTAGTGGTAGTGAGGACAAAAAGTGACAAGTAGTAGTAGTAAGGACAAAAAGTGACAAGTAGTAGTGAGCACAAAAAGTGACAAGTAGTAGTAGTAAGGACAAAAAGTGACACGTAGTCATAGTAGTGAGAACAAAATGTAACAAGTAGTAGTAAGGCAAAGCAATTGGCAAGGCAAGTAGCAGTAGTAAAGACAAGAAGTGACAAATAGTAGTATGGACAAAAAGTGACAAGTAATAGTAGTGAAAACAAAAAGTGACAAGTAGTAGTAGTGAGGACAAAAAGTGACAAGTAGTAGTAAGGCAAAGCAATTGGCAAAACAAGTAGTAGTAGTAAAGACAAAATGTGACAAGTAGTAGTAGTAGTGAGGACTAAAAGTGATAGTAGTAGTAGATGTGAGGACAAAAAGTGACAAGTAGTAGTAGCAGAAGACAGCAGTACCTTACCTTTCAGATCAGATAGTGGTACCTACTACCACCAAGTAAGTCTGTGACATGAAATGCAGTTGCTTATTGTATTTGGACTCTGAACCCACTGATGTTATTTTTTGTGTATCTATGCTCATTGTAATCATTCAAGTAATTCTGGCCTGACCTAGTCTGTCCTCCTGACCTGACTTGTTGCAATTAATTGTTGTCTCATGTAGTACAGCCTATTCACAAAAGATTTTCACCACAGGCACAACTTCTTGAAAGTGTTTTGCGGATAAGGCCTGCTCAGACTAGTCAGTGTACATTTCATTCAGGTATCATGTTTGAAATTAAAATGAGGAATGTTGACATTCAGAAATGTCAAGCGCCCAGAATTTTCTGGTATCAAACAGGATCATGTGTCAGTAATGATGTTACCAGCTGAACTAAATAATCATTCTGAACAGACACTAGTCGGAGGGCAATTCATGTACAAATCAAATCATATTATACAGTATACATGAACACATGGGTTCAAATTAGAACTGGAACCCTAGGGCAACTTTCATCAAAAATTTGCATGAACAAAGGGATACGACAAGGCTGTCTTATGGCCCCTGTTCTCTTTTATATCTATATAGACAACTTACTGCACCAATTGCTGGTTACTCAATCAGATTCACCAATAATTGGCACTAAGCATTGTGCAGTACTAGCTTATGATGATGACCTTGCAATCATAGCTTTGTCTCAGTTACGTCTTCAAAAAAAGCTAGACATATTAAATAACTTTGCTCAGTCTCGTGGTTTACAAATCAATGAAAAGAAGAGTCAAGTGATGATATTTGGATCAAGAAACTGAGCTAAGGTTTGGTGGGTAGGAAATAAAAAAATAGATACAGTTGGTTCACTTGAGAACATAAGCAGGAGGCTGGTAAGGACAGAGGTCTGGGTTTATATTCTGTTTTAACTGAAATATTTGAAAAGTTTTGTACGTGAAATTAGTTCTGTGTGTTAAAAATTACTACTTTGAGTTAGAACTGTTACTTGGGCTGTGATATTGTAACTTTTGGGGCTTGGGAACACTTGTTTGGCAGTGATAATTAGAGTGAAATTTAAAGGTGATGTTTGCCTGGTGTAGGGGAGGGAAATTAACAAGAATCACCTTGTCTTTCATTGTTCACTTGGGAACATAAGCAGTAGACTGGTAAGGACAGAGGTCTGGGTTTTTATTCTGTTTTAACTGAAATATTTGAAAAGTTTTGTACGTGAAATTAGTTCTGTGTGTTAAAAATTACTACTTTGAGTTAGAACTGTTACTTGGGCTGTGATATTGTAACTTTTGGGGCTTGGGAATACTTGTTTGGCAGTGATAATTAGAGTGAAATTTAAATGTGATGTTTGCCTGGGGTTAGGGAAGGAAATTAACAAGAATCACCTTGTTTTCATTGTTCACTTGGGAACATAAGCAGGAGGCTGGTAAGGACAGAGGTCTGGGTTTATATTCTGTTTTAACTGAAATATTTGAAAAGTTTTGTACATGAAATTAGTTCTGTGTGTTAAAAATTACTACTTTGAGTTAGAACTGTTACTTGGGCTGTGATATTGTAACTTTTGGGGCTTGGGAACACTTGTTTGGCAGTGATAATTAGAGTGAAATTTAAATGTGATGTTTGCCTGGGGTTGGGAGGGAAATTAACAAGAATCACCTTGTCTTTCATTGTTCACTTGGGAACATAAGCAGGAGGCTGGTAAGGACAGAGGTCTGGGTTTATATTCTGTTTTAACTGAAATATTTGAAAAGTTTTGTATGTGAAATTAGTTCTGTGTGTTAAAAATTACTACTTTGAGTTAGAATTGTTACTTGAGCTGTAATATTGTAACTTTTGGGGCTTGGGAACACTTGTTTGGCAGTGATAATTAGAGTGAAATTTAAATGTGATGTTTGCCTGGTGCTGGTAAGAGCCCTCCCACCCACCCTGTTTTGTAGGCTTTCTTAAATACTGAAAAGCCACTGGGTGTTGGGATTCAAGGGCTGTATATTTCTGTTAGGGACTGAAATTTGAAGCAACAGGAACTGGTGGGCCTGTGACATCATACGGTACCTGATGTCTGCATACACACACTGTTAGTGGGATTGGACACACACTGGACTGTGTGTGTTTGTGAGACTTGGGAACTTTATTGGTGGGGATGAAATTGGGTTTGTAAATAACTGCAGTCAGTATAGAGAAAAACTGTATTCCAGGGGGAAGGGGCTGAGAAAAGGGGTGTGTGCCATTATAAACAGAGGGGGACAGACAGGGTGGCCATATTCCACCATGGCAGGCATCTTCGGAAGGGTTGTGGGCTGCACAGGCTGTGGGATGGCAATAATTCTCAATTGGGCCCAGAGAGACGGAGGCTGCCCACTCTGTAGACAGCTATCTTGTATCAGGAGTGAAGTATATTGGTTAAGGAGTAAGCTGGGGGAGTTGGGGGGTGTCCTAGGATAAGGGGTGTGGATATGGGCAGCAGAAGGGTGGGGCTGAGGGAGACTGGGGCAACGCCTGAAATTACAGGACGTTATGTTACAGCAAGCAGGAGGGGGGATATTAGGGACAAAGGACCCTTTGATAGGGATGTTGACACTAAGGGGAAAGCGTACGGGGTGAACATTATGAATACAAAGAGAGTGGAGGGGGAAGAGTCAGAAGGGGCTGTTGTGGGGAAGCCTAGTAGAGCAGACATTGAGAAGGGAGGGGCTGTTGTGGGGAAGCCTAAAACAGCAGACTGTGGGAAGGGAGCTCCTAAGGAGAACAGAGCAAGAGGGGAGGAAGAGGGGCAGTTTAGAGGTGCAGTCAGGGGAAACTCGGGTTACTTGAGGGAGGCTGACATACAGTGTCACAATAAATTTGAGCTACTAAGCAACCCTAGGGGAGAGGGGTTGGTGGAAATGAGGAAACTGATACAGAGGCCGGGAGGGAGTCGGATACCCATAGGGCATCACGAGACCGCAATGGAAAGGATAGAAATAGTCCCAGAGGGAGAAGGGGAAACATAAATGTTAAGCTGATGGGGAGATGCAACATATTGCAGACATGAGGGAGGAGAGCATGACTGGAGATAAACTGGGAGGCAAGGAGGTGGGGGAATGGCCCCCCTTCAGCAGGGGGGTCAGTACCAAAGATGGGGCTTTAGCTAAAGGGGACCCACAGAGAGCCTCTGGAGGTAGGGGTACTATTACAAGGGGGGAGTATAGTGGTGTGGGGGAAGGGGAAACCATCAGGACCAGGATAAATGGTTCGGATAAGAGAGGTTAAAGGGACACCTATTCAGAGGGGGTCTGAGTTAAGTGGGCAAAATAACGAGGGAGGCAGAAAGGGGAGGGTGACAAGGGGGTCTCTAATAAGGCAGGAAGACTCCCATAGAATTGAGATAATGAATAAAGGGGGGGATGGAGGGCTGAGAGTGCATAGTGGAGGTAACCATAAGGATGATGACGGTGTTAAGGTTCTGTTATTGGGAGACTCGATGATTAGGGGTATACAGTGGGAGGGACAGGGGGGTGGATGCCATAGCCAGGTGACGGTAGTTAGTATCTCTGGGCTGACAGTGCACAGAGCAAAGTTCATGGTGTATGGACTGGTTAGGGATTGTGTAGGGAAACTGGATTTCCTGGTTCATTTGGGAACTAACGATCTAGAGGGAAATAGCGTTTTGGAAATCCAAGCAAGGTTCCAAGAACTTGCCAGAGTCTGTCAGGATAATGGATGCAACATTTCCTTTTCGGATATATTGCCAGTACCAAAGGCCTCAGTGGAGAAAAAAATGAAGATCACAGAGGTTAATAACTGGCTCAGGAAGTGGGGTGAAGAGAGTGGGTTGGGGGTGTTAAGGAACTGGAAAGGAGTTTGGGAGGATAAGGGACTGTATGCCAAGGACAGGCTTCATCTTGCCCCATTAGGGAAGGAAGTCCTTAAACAGGGGATGGCTGACTACATTCAAGAAAGGTGGGGTTTAAACTTGTGGGGGGAGGGATCAGGGAGGGGCTGACCAGAAGCCCTCTCCTCCAGATGAGGGGAGCAGCCTTCAAACCCAAGGGGGGGAAACAGACTGGGGTGGAGGTTTCAGGAGGAGCAGAGGGAGGATGGAAGTATAAGGAACCTGGGTGGGGTTTGACAAAGGGGTCATGGATAAGGGGTGGGGTTGGTGTTAGTAAATGCAGGAGCTTGGGAAACAAGTTGCCAGAGTTCCAGGCCATGCTGTTCGGGGGTGGATGTGGCAGCGGTCACGGCGTGGACCAACAAAAACCATGACTGGGACCTAAACATGCGGGTACACTATGCTTAGGAAGGATAGAAAGGAGGGCAGAGGGTGGAGTGGCTATGTTCATTAGGGATGACATAGAAATTGCTAGGGTAGAAGAGGCAGAGGAAATGGGAGGCCTTATGGGTCACCCACGATCCCCAGCAGGAGATAAGGTCAAGCTGGGTGTAGTATATAGGCCCCCAGGATGGATGATGTTCTGGAGGATGGTTTGCTGGACAACATCATTGCCCAGTGTGGACCAAAAGGGGAAGGAGTGGTGTTGATGGGGGACCTTAATATGCCAGGTACAAACTGGGGAACCATGTCCTCTAAGGTGGCCAAGGAGCAGAGGCTGCTGGGCGGCTTCCAGGATGTGTTCTTAACACAGCATGTGATGGAGCCCACAAGGGAGGGGCATGTCCTGGACGTGGTTCTGGCAGATGGGGATCTGGTAAGGGACCTGGTTGTAGAGGATCCCTGACTGGGAGCGACCACAATACTGTCTGGTTTCAAATAAGCATGGGGAGGATGAGATCTAGGACACTGGCAGTGGACTTCAGAGAGCAGACTTTGTGGGCATGGGAAATATTCTCAGGGATCACTTGAAGGGATTACATCAATGACAAATGTGGAAGGAGATGGGAGGTCATAAACGGGACTTCATGAGGCAGTCAGGACCTGCGCTAAGGTGAAACGTAAGGGAGCAAGGTCACATAAACCATGCTGGTGGTCCAGTGAGGTTCAGGTGATCCAGAGAAAGAAGGCGCCTACAAAAATATAAAACAACAAGAGGGATAGGGATAAGGAAATGTACCATCTTGCATCTAGAAAAGTCACCGGATGGTGAGGAGAGCAAAGTCCAGTAAAGAGCAGCGGCTGGCACAGGGCATACATGGAGGGGAAAAGGGGTTCTTCCGGTACATTGGGGAGTGGAGAAAAACTAAGGGCCATCTCAGCAGATTGAGATCAGAAGGAGGGTGGGTGGAATAGGCGAGGGACCAGGCAGAGGTATTTAACGAGTACTTTGCCTCTGTGTTCACTAGGAAGGGGGATGGGATATCTACAAAGCAAGGCACGATGGGGATAGAAGCGGCAGTGAGTGGGATCAGGGGAGCAACAGAAATGGAGCAAGAGGGAGGGAGAGGTACTCCAGGGTTGTCACATCAGGATAAGGATAAAAAGGCCAGTAAGGTGGAGGGGATGGATGATGCTATCTCCACCAAAAGGGTGTGGTTAGCCCTCAAGGCCCTAAAGAAAGACAAATCTCCTGGGCCGGATGGCATTCATCCGAGAGTACTATGGGAATCGACATACTGGCTGCACCCTGTGGAGCTCTTCAACAGGTCACTTGAGACAGGAGGGTACCTAGGGATTGGCAAGAGGCACATGTGGTGCCAATCCATAAAGGGTCGAGGAAGTACCAGGTAACTATAGACCCATCAGTTTGACCTCGGTGGTGGGAAAATTAATGGGCGTATACTAAAGAAACGATTGGGGTGTACTTGGAGGAGGTGGGAGGTCTGGATAGTCGGCAGCATGGGTTTGTGCCAGGTAGATCATGTCAAACCAATCTTGTGGAGTTCTACGAATGGGTAACATCAGAACTGGACAGGGAAAGCCTGTGGATGTATTATTCTTGGACTTCAGCAAGGCATTTGACTCTGTCCCCCACAATTGTCTGGTGGAGAAACTGATGGGGTTGGGAGTAGGCCCTTTGATGGTCAGATGGATTGAAAACTGGCTAGCTGGATGCACCCAGAGAGTAGTGGTCTGTAGGGAGCTCTCGAACCCTAGAGAGGTTGGTAGTGGGGTGCCGCAGGGCCCAGTCCTGGGTCCGATCCTGTTTAATGCATACATATCGGACATCAGGGAGGGTATAGGGTGTGAAATGAGTCTCTTCACTGATGACTCCAAGATGGGAGCAGTAGTTGAGAGAGAAGAGGGGAGGTTGGCCCTGCAAGGGGACCTGGACACCCTGGAAAGCTGGGCTCACACATGGAAATTAAATTTCAATATCACCAAGTGCAAGGTGTTACATCTTGGGTGGGGAAACCCTAAACACAGGTACACCCTGGGAGGGGAGGCGCTGGAGGCCTCAATAGGGGAAAAAGACCTAGGGGTCATGGTGGATGCATGTATGAATAACTCTGAGCAGTGCAGGAGAGTGGCTAGCAAGGCAAACAGGATGTTGGGATGCATCATAAGGGGATCACCTCTAGGAGCAAGGAAGTGATTCTGCCGCTGTACAATGGACTGGTTAGACCACACCTTGAGTACTGTGTACAGTACTGGAGACCACACTTGAAGAGGGACATACAGCTCCTGGAGAGAGTACAGAGGAGGGCAACTAAGATGATATGAGGGCTAGGGGATTTGACGTATGAGGACAGACTTGAGGAGCTCTGCCTGTATTCATTGGAGGAGAGGAGAGGAGAGACAGGGGGGACATGATTGAGGTCTTCAAGTACCTCAAGGGAATAAATAGGGTAAACATGGAGGGGATCTTTAGAGTAAAGCAGGGAGGTATCACCAGAGGGCATGGTTTGAAGTTGGAAGGTGGAAGGGTGAGGGAGAGGAGGAGATTTTTCACTGAGAGGGTGGTGGACCCTTGGACTGCACTGCCTGGTGAACTGGTTCAGAGATCCACAGTGGAGGGCTTCAAGAGAGGGTGGGACAGATACAGAAAGTGGATGTATCAGATGATGGTCTGTCCCAGGGGATGGATGATAGGGGTTTCTGGAACACAAGGGGGGGAGGACCTCGGCACCCAACTAGGGATCTGAGGTTCGATCGGACTCGATAGACCACAAGGCCTAATCTGCTGGCAAATAGTATGTTAGTATCTATTTAGGCTTGATGTTTGTAAGCAATGGTCAGTGGCATTTGCACAAAAAAGCCTTAGTGCCAAAATTAAAACAATCAGTTGCTGCCCTGCAGAAATTTAATTTAAAAAATGGAGGTAACACCATCAGGCCCCTATTGAAAGCTTCTCGGGCCAAATACATTCCCCAGGTCTTATATCTTAGTGAAATTTGGGAATATGGTGATATAAGAATATTGGAAATTCCCCTAAACACATTGTTTCATTCAGCACTTGGTCTAAGTAATTCTGTCCCTATGTCTCTGGTCAGGGCAGAATTAGGTTGTTTATCCCTCAAAGCTGTTGCAGCTATTAGATTTCAGTGTTTTTGGATCAGGATCACTAGAATGGATCAAGACAGACTTCCACATGTCTGTTTGAAGGAAAAAGAAAGTTGGAAGATCAAGGGATGCAAACAATCAAAATGGCTCATAAACCTTCAGGAAATAATGCATCTTTTAATTTACAGTATCTTCAAAAGTATGTAGATAGAGGCACTAAAATTAGTTTAAAATTCAAACAATTTTGTACTAATAAAATTCAAAATGTTTATAAGAGTTTAGACTGCGAGTTAATAACATCCTTAAAAGTTGCCCCATGGCTAGTTAAAAATGGCATTAGGCATTTTTACCAGCCCTACTTGGACATCCTTATTGACCCTGAATTGAGAATAAATTATACTAGATACAGAATGGAGTACTTTGTTAGTAGTGTACTTAAAGCTAAATATAATAAATGGTGTGACCTAAAGTCCACATGGTGTAACTGTAACAACAAGGACATAGAAGATATTACACATGTCATCTTCTCCTGTACTTGGTACATTAAACCTAGAACTTATTGGTTGTTTCCGGTATGGGCTGCAATAGACACAAATGATAAAAATATTTTGCTTGAACTCATGCTCACCTCCCAGGATGAATTAATAATTAGACAGGATGCTGGAAATTTTAGAGCAATATCAATTATAAAAAGGAAAGTTGATGGTATTAGGGACAAGGTGTGAATGTTACAAAGATTTAATAACAAATGTATAAAATTACCATTAGGTGAATGATTTGTGCGTTTATGCAAAACTGTGTTGTGGCATCATGACTGTAAAATTTGTAATCACAAGCTGTATTTTAAATATTTATGATTTTATATTTGTAAAGGTCTGTGATCAACAATAAAACTTTTTATTTGAATTCATGTACTTCACTGTAATGTTTACTAAGGCAGGCCACATAATTTGTTTGGAGTTCCAGTATTTCAAAGGATCAGTATTCCAGTTGATATTGGGCTCTGCTAGGTACATTTCCACAATGGTCTGTGCTAAGGCTGTGTTAGAAGAAGTAGATGAAGAAGATGTTGCAATTACATCTTGTAAGTGACTCCAGAGACATGAAGCTGAACCAACTGACTGTGGGACAATGCTATGTTTGGATGTGGTGAAAAGTAGATCCTGTTACAGTGGCCAAGGAGGAAGATGGAGAAAATACCACAACATTAGAGGAGCCACATGATGCTGTGCTGTGTTGTGAAGAAGATTCTGAATGTGGTGCTGTTGTACTCTGTTCCATGACAGCATGCACCTCATCAATTATTTCTTGTTTATCACAAAAGAAGTGTCATCATCACTCAATAGTTGCTCTGATTTGCATTGTGGGTCCAAGATTGTTGCTTTAATGTGATACTCAGAATGAAACATTTTACTTAGTCATCTTCAACTTTTTTGATCATACATCTCGTTCGATTTTGTATTCTGGAGGGACAACCTGTATGTGTCAGCAACACCACTGGCAGCCTGTAATAGAATTGTCTTGGTTCTATAACTTATCCCTAATCAGATTCAATCTGAATTTTAACATTTTTATTAGGGTTATCATCTGGCTCAAAGCTGCTGTGTTTGCACTCACCTCTCTGGTGATTTCCTCAGATGGCTGCAGGAGTAAAATTAGAAACTCCAGCATGGCCGACTGTGGTGGAGTAATATAGACATCTGTGTGAAAGTCTTAAGTGGGTATGGATGGACACATCAGCCAAAAATGTCATTCAAAAAAAAAATCTTTTATTTACAGAACAAAAATTAAGCGGACTGGTATCGTCAAAGGAATAAAATAAATAACAACTCAAACAAGGTTTAACTTCAGCAAAAATAAATTGACTTCAAAAGATATTGTCCATATGACCAGAAAGCACTAGTCCCTCTAAGTGTTGTCCTTCAACACTCAACTGAATCTGATCTGACTAGGCTTCAGAGGATATATATACAGTATATAGCCTGTCAGAGCTTAGGATTGGTTCAAATTTCCTGTCATTCAAGCTTTGTTATTTGACAAACATTTTAACTTTTTCTAATGAAATTATATTTCCATAACAAGATAAACATTATAATGCTTTCGTTCATAATATGTATATATAAGTCAAAAACATTATTACTCTTTTATTTAAAAAGTAAGTTTGGGAGGTATTCTGTTTGTCCCTCCTTCAGTTGGGCTCTGTATAAGCATAGGAACTGAGGCCAACTGGCTCTTAGAGCGCCTAGTTAAAGTGGTGATACAACAGAATCCTTTGTAGCCCTTATTTGGTAGCTTATTTTTGCTTTCATAAAACCAAAGGATTCCTGTAAATATTTCTGTTAAATTACCTCAAACAAAGCTACCTAAAAGATATATCAAGTTTAGTCTTTGTTTTGTTTAGGCTGGAAAGCAAGCTTTTCTTTCATGTAAGCTCAGCGGCTCATATTTCGATATTGTGCACCTTCACGAGGCTTACACAGTCATACAATCGCAAAGGAGTGTACAGAACAAAACTTTCACCACAGCAAAACATGTACACTAAAGGGACTTTTGGTATTTAAATAATACTTCTGGATATCAGAAAGACTGTGCAAGTACTGCTTTGCAGGCATATTCATTCATTTTTGTGTTTAGTGCAAATAGTGCTTACCAGCCAACTGAATAAATGAACAGCTTGCCTTTCCTTTTATTTATCTTCACTGTACTAAGGACAGAACAGCTTAGGTAGCTACAGTAAATTAGTGTTATCCACAATACCTATTTTGAGCTGTGTATTTCGTTAATAAACATGAAAAACTCTAGGATTTTGAATTTGCCTTCTTTAATATTGTTGGTATCCTTTACCATACTATTGCCCAAGACGGGGGACACTCAACAGAAAACAAACAAGGAATACTTGGGTGGCCAGTCCATGTAAAACATACATACATTTATTACCACAGGACATATATAAAGAATGGATACAAAAAGGGAATTCCTTCTAGGCAGACTTACAGGTTAAAAAAAAAAAGGTCTTCCACAGTCTGCATCACCAATTTTATGTTCCAATGTGCATTGTCTGACAGCTTTCTTTTGTTTCAGCAGCCTTTGAAGCATAAGGTCAAATTCCATTGAGTAGAAATGTCTTGGATCAGTCTGTGCAAAGGTAAATTGCGCTCCTGCTGAATTTTTTCAAACAAGTGATGGGCTTTGCCTGAGTGACTGAAGTCAGTGCATATTCTTTTAGTAGTGCTAACAAGAGCCTTATTGCCCTTGTCCTCATCAAGAAAACTATGAACTATCAAATTTAAGCAATGAGCAAAGCAGTGAATGTGAACAAGGCCCCCTCTTCCAAAGCCTTCCTTATGTTGGACCTATTATCTGCAGCTATAAAGCCAACTGACAGTCCCTGTGAAGTGTATCATTGTTGTATTGGTTTTGGAGCTCTTCATTGATGTTGTATGAGGTATGTTCAGATGCAAAATAAAACAATTCTTAGAACAGCAAACTGTGTTTCACTGTCCCCACAAGAATTATCAAACATACCAATCATGGCCAGATTAATGGATGTGGGGGCCCTACTCCAAGTCATATTTTGTGGCCCAGGGGGCTCCTAAATGCCAGCATTCCACTCTTCTGCAGTAACGACCAGGGTACTCAAGCAGGATGTGGTTTATAATGCTATGTGTTATGCCACATGACTTGACAGGTCACATGCCCTTGATTATAAACAACACAATTCAGAATGACCAATTACTGCACAAAGAAACATTTTATCAGAACAATACCAACATTTTGTAAATTTTCACTTTTTAGTTACCTTTAACTCGTCTTGTTTTTCCCTTGCCACTACTGTACCTTGTAACTATTTTTGTTATTAATAATTATGGATCCTCTTTTCTTCCTCTTTTTTTCCTTCCCCTGAGACACACCTGGACATTAGACTTCAATTAGCGTGCCCTGCCTTCCCAGATATCAAATTCAAATTCCACATAAATAAATTAATAAAATTGGGGATTGTAGCTGCCACGATCTCCCTGCACATGCCTCCTTGAATACCTATGCTCTCTGCCAAAACCAAAAAACTGAAGCATGTATTGAAGCAGTTAGTGGGGCTCACAGCTCCCTCCCATTATTTCCCCGCTCAAGACTCCTTCGAGCTCCAAACCTAAGACATGCTCAAGCTCCTTGCCTCCGCAAGGCATCTGCCACAATCACCCTCTGTGCAGCTATCCTTGTCCTCAATTCTGTCTGTTCTCCCACTGTCTCCTCTCCTCCATCTCCATTGTCATTTATAGTTTTATTGTCAACTTAAAAGTAGCTTTGCTGCCAATGCTGAGTTGCCACATCCTTGCCCCTACTCCAAGTCATTGATGCCAAAGCAGCTAAAACAAGTTGTGCCAAAAGACTGAAGCCAAGAACCCTGCAGAACCTGCAGGTGTTGACTGCAGTCACTTCAGAAATTAAGTTTCCTAGAGCAACCTGCTGCAACTTCCCAGTAATGTATAGATTCAAATCAAACAAGACAAATCTGTGCCAGCAAGAGCAAGTCACACAAGGTTAGTTCCCTCAGGTGACTTATTAGCATCCCATGGTCCACCAGTGCCAAACTCAAATCTTATTAAAGACTCAGTACACTACTCAAGTTACTGAACACTCACAGACAGACCATGACCAGAGGCAACCACAGCTTAGTTTGTTTCTCCAATGCAATAAAACTAGTTATTTCTGCAGCACAAATGACTTGGACACTGCAGCACGCAGACGACTAGTCAACACAACATACCCGGTGTGGCCTGACTGATGTGAATGTGACTGTGATGAGTCCAGTCTGTCCTCTTGATTGTTTCCTCAAGATCACACAGGCGGTGGTGACATGACTCAGCCTTGCAGCGCGGCCCGGCATGGGAGGACTCCTCATAGTCACAGCAGGACCAAAGGCCAAACTAGCAGCAGCACTGACTGACCCTGGCTAGTGGCTACACTGAAAACACCAGCAGCAAGTGACGCTGCACTGAAGCCAAATTTGACTCTGGGTGACCCCCCATGGCCTGCTCAGACTCTCTCTCTACATTTGTGTCTTTAGACAGAGACTCTTCTTCTTTGATAGATGAGACCAACCACCGGCACCGACTACTTACTGCCACAGCTCTCTCTCGTTCTCCTCCTCTACTCCTCATTACTGCCCGGCCACATGTCCTGATGCCATGCACATGCACACACTGATTCCCACTCCCCAGTAGCCACACCTCCAGAGGACCTCTGATGGACATGATTGGTTGTGTGTGGTGGGGTCAGGGTGGATCAGAGGTGAAGCTGGAGCAGCCGTCAGAGAAACTGAGAGGCTCACTTGCTCAGAACAGCTGCAGGGGGTCATAATTAACCAGGCTGACTCAGTGAGGTGGGGGGGCTGACTGACTCAAGGAGGAGGCTGCTTTTGAGCAATTCGACCTGTCAGCAGTCGTCCAGTGCAGCCAGAATTAAAGAAAGTAACTGTAAATAAGTTAACAGTGGGGGCCCTCCTGAACCTTGGGGCCCTACGCCATCGCATAATTTTCATACAGGTTAATCCAGCCATGTGGCCAATGTGCAGTGACAGACATGAAGGGCTCAGGCTGACAGCTTGTCCAGATATCGGTTGTGAGATGCACCACCCTCCCAAGAGCACTGCACAAAACTTGTCTCAATTTTTTACATTCAACTTTGTAGAGATCTGGAATCCCTGTTGACAAGAAGTATTTCCTCAATGGTATACTATATCGAGGTTCAATGTACTCAACAGCCAACCTGGATCCAACATGTTCAACCACATTGTATGGTAGCAAATCAACAGCTATAATTTCTGAAATTGTCTTGGTTATTGTAACAGCAACAGGATGGGTTGAGGCATATTTGGCTTTACGTTCATATGTTTCTGAGATGGTAAGCTGTCTCCTTGAAGGAGGGTGGCTTTTGAACAGCTGGTCACTTTCAGTAATGCTAGGAGTCCTTTGAATGGGAGGAAGTGTTGGATGTGTTTCTGTAGTGCTGCGGGGGCTGCCACTGCTTTCATCTATTGGAGTTACCCCAGAATGTATTGAGCTATCACTGTCACTTTTTCTTCGAGTCTCATAACTGGAGTTCTCAGTAATGTTGTGACATCTGTCTAGGTGCCTTTTCAGTGCTGACATTCCCAATGCTCCTTTCTTTTTACCCCTGCTGATTGGCTGTTTACAAATAGCACATATTGCCACCAACTCATTAGAAGCACTAATGGAGAATATGACCAAACAAAAGATGATACCTTTTTAGTTTTTTTCCCAGAATGGCACTGTACCTCAGTCACCTTTTCAGGTTTTGTTTTTTAACTTTATTTTTTGATTTTATCTCATATCCTTTTACAGATATTTTTACCATATTTAGGACATACCATCATCATTAATACATGTCGAAGAGAGAAGCAAACCCCTCAATAATCTAAGGATTAGTGATTCCCAAATATTTTGATACCACATATGGGGTTAACCAAACATTTCGTTTACAAATAAAGCAACGTAATAAAGCTGTTTTTAGATGAGCCCATGAGCAGTGTGGCTACTTCACTCTATACTTAAGTGAATCAAAGTCTGTCCAAGTATGAGCCCCTATTCAGGATTATTTTTGCCACACTATCTGCCTAAAAGTCCAAGTACAATTATATATTACAGGCAGCATCCCCCTAAGCCCTTCTAGTCAAACTACTGCCCCTTTGAAAACAAAAACACAAGCGGGTGAGAGAGGCGTTATTGCCAGTTGCTGAGACCTATATACAGTGCAAAAAAAAAAAAAAGAGCGAGCCCCTGTCCTGTAGATCTGATGTACAGGCTAAACTAGGCCTTGCATTTCTGGCAGTCCCATTTAATTTAAGCAGGGAATCATTTAAGGATCTGTTTATAGGAACGTAAATAAGACATATATATAAATCAGAGTCTGGCCTGTCCGAACATTTTTCAAGTGTCCTCCTGATCTTCTGACCCACTGGACTCCTCGCCACAGTCTCTCCGCCGCTTCCAACTGGATTCAGCAAAACGTGCGGCCCACTTGCCAGCCTCAGTGGGGTCCGAGAAAATCCATACTTTCCCTCTGTGCACTATCCTCAGCCATGCAGGGAACACCAGTGAATGGGAGATGTTTGCTTGCTTGAGCCGTTTTCAGATCCCGTCGAACCTTTTCCGTCTGAGGCGGGTAGCGTAGCTGATGTCTGGGAATAGGTGAATCACTCGGTCATCCTGTAGAATAGGCCCTGCTTGCCGGGCATATCGAAGAATTTGGTCCCTTGTGCCCACTCCGTCCATCACAATTAAGAGTGCGAGGGGTCTCTACGTCCTTTCACGGTACCCCAAGGAGTAATTTCTATATACTTTCTGTAGGCCAAATACAGTGTTGTGGGCTTCTGGGTCAGTTTTCGGCCAGCCATTCCTTCATAAACATTAAAGGTGATCTCCTTGATTCCCTCTGGCATGCCCAGGACTCGAGCGTGTGAGGGCGGGCCTGATTTTCAAGGGTCTCGAGCCTGGCCCTTAGATGTGTTCTCCTTGACCAGCATTAATGTTGCTGCCGGCGTTAGCGTCCGCTTGTTTCTTAATGCTTTCAGCCTCGGTCCGCATGTCTTCCATAGTAGATTCGGACGGCCGCACTCTCGTTCGAAAGAGTCTATCTTATTGTTCAGGTCGGCCACGGATGAAAGCAACCTGTTCAGTTTAAGGCCTAGGAAGCCATAGTTTCCTCGGGTCCCGCGTGGTGCGGCCTGCATCTCCAACTAGGCTCCTCTATGTTGCGCTGTATCGGTGTCTTAACGCCTGATCTCTCCACCTCTGTCCTTACGAGGTTACCCATTTTAATTAGAGGGATCCTCTTCGAACAGTAAGGTTATTTAGGGTGCTTCCCAACGATTGAGGAGTTTTTAATGATTTATATGAGTTGGAGCAGGAGCTGTTGGTAGATGCTGCCGTTCTGCTCGGGCTCCACAGCGCCCCCCCACCTTTTCAGGTTTTTTTTTTTTCCCTCAGATTTGTCTTGGGCCTATTCCTCTTGTGATTTATTCCTACTGCCCTACTCCTCAACGGAAACATTTCTTTCTGTCTCTTCCTCATCTGCAATTTCCATCCCCTCAGTAAACCTTGTGCTACCTGATCATTCTTTTCATCATCTTCATCTTTATTACCCTCATCAGGTTCAACCTCAGAAGACTCGGATGACTGTGAGGGACTGGCAGTAGCACAGTATGCAACTGGTCCATACCTTGGGGTGCTTCTGTGAGTGGTACCCACCAACCCTTTGGTTTTAACTACATAACTTTTTTTTTGCTTGGGACTGATCAGACAGATGCACCTTTTTTGGATTCAAGCATTCTCTTGGAAAACAAAATTTTAAACGTAAAAGCACTTTTGGGGTTTGATTTTGTTGTCTCTTTGCAGGCCGACTGCTGTGCTTCCTAATGCCACTGCCACCCAAGAATACACCTCAACACTTTGATCCATTTTCTTATTTTCATTCTAACCTGTAAAAGATCCTCTACCTAGCGTCCTCTGACTCCACACCTACAGGCCAGGGCCAAATTTACTGTACACAGCACACCGACATCAGTCCACCACCACTTCCTTCCAAGCTTAGCTCACTGAGTAACTCCTACTGTTACTGTTACTGTTACTGTTCAGTGACCAACTGCATTCAGCAGCTCTTACTCAACAGTGTTCCACAGCCTCAGAATTTAAATCAGTGATGCAGACACATCTGACGCATATACACGGGGGTTGGTTAATGGTTATATAATAAAAATAAGAAGCAATAAATTAATGAATGAAAACACCTTGTGGCTTTTGCTTTCTCATTCTCTGAGTTAGACAAAAAACAGCAAAATAGACTGCTACGAAGTCACAATCACAATGTCCCTGGGCCCCACAGCCAGTACCACAGGCTCGACAACTTGTCTGTTTTGTCAGAAATGTATTTTTTATATGTGAACATTAACATGATGGCCCACAGCAGACAGCACCCAGTCTCTCTGACACCCAGCAGTACCAGTCTGTCACTTTGCCCTCCACAGGGCCAACCCAGTCAACAGCAGTGTGACTGCCCTGCAAGAGGTTCAGCCTTTGGCTCAAGTCACAATATCAGTATTTTATTTTGTTATGACCCCAAGTCTTCAAATCTCTCTCTCTCTCTCTCTCTCTCTCTCTCTGAATCGTGACTCCTCTTGATGGATGTGGAACAACAAGAAAACATATTTTTTTTTGTGTTTGGTGACTGTAGTATATGGCCCCCAGTAAGTCTCTCCTGATGGAACAACAAGAATAATAGAGGTGTATATATTTTATTTATGATTTCTGTGACTGTAATTGTATTTGGCCCACTCTAGTCTCCCTCTCTCTCTCATAGTGGTTATTCCTCTGGATGATAGGTATTTATTGTTTATTTATTTATTCATGATTCGGAAAGTACCTTTGAGTCAGATACTCATTTACAGAGGTTCCAAGTCACATAGATTGGACAATACAGAAATTAAGGTAGCATGCACTTTGATACATGGAAATGGTACAACAATGAGGCTCGAAATCAGTAACAAAACAGTCATATGGAGGCTCAGGTAGGCATTTAGTAGAAGTAAAATGAAAAGAAAAAGGGGGGGGGTTAAGCCAGCCAGAGGCCATTGTCATTGTGGGAGGGGGAGGAAGGAGTGGCTGGTTCAGTAGCAGTCACATTTGTTTGATGACTGGAGATGACCCTTGAGGTAGGTCTTGAAGAGGCCAATAGAGTTTTCATTTGTGATGGAGATAGGTAGGCAATTCATCCAGGAGGGGGTCTTGTAGCTGAAGGATCTTTGAAATTGGGAGGTTTGACATCGGGGAATTGTGAGAAGTTTCTTACTGGTGCTACGTGTTACTTTAGGGGCAGTGGACGGATAGAGTAGGGGGGTGAGACCTGGAAGGGAGAGACCTTGGATGATTTTTTTAGCCATAAGAAAGGTGTGGAATTTGATCCAATCATCCAGGTTAGCTTAGGTGGAGTTACATAGTGTGCAGGTATGGGTGAGGCGGTCACAGTCCAGAAAAAGGCAACAGGTCTTGTTGAGGGAGAGACGAGTCTATTTAGTGCTGAGTTGGAGGCAGCGCTATAAATGAGTATACCATAGTCGAGGAGGGAGAGGATAGAGGACGAGATGGCAAGTTGAGGGTGTCTGGGTAAGGCAGTATTTAAAGCAGTAGAGCAGACCAAGGCAGATATTAAAAGCAGTAGACAGGAGATGTACGTGCTGGTGGAAGTTGAGAGCGGGGTCCAGGGTGATGCCTAGATATTTGAAGGAGTTCACCTGTTCGAGAGGGGTTAGATCAGCAGTTATGATCTGCAGGCAGAGCTTCTGTTTAGCATTCTGGTGATGGAAGAAAATAATGAACTTGGTCTTCTTGTAGCTCAATATTAGGCGCTACGCAGTGAACCACCATTAAACCCCGTTGAATGAGGACTGGAGGGTTTGGTGGAGTTGCAGAGGGTCATAGCTGGAGGCATAAAGGACAGCATCATCTGTGTATAGCAGTAGGCTGGAAGAGCAGGAGCTAGGGAGTGAGTTAAGGTATAGACTGAAGAGAAGGGGACCAAGGATGGAACCTTGGGGGACTCCTGAGGGAACTGGGAGCCTGTTGGATAAGGCAGTGCTGATTCTGACCTGTTGGCACCTGCCAGTTAAGTAGTCAGTGAACCAGAGTAGAGCATCCTGTGAAAAGCCAATGTTGGAGAGAGTAACTAGCAGTAGGGAGGGATTGACGGTGTTGAATGCCTTAGTAAGGTCAACAAGGACAGCGCCAGTGGTGTGGCCTTTGTCTAATGCTGAGTGGATGTGCCAGTAATTCAGAAGGGCAGTAGTAGTGCTGTGCCTTTGGGAAGCCGTGTTGTTGTTTACAGAGAAGATCATGTTTGTTAAGGTGGTCAGTGAGCTAGTCATAGACAATGCACTCGAGAGCTTTGGATGGAGGGGGAAGATAGAGATGGGTCAGTAGTTATTGGTGTAAGTATGGTCTCCACTCTTAAATATAGGGGTAATGAAGGCAGATTTCCAGAGGAAGGGGAATCTACCTTGGCAGAGAGAGCGGTTGATAATATGGGCGAGAGGGTGGAGTACTTCTTGGAGAGTGAGCCGGAGAAGCCTTGGATCCAGGGAGTCACTACTATAGTTAGCACGGCTTAGAGCGCTTATAAGATAGGACTCTGCAGCCTTGAGAGTGATGCACCATAGGTGGAAGGGAGGGTTAGGCTTGGGGGGGTGGTCAGGGGACGGGTCAAAGAAGTTTGGTGGGAGGACATGGCTTAGATTGGTGAAAGCTTGGTTGAAGGCCAAAGCTATGCTGGAGGGGTTGGAAATCAGATGCCCGTCCACCGCTATCTGGTTGGGGGGTGTTTGGAATATTGCCCCCGATTTCCTTGATATTGTTCCAGAATTTGCGCCCTGAGCCCCAGTTAGCAGTGAGGGCAGCTTTGTAGTGCTCGGCCTTGGCTTTGCATAGTGCCCATGTACATTTGTTCTGAGCCTCTCTTTATCTCTGCCTGTCAGCTGGGTGGCCAGTCTCATTAGAGAGGTGCCAAAGAGAGTCATGTGTACGTATCAGAGTAAGGAGATTGTCGGAGTTCCAGGGGACAGGGTTGCCTTTGGCCATCCTTTTGGAGATTGGGGCATATTGGTCACAGACGGTGTTGAAGGTGCGAGTGAAAAGATCAAAGGCTAGGTCAGAGTCGATGATATTTGTTAAGAAGGGACACTCCAGGGACCTGAGATGAGATTTTAGGGGAGCAAGTTTACCTGGGCCTAGTTTGCGATGGACGATTATCTTGGGGGATCTTGGGCATTTATCAGGACCATGTGCAGAGAACTGGGGAGTGGTCGCTAAGCGTATTTTGTAGTACTGTGGTGCTAGTGATTTTATGGGGATGGTTGGTGAAGACCAGGTCCAGTAGGGAGGAGGCTCCAGTGCAGGGATCAAGCTGAGTGGGAGAGGGGACTACTTGTATGAGGTCTTGCACTGTAGCTGCATCCATAAGCGAGGTGACAGACTTGGCGAGCCAGTTGGTGTTGAAGTCCCCAAGAGTAATTTGTTCGTTTTGTTGTGGGAGGGAGGTGAGGTAGGACAGGATTTTAGTGGAAGGCTTTTCTCTGGTCTCTAGGGGGAATGTAGGCTGCCATGATGAGAAGGGGGTTTGGGAGTGGCCCAGGGTGAGCTTGAGTGTGATGGCCTGTGGTCCGGTATCAGTGAGGGGTGGGAGTAGTTGACAGTGTAATGAGTCTTAACATAGATGGCACAACCCCCACCCCACATTTTCTCTGCCAATCGGCACGATAGAGCTTGAACCCGGGCAAGGCTACCAACGAGTCCGGGATAAGGCGGGAGAGCCAGGTTTCATTCAAGGCAATAACATCTGGCTGATGCTGAAGGACCCAGACCTGATACGAGTCCCACTTTCTGCAGGCTACAGACATTGAGGCTGGCAATGTGGAGCCCATTGTAGGGGTATGGTTTGGTGTCAAGGTTGCAAGTGGTCTAGGATTAGGGATTAGGGTGGATATTGCGGATAAAAGGAGGAGCAGGAAGAGAGACTCTGCATGGTGTCCTGGCCAGTTTTTTGGTCCAATGAGCTATGCGGGCTGAGGTCCCAGGTAATCTGGAGAGGGAGGGGATAGGGAGGGGCAGCATGTAGGGGGCTGACAGGAGGAGTGGGTGAGAAGAGAGAGGTGGTAGAGGATTCATAGGTTTTGTGGGGTGCAGTACCAGATGGAGTAATGAACTAGTGCGGGTATTCCACCTACGGAAAAGGTCATAGTTGTATATTTTATAGGTGGGAAGGGGGGCGGTCCCTTCCCCATGGAGGAGGAGGGACACAGTGCAGGAGGGGTTCTCCCTGTTGTGCTGTGCTGGAGTCACTGGACGCCAGACAGTGGGGACAATGAGGGGTGGTAACCAGCCAGGCATATGGTATTCAGTGGCTACAGAAGCTTAACTGTTAGTGGAGTTTGAGGAGGGGAGAATGATCACAGGGGATAGTGCAGAGGAGTGAGAGAGAGGATAAAAGAGAAGCATAGTGAGGAGGAGGGTTGGAGGGTGGGTGATAACCAGTAGTAAGGGAGAGACGAGAGAGAGACAGAGATTGAGCTGCCTCTAGTGGAGACAGGGTATAGGCTGCAAATGGGAAAACGGGCTGATTGGCTAAAACTGTCAGCCCTCGCCAAGAATATAGTCAAATATTTATTTTGCCTGCCTGCCCTGTAATCTTTAGCCCCACCAGGCCACTAAGAGTCTTTGTCTCTCTGTCTCTCTCTCTCTCTCCTGGTTCCTCTCAATGAACCAAGAATAATAATAAAGAAACATAGTTTTTTATTTGTGATTTCTATGACCGTATTATTTGGCCCCCAGTAGTCTCTCTCTGTCACTTTCTCCTCTGGATGGAAGAAATAAAGTCAAGGATTTATTTTGCCAGGTACCCTGTACACAGCCACACTGAGGACAAGATGAATTTCTTTATTTGAGATTTCTGTGACTGTAATTTCTATTTGACCCCCACTTCACAGTAGTCTCTCTCTGTCTCTTTCTCCTCCGGATGGAACAAGTAAAGTCAAAGATTTATTTTGCCAACCTGCCCAGAACACACTACAGTCACACTGAGACCAAGATGAATTTATTTGTGATTTCTGTGACTGTAATTTTTATTTGGGCCCCAGTAGTAGTCTTTCTTTCTCCTCTGGATGGAACAAATAAAGTCAAAGATTTATTTTGCCTGCCTGCCTTACACACTGAGGCCAAGATGTATGGGTATTATTTGTGATTTCTGTAACTTTATTATTATTATTTGTCTCCTCAGTAGTCTCTCTCTGTCTCTTTCTCCTCTGGATGGAACAAGTAAAGTCGAAGATTTATTTTGCCAACCTGCCCAGAACACACTACAGTCTACTGAGACAGATGAGTTTCTTGTGACTTCTAGAATCTACTTTTCTGTAACACAGGCTATTCAGATGGTTGTAGAGCAACTGTAACCCAATTGAAATGCAACTTGGCAGATCAAGAGATCTACCATAGCAGACCCACGATTCCAAATTTTGTTTTGTTTTGTAATTGAGATTTAACATTAAAGTGCCTACTCAACCCTAACTGTAGGGTGTGACCACGCCTATAATATATATATATATATATATATATATATATATATATATATATATATATATATTATGGTAGCACAGTAGTGCTACCATAGTTAGGGTTGAGGAGCCATTTACATGTTAAACCTAAAATTTTGAACCTTAATAACTTTATGACTGTTCAACAGATTTTCATGGAATTTGGAATACAAGATCAAGACCATATGCCTTGGGATCTGCCAAGTTTTGTACTGGTCAGATATATGGTTGCAGAGTTATTAAGCATGATCTGCGCATGTGTTTGTGCTTTTTGAATTCTACAGTTGCACCTACAGGTTGCACGGTTTGCATGACTGGTCCAAAATCTTCAGGAACATGTAGCCAGAGTCCCGATGTGCCTTTCAAAGATTTCATGAAAAATATTAAATGGTTCAAAAGTTATTCAAAAACAAGTTCCCATTATAAGTCAATGGGAAAAGTTAACAAAAGTTTAAATGTCGCAAATGCAGTTTTACTTTCATAAATGGCCCTTTACTATCGTAAATGTGCCATTTTGTTTTCAGTTGGTGATCAGAAAAAAGCTTGGCATTTAAATGTGGGACCCTCTAGCAACCTAATTCTTTTTGTATTCACCTAGTCGGACCCTGAGGATACTAGCTATGTCTTTATTTTGGGGTAAAACACCCCAGAAATATGTTTTCCACATTTCTGGAAAAAGTACTTTCGCAAAGTACTTTTGCACTTGTGACACTGTCGAATGAATTTGTGAAAGCTTTCACAAATTGCGACAATACTTTTCTAGGCTGTGGGAAAATGACAGCAATTCTTTAGCACCCCGCTGCAAAAGAACGGTTTGGTGTTTTGGGCTAAAATTTGGTAGGAACGCAGCCGACATCTCACAGATGTGCCTTTCAGCATTTTGTTAAAACAATATTACATGGCAGAAAAGTTACAGGCACTCCAAATTGACACTTTTTCCCATAGGATAACATTACGGCGTCTGACGCATTGCAGCAATCCTTTGGCACCCTGCTGCAAAATAACGGTTTGGTCTTTTGGGCTGAAATTTGAGGGAGGACAGCCAACATCCCACAGATGTGCCTTTAGTAGTTTGGTGAAAAAGTATTACAGGGAGCCAAACTTATGGCACTCCTAACTTCTCTTTTTTTCCCATGGGATAACATTTCAGCATTCTCCGTGCCTTTCAGGGCCCGTATCTCAGAAACGGTGCAAGATATAGACTTTTCGTTGGAAAAATTCTTAGTCCCCTAACAGAGGCTAAGTACAAAACTAGCCAGGAAAGTCATAAATCATATGACTTTTACATTTTTTTTCTACGTTGTACGGTTTCTGAGATTTAAGCAATTTAGTATTCCAACTCCTCATTTTCTGCTCCGAGACCCATTATTATGCATACATTCTTTGTACTCAGTGTCTTTCTCTATAAACTTTTGGGTAAAACCAGCCTGTGTGCTTACGTTACTGTTATCGCTACTCATTTCCTGCCAGAAGTTCCGCTTCCGCTTCACTCTAATGTTCACGCTTTATGCCACCATGTCGTTACCTTTATGCTTTTCATTTGCACTTGCGCTTCCATTATTTTTTACCATTTGTGTCTACAGTACTGTTTCTCTTTCTGTTTTGCTTTGTGTCACCATGCCCATTACCATTTGTGTTTATGGGCTTCATGTTACTATGTGGACAAGACATCACATGGTGGACTGTTCCGGCTCACGCCACCGTGTGTGTTACCCTTCTGTTCTCATTTGTGCTTGTGTTACCATGTGCACCACTGTTAGCACTTCTGTTTGTGTTGCTGTTCCTGTTACTATAGAAACATAGAAACATAGAATTTGATGGCAGATAAGGACTGCTTGGCCCACCTAGTCTGCCCATTTTCCTACCTAACAGATAAGCTGCAGATCCTAATTAACCAACAGCTTACTTCCTCCTACCCCCCACTAGGACTGCCTTATGTCTGTCCCATGCATTCTTGAATTCCCCCACTGTTCTTGACTCCATGACCTCCTCAGGGAGGCTGTTCCATGCATCCACAACCCACTCTGTGAAAAAATACTTCCTCACATCACCTCTGAGCCATCCCCGCTCTATCTTCAAATTGTGCCCTCTTGTTCTTGCACATGTCTTTTTCTGAAAGATGCCACCCTCTTGGACTTTGTTGATTCCCTTGATAGAAACATATGTCACAAGACATCACGTGGCGGGAGAGCAGTCACAATTTCTCGTTATCATTCTCAAAAAGAAGGGAAATTAGAGGCAAAAAACTCAGTTTAATGCATCAGTTAGGGTTGTTCTACAGTGACAAAAGTGAGGAAGTTCGGTGTTAGGGTTGAAAACCCCTTGACCCCCTGCCTCCCCCAACGGCACTGGGGTGCGATTGAGTCTTTGTCCCAACTCACCCCATTCTCCTATACCCTGCTTCTTTACACATGTGATGGGGTGAGAGTTAGGGCCGATGACCCCAATGTCACCCCAGTGCCGTTTGGGGGTGGGCTGGGGTCCAAGGGGGTTTCAACCCTAACACCAAATTTCATCACTTTTGTTGCTGTGGAACAACCCTAACTGATGCATTAAATGGATTTTTTGTCCTTTTATTATGGTAGCACGGTAGTGCTACCATAGGGTTGAGGAGCTATTTACATGTTAAACCCAAAATTTTGCACCTTAATAACTTTGCAACCGTTCAACAGTTTTGCCTTAAATTTGGAATACAGAATTAAGACCCATACGCCTTGAGATCTGCCAAGTTTCATACTGGTTAGATATACGGCTGTGGAGTTATTGAGCATGATCTGCGCATGCGTTTACACTTTTTTTGGAATTCTACGGTCGTGCCTACAGGTCACACGGTTTGTACGACCAGTCTGAAATCTTCAGAGAACATGCAGCCAGGGTCCCTGATGTGTCTTTTGAAGATTTCATGAAAAATATTAAACGATTCAAAAGTTATTCAAAAACAATTTCCATTATAAGTCAATGGGAAAAGTTAACAAAAAGTTCAACACTTTCGCAAATGCACTTTTACTGTAGCAAATGGCCCTTTTACTGTCGCAAATCCACCATTTTGTTTTCAGTTAGTGATCAGAAAAATGCTTGGCATTTAAAATTGAGACCTCTAGCAACCTAATTATTTTTGTATTCACCTAGTTGGGCCCTGAGGTTGCTAGCCATGTCTTTATTTTGGGGTAAAACACCCCAGAAATATGTTTTTCAGATTTCTGGAAAAAGTACTTTCACAAAGTAGTGTCGCACTCGTGAAAGTGTCACAAATTTTTGTGAAAGCTTTTGCAAATCACGACACTACTTTGTGACATTATGCTCAAAATAACAGTAATTCTTTGGCAGCCCGCTGCAAAAGAACGGTTTGGAGTTTGGAGCTGAAATTTGGAAGGAACGCAGCTGACATCTCACAGATGTGTCATTCAGTGTTTCACTGAAAACATATTACATGGCGGCAAAGTTACAGTACTCCAAAGTTGACACTATTTCCCATAGGATAACATTACGGGTTACGACGCATTGCAGCAATTGTTTGGCGCCCTGCTGCAAAATAACGGTTTGGTCTTTTGGGCTGACATTTGCAGGGAACATAGCCAACATCCCACAGATGTGCCTTTCAGTGGTTTGGTGAAAAAATATTACAGGGAGGCAAAGTTATGGCAGTCCAAACTTCTGTTTTTTTCCCATAGGATAACATTAAGGTGTTTGCCGCACCTTTCAGGGCCTGTATCTCGAAAACAGAGCGAGATACGGACATTTTGTCAAAAATTATTAAACTAGCCAGGAAAGTGATAATATATATGACTTTTAAATCTTTTTTCTATGTTGTATGGTTACTGAGATATAAGCAATTTACTATTCCAAGTCCTCATTTTTGTGTTCCGAGAGTCATTATTTTGCATACATTCTTTCTACTCACTGTCTTTCTCTATACAGCTTTTGGAGAAAACCATCCTGTGCACTTACATTACTGTTACCATTACTGTTTCTGCTTGTGGTTCCATACCCTTTAACTTACCGTTCACGTTTACGCCACCATGTGTGTTACCCTTTGCGTTTTCATTTGCGGTTGCGTTTGCATTGTTTTTAACATTTCTGTCTACAGTACTGTTTCTCTTTCTGTTTCACTTTGTGTCACCATGCGTATTATGATTTGCATTTGCAAGCACAATGTTACTATGTGACAAGACATCACGTGCGAGAGCCCCGCGATCCTGCCGCTGCATTATATTCACTATTTCTCATTATCATTCTCAAAAAGAAGGGAAATTAGAGGCAAAAAACTCTGTTTAATGCATCAGTTAGGGTTGTTTCACAGCGACAAAGCGAGGAATTCGATGTTAGGGGTTGAAACCCCTTTGCATCCTCCAGCCCACCCCCTCAACTGGAATCAGGGTGGGCATTGGGGTCATCGGTCCTAACTGTCACCCCATTCTCCTATTCCTCAGCTTCTTTCCACTTGGGGTGGGGTGACAGTTGGGCTGACGACTAATGCGCACCCGATTCCAGTTGGGGTGGGCTGAAGGAGACAAAGGTTTCAACAACATTGAAATTCCTCACTTTGTCACTGTGGAACAACCCTAACTGATGCATTAAACAGATTTTACCTCTAATTATATATATATATATATATATATATATATATCATCTTATACCGGCGCGATAGCGCCAGTATAGTTAGGTTGAGTGCACAGTTGTATGTTAAAGTCAAATATTTCCACCTTAATAACTTTTTTACAGTTCAATGGATTTGCATGACATTTGGAATGCCTCATGTCTGGGGGTAGATCTCTTGGTGTGGCAAATTGCATGTGAACCAGATGTGCCATTTCTGAGATACATAGTGTCAAAAATTGCTACACTTACGTGTTTTATGTAATTTCTTTGTCCTCCTGTATCTCAGAAACAGTTTTAGGTTGTGGTCTGAAATTTGCAGGGAAGAAAGCCATTGTATAACAGGTGTGACCTTTGAAGGTTTGGTGAAAAACTTAATCGTTCAAAAGGTATTAAAATGATTAATTTTCCCATTATTTCCAATAGGAAAAGTTAGATGTTCTGCATGAAAATGCTTTTCTTTTTACGGGAGCTGCTCTATATTTGCATGGTGGGACACATAGTGCCAAGTGTATTTTCACAAAGCTCCACACCTCTCAACCTTTTTTCCCCCAAATGTGGAACATTGCCTGTCACAATGTGGAACAAATGGGCAAAATGTGGAACACTTAATCAAATCTTTACCTAAGAAGCTCAAAACACTATTAAAATGTTGCATTTATGTTGAGAATGTCTGTTATTAATTGAATAAGTTATTTTTTCCATCATTTACTATGGATATTTGCTTTGAAATGTTGACTCTGAATGTGGAACAACTCCTCAAAATGTGGGACATGGACCTTTTCTGAAGTAAAATGAGGAACGTTCCTCGTAATGAGGTACAGTTGAGAGGTATGCAAAGCTCCCTTTTGTTTTTGCAGAGCTCCCCTGTGTCTGGCCTTACTCAGGTCTAAAATACAGCACAGACACAATTTTTTTTTGTCCAGTTCGAGTTGCCAATCATTGGTTACTTTAGCCAGGGCTGTGATGGTGCTGTGGTTGGTTCTAAACCCAGATTGCGCTGGATTTAAAGGTTAGCCTCTTCAAGATATCCTCTTGGTTGGGTGCTTTACGATTTTTTCTAGCAGCTTGGATAGCACAGGGAGGATAGAGATTGGCCTATAGTTGTTGAGGTCCATGGGTCCCCTGCTTTCAGTAGCGGATAACTTGGCTGTTTTCCAGATCGATGGAATAGATCCTAGTTGTAGTGAGAGGTTAAATAGGTGTGTTATTGGCACTGCTAATACTTGTTTGGCAATTTAAAAAAAATAGGGATCAAGGGAGTCTGCACCTGCACTTTTTTTGGTGTCCAGCTGTGATATTAATTCTTCCACCTGCTTCAGGGTGGCTGGTATGAAGGAGAAGGTGGACTCCGTTACTCATGCTTCAGTGTTCTTGATACCTAACTGGGAACACATTTGGTTAGCCGGAGAGGTGTTGAATGCTAGACCAGCGGTTGTAAAGTGATTGTTGAATGATTCCAGGACTTCCAGTCTATCAGAGATGGTTCTCTTGCCATTGTGTATTTTGGCTGGGAGTGTGTTACTTGGATCATATCCTGTTATGTCGTTTATGGTGTTCCAGAACTTGGCAGGGTTGTGGTAGGAGGAGTCTAGTTCAGACATATAATAAGCAGCCTTAACATCTCGTACTTTCCTGGTACAGATATTCCTGGCTTTTTTGAACAGCTCCTAATCAGTTGATATCTTAGTTTTTCGTGCCTTTTTCCATAACTTGTCTCTGTCAAGGAGGGTGGCTTTAAGGTCAGGAGTGAACCAACGGTAGGTTTTATTTTTGATGCGACTTTAGGAATTGGAGCATGGATATTAAGGGCACCTGTAATAATGTCATTTAGCACCTCGTAAGCTATCTCCACTGTGTTTGCTATGTAAAACTCTTGCCATTGCGCGGAGTGGTTTATCTCTTCCAGATATGCCTCAATGTTGAATTTTTGCTTTGATCTCCTCATTGTGAACTTGGTGGGGGACGACGGCTTGCGTGCTAATCTTATTCCCTCAATAAGGCAGTGGTCACTGATGTCATTGAATAGTACTCCAAAATGCAAGAAAAGGTGAGGTTTATTCACTAGTATAACATCTAATAGTGTGCTGTTGCTTGTATTCTTTTTATTGATTCTGGTGGGTTCATTTATGAGCTGTGTAAACCCATGTGTATCGCAGAATGATAATAAGGGTGCAGCTGCCTTTGAGAGCCAGTTTAGGTTTAGGTCTCCTATGATTATAGTTTCTTCTGTTCCCTTTTTGAATAGGTCACCCAGGTGGGATAATAGCTTGAAGTCAGCTGAGGGGGGCCTATAGCAGCCGATTAGCTACAGCGATGTGGTGTGGGAGAGGGCCACTTTGAGGGATAGGCATTCAAATTCCTTTACCATGGATAATGAGTTGAGGCAGGTTACAGATAGGCTGTCCTTCACATATATCGCTACGCCCCCACCCCTAGTTTGGCAGTCAGCTCTGAATACTTGATAATTAGATAAGATTATGTCTTTGTCGGCTGTGACAGGCCTGAGCCACATCTCAGATACTACCAGTATATCTGGTAGGGTATGATTCACCCAGGTTTGGATCATCGTGATCTTCTTTAACAGACTGCATACATTAATATGGAGAAAGCTTAGCCCTTTGATCTTGGCTAAGTCTGTTGGTGCAGTGATGACCTCTGGGGGTCCTGGGTTAAGTTCTACATTTCCTGAGCATATTAATAATAGTATCAATAGTTTCATAGTTGCCGCAAGAGATAGGTTAAAGATCCTTGCCGTTGCCCTTTTTTTTTATTCTGATACCACTTTGTTTGCCATCCGGATATGGAGCCTTGGCCTTTTGTTAAAGCGCTGATTAGTAGTCTTGCAGACAGGCGCATTGAATAATTTTCTGTACAGAGCTGAAGCAAGGTCCCATAAAATAGTAAATCCGCCTGAGTCCCTCCATGGCAACTGCTCCATGGGTTATGTTGTAGCATTGGGAGGTCATATATACATACCCAGTCCCTTGTGACTATTGCAGTAATGCAGTAAGTCAAGTAATGTAATACATCTCCCTGTGTGGCATCCTCTGAGAGATATCCTTTTTCACTGCACTCAGGATACAGTAATAGAGCTAGCAGAATCCAGAGAAATCCCCCCATTATGAAAAGTATAACTGGTATGCAGAAGGTACTATATCAAATGTCTTCGTGGTGCCCTCAGTAGATTGCCAATATAAACAACTTATTCAGCTACTGTCCGTGAGTAGAGTTTAAAAAGGAATATAAATTAGAAGGAGAAGGATAGAAAAACACAATAGGGGGTGCCTAGTGTATGTATTTCACTGTGATGTTTAAGGGCAAACAATGGTCAAGCTTGGCTCAACAGTGTGGGCAGCATGAGTGAGCAGAAAGGAGTCTGCTGATTTGGTACCTAACAAGGAGATATAGAGCAGGCTACAGGCAACCTGACACAGGGGTGTGATTTATGTTTTGGCGGGAAGGTGTCTATAGAAGAAAGGCTACAGAAGGGGAAGGGCAGGTGGGCATAAAGTATGTTTTCGTGCCTTTCCCTAGCAGTTCCTCCAGTCTGGCGGTTCGGCGTCGGCTTGAGCTGCTGACCGCCCACTGGCAGAGACTGGCCCGCGCCGACTGTGGACACTTAGCGAGGGTCCTCTTCTGAGGAAAAAGACAGAGCACAGCAGGTTAAACGCTTTGCAATGGCACGCGCAGCAGTGCAGCAGGGGCAAAATTAGCACTTTAAAGGCAATGATAACGATATTGAGAATGATAATGCAGGCCATATTGCCCACAATTGAGTACAGTGATTTGTGTAGAAAGACCAAAAATCCCTCTAGTGGCAGGTCTGTATAACCTGCTAATGGAAAACTAGCCACTTAAAAAAAAAAAAAAACTTCTATTACACAGTTGAAATGTGCTTAGTTCTATGGAAAATCTATTTGTAAAAAGTGCCAGATGGCTGAAGCAGGGAAAAGTCCTGGCCAATCAGAGCGGGTTTGCTGGAAGCACCCATGTTCCAATTGGCTGCGCTGTCCTGTACCTTCCAAGGAACTGCAGGTGGGCATCCTGGTCTCGGTCGGTGGCTGGCTGGGTGCCGGCCGACCGTGGGGGAGCTGAAGCAGCCCTGTTCAAGGGCAGGCAGCTGGAGAGAAGAAGAAAGAGCAGGTCTTAAATAGCATAGAGGTTAGGATGGGTTAGATCTGAGCAGTTTAGTAAGACAAAGGTAGCTAGACTTTTCAGCGCCAAGGCAGAGTGCTTGGATGGGGGGCTAGCACTGAGACAGAAGAGGTGTAAGCACTTTAAAACACCAGTAGAAATTACAATCCAGCTAATACAGTTGAAAACTTCTATTACACAGTTGAAATGTGCTTGTTCTATTGAAAATCTATTTGTAAAAGTGTCAGGGATGGAGCTGAAGGAGAAAAGTCCTGGCCAATCAGAGCGGGTTTGCTGGAAGCACCAGTGTTCCAATTGGCTGCGCTGTCCCGTACCTTCCAAGGAGCTGCAGGCGGGCGTCCTGGTCTCGGTCGGTGGCTGGCTGGGTGCCGGACGACCATGGGGGAGCTGAAGCAGCCCTGTTCAAGGGCAGGCAGCTTCCAAGGAGCTGCAGGCGGGTGTCCTGGTCTCGGTCGGTGGCTGGCTGGGTGCCGGCCAACCGTGGGGGAACTGAAGCAGCCCTGTTCAAGGGCAGGCAGCTTCCAAGGAGCTGCAGACGGGCATCTTGGTCTCGGTCGGTGGCTGGCTGGGTGCCAGCCGACCGTGGGGGAGTTGAAGCAGCCCTGTTCAAGGGCAACATACATACGTACATACATACATACATAAATAAATAAATAAATGTGCTTTTATTCTTGTCTAGAAGGAATTAAGTTGGCATTCTTGGGAATCATGTAGAGAAGAACTATAAGACAGTTAAATTCAGTAGAACAATATAAAAGGGATATTTTTATTTATTTAGTTTTTGTTTACCAGGAAAGGTGGACTAGACAGTTTTTCTTGTTTTCAGCCTCGTCCCGGGGAGGGAGATACAGATGAAACCATCAGACATTGAACCAGATTAGTTATTGATGGTATTTTTAGAGAATTGGGGACATTTGCCAAGACACTGAGGAAATGGGGAACTTCCCTACTCTTTTGAGAAGTGCCATGGGATCTTTAATGTCCACCTGAACAACCACCATAACAGGCTGATGGGACCTAAATTTAACATCTCATATGAAAGACAGAACCTCAGGAGTGTAGCCCCCCATACTGCACTGCACTGTCAATATTTATGCAATAAAGTACAACCAGGGGTTATGTTAATGTTCTAGTTAATCACCCCCTGGGGGTGTCATGTGGCACGAGGTGCAGCTGAGTACCATATTTCCCCAGGGGGGTGATTAACAAGAACATTAACATAACCCCTGGGAGTTCCTTATTGCTATTATTATTATAATTGGGTCTTGAGGTATTGAAGCTCGGTTATTGTTTTTCATTTTTTTTTTTTATTATGAACTCGGATTAACATAAAATAGTTCCTCCACCTGGAGGCACACAGTGACTGTTAACTGAATCCCACCTCTTAGTGAGAGATGAGTCTGTCCATGATTTGTAGTTGGCAAAAAATGTGCAGGGTAATGCAAATGAAGGTATGTAATTTCTTTACATGATTTCTTGTTTTAAGATGAGGGGAAGTCATGCAGAGGCAAAGCTGTGAAAGTAAACAGTACAGGTTGCAGTCTGAATTTCATGACGGAAAAGAAAGGCTTTTGTTTATTTACTTGAAACTGTGTCTCCAGATTATGTTGAGAGAACAAATGTTGCTTGGTAAATGAAATTTCTGCAATTTGCTACAGTGTAAGTAAGCTGAACTGTGACTGTTAATTGAACCTCCCTGCCTGCCTACTCACCCACTCTCAATCTGGCTCCACTGGTTCATTTTGAGCCACACCACGGTCATTCCTTGAAACACCCACTCCCAAAACTGGCACCCCTGGCACATTTGCTAACTTGTACTGTGGCTGTTAATTGAACCCATCGCCCACCCGATGTCACAGTAAGCCTCACCACGTCTTTGAAGTTTTTTTATTTAAAAATGGCTGCAGACTCACGAGTTTGTTGATTTCTCTGTATGGCAGGGCTTTTAAATTAACAGCCACATTTCAACTTAACAACAGAGCCGACATTGCTGGGGAGTTAGCAGGTGGGACTTATAACAGCTGGCAGTGCCAGATTAAGAGCGGGTGCATGGACAGACAGGAGTTAGCCATAGTGAGGCTTACTGTGACATTGGGTGGGTGGCAGGTTCATCATTGTCACGCAGTATGACGTACCATAAAGCCCCAATCTGTTTTTCTATAACGGATGTCACACAGACTTGGGATTCGGTAAATCTGCACTCTGTTTTACAGACTTAAACATAAGCAGCCTAGGAAGCGACTACAAGATCACCAGAAACTACACTGGAAACAGGTCAGAAAAGCAATCTTTCAGCTGCAGCACATAAAATTTCCTTAATCAGCAGTAACTTAACTGTATCACCTAAATGACAGTTTAACGTAGAACCTGCTCTTTAAACCGATGTGTGCTACTGTTTGAACTGCAGTTTGAAAGTGAAGGTGCTCACCCATTTCTGTCAGTCTATGAACTACAGTTTGTTTGTTTTTCTATAGATCCATCCCCTTGGGTATGTGCACTTCAGGAGCTGAGCAGTCTATTGTGTTTTTGTGGCTATTTGTTAAATCTGCCTCCTCCATCCAGATGCTCACTCCATCTCAGTGATTCCCTGCTGCAGCTTTTAGTGAAGCATCTCTTTGTTTTGCTCTAATGGTATCCATAGATTCCAGACATAGAATGCTGGACAGGTAACTAGGATTTTCATTTTTAAAACCAGTGCTCATGTAATCAGGCTCTGGAGGTATATTAATAAGGAGATTAATGTAAGGCTTTCAGAATACTAACAACCAATCAAACTGCAGGATTGCTGAGACCCTTATAATAATGGGATCTAACCCAAGACACTGGGGAAAGTCCCCTACTCTGTCAGGAGAGGGCGCTGCTGGCTGTTCTGGTGGAGGATCCAGAATCAGAGGAGGTGGTGGAGGAGCAGCAGGCTAGGGTTTCATCCTCTGCCCCAGCCATGGAAAACAAGGAGGATGAGGAAAAAATACTATCTGCCATATCTGGTTTAGATACAGATTCGTTAGATGGAGAAGACAACATGGACACGGATATGGAAAATGAGCCTAGTGGCATGGATGCACCCTCTTGTGTGAGCCTTGACACAAATGAGGAAGACATCGCATCTGCCGAGGCTCAGCTGCGAAAGGAATTTGATGAACAACAGACAATACTATTTACCTTGTTAGTGGAGGATGAAGAAAGGTATACCAGGAGAAAGATAGCAAAACAAGCTATCTGACCTTCTGCACAAAATGAGGAGTTGCCTGGGCCTAGAGTATCACAATCAGAGGAACTTCCTAATCAGGACGTGAATGTTGCAGGTCGGCCGCCTGTGGGAGCAGAATGCGCCAGGCCAATGATGGCACAGGAATTGCTCCAGGTGGGTTTCTGCACAGAAGCTGCTCCCTCAGGGCAGCAATGGCATCCAGAGCATGCCCTGTGTAATAGGGGCTGTGTGTATCCTGGAATGAGCACGCTTTCTCTTTAAATCAAATCTGTTGCATCAGTAATTCTTTGTCTTGTACTATTCTAATTCTTCTCCTGTGTTCCCCAACTATCAGGAAGGCCACCTGTAGTTGTTCTGTATCCTATTTTCTTTCCTTCTTTCATTTCTTCTTGCTCTTCCATGTGTGCACTGTGCCCCTGATTACACCTTTAAATCATTTACCTAGGACAAACCCAGTGAAAACAGCCCTTTTTTGCCTCCTTGTGTAGCTTAGGGTTTGAAACTACAGGGTGAAATGAAAGACAAGCTGAGTGTCTTTCTGGCTGCTTCGGTCACCCTCCTAGCAAAATAAACTGCAGAGATGATTTTTTTAAACAAAATAGAATGTGTGCTCAAAGTAACCTGTAGTTTGGTTCTTCAGTTAATGTTACCTGCAGTTTAAAGTTCAGTGTTAAAATGAGGCTGCTTGGTACTTGCTATTTTCTGTGATAGACTGAAAATGAGCATGTTTGTCTCCTCAGGCTTTTGCAGCCCATTTTGTTTTGTTTCTTTTAAACACATTTCTTTCTGAAAAGAGACTCTTGTATGTTAACAGACTTATGCTTTGTATGCTATGTTTTAAGTAAAGAACTTGCACTGCTGTGCTAGAAAATATAGTCTTACCTATTTAGTGTTTCTTACAGCCTGGGCTCTTCTCCATCCCTCTGACTCTGTTATAGGGCCAGGCAGCCATTTTCTCAGTTTGTTTATAGTCAGAAGTGATGGAGGAGCCTGACTGTTTGGAATGCACTCATAGAAAGGATTTCCTTATTATTATTACTACTAGCTTATGTCATTGTGTTTCTAACAACCTATTGTAGGTTTTCTTTAACTCTAAACTAAAAAGTAAATGTTCTGGAAGATTTTAGTCTTTAGTTATAAAAAGGGTGGGCCTACTTGATCACCTGATCCTACTCCTGTATAATAGGACCAGGTCTGGGAGCATTTTTTTAGTTGGTGATAGGTTGACCCTATCAGACCCCTAGCTCTTTTCTAGGTGGATTTTGTTTCCAGTTGAAGCTATACTGAACTGTTATGCCTTTATTTGATGTCTTCTTGTTTATGATTATTTTCTTTTGACGAAATCAGTCCGCTTTTGTTTATTTCCATTGTATGAATAAATACTTATTTTATTTGGCATCCTGACACTGTGTTGGACCTCCTTACTATCCACGTTTACACCCTGCATGAGGCTGGCAGGAGACAAATGGCAGCAGAGAATTGGCTGCCAGATTCGGATCTATCCTTCCTCGAAACACAAATGGAAGGTGGAGAAGGGACTAAATCACAGGACGAGGTTGGTCTGGCAGCCAGGGTCGTTACGTCACAGGTACCAGGAAATGGGGGGGAGAGAGAAATGTTGGTGCAGGGTCCATGGAGCAGCAAGCAAGTGATGGTACTGTAATCCCATGGCAGGAACCCAGTAGGAAACTCAAGGTTCCACTGCAAAGCAGAGACAGGGGAGTGATACTGCTCACACAGATATCCCAAGAGAGACCCAGAACAATTTGGAATCTTCACCTATGGAGAGGATTCAAATAAATGTCACAAATAGAGAAAAAGGCATTCCTCCTCCTGGAGGATCCAGACGATGGGCTGATACAGGTCCTGAGATCCGGTCTGAGGAGCCCCCCCCCACCCCGAAATTCAAAGCCCAGATATTCAGATTTTTTACCAAGACTGAGCCGGCACAATGCAGGAATGCAGTGTGACTCAACTACAGAAAGGGCATGGAGAGCAAGCCAGGCAGATGGTTTGTAGGGTGCACTCTGATAAAAGAGTCCATGCGCTTTATAGCCTCGGAAGTGTACATCCTTATACATGTTTCAGGCAAAGATGTTTTTGATCTCAGTTTTGGCTCCCCTCATGCTTTGGAGCATTTTTGGTTAAAGTATGGACAATTGAAGTCCCCCATGGTCCCCTTTGCTTGTATTCCATTGGCTAAACTTACCATAAAGAACGTGACTGTTATGTGTCAAAACAAGGAGGTACACATTGGAGACATCACATATTGGCTACAGAAACATTGTGATGTACTTGATAACCCAGAGGCTGTGATTAACAGAGAGAATTTTTGGACTGGGGCATGGACTTTCGAGGTTAAACTACAGCAGACAGATGAAGGCACAGTCCACCTGCCAAACAGCTTCTTTCTAGGGAAGGACAGAGGGGTTTGTTATTATGCAGGACAACCCAAAGCCTGTCATAAGTGTGGGGCATGGACTCATTTGGCAAATGTCTTTGACAAACTAAAATGTGTTATCTGTAATGAGCTAGGTCACATCAGCCATCAATGTGCGAACTTGGCAAAATGTAACCTTTGTGAGGAATTTGGCCACAGTTTCCAGGGATGCCCATGGGCAGCACATAATAAAGCATGTAACATCAACCTTGATGAAATTATTAGAAGTGCACAAACAAAAGACAGGTCCTCCGAACCAAATGTCCCGAGATCCGCCCCTGAGCCCCAGAGAGCAGAGGAGCCATGTTCAGCTCCCACACCTGCCAAAAGGACCAAGGCACCTGGAGGTCTCTCATCCTCCTCAAAGGATATGCCCCCTCTCCACCAAAGTACAATTCGGATACTGCTGGACCTCAGAAATATGCAGGTGCCACAGGTATACAGGGGTACTGACCCAAGTGCAGATTTAGGCACTGCACCACTGAACATTGTCCCAGATGATGGTGTGGTACCCGAGGACTGGAGAAAGGAGAATGTGATTCCCCTTCACAAAAGTGGGACAAAGACAGAGGCAGGAAACTACAGACCTGTCAGTCTGACCTCTGTAGTAGGGAAAGTGATGGAGTCACTTCTGAAGGAAAGAATAGTTGAGTACCTAGAGGCCAGTGGAGCACAGGACCCAAGGCTGCATGGGTTCACAACGGGAAGGTCATGTCAGACGAATCTAATAGATTTCTTTGACTGGGTGACCAAAGTAGTAGACCAGGGAGGGGCTGTGGATATGGCCTACCTAGACTTTAGCAAGGCATTTGACACAGTCCCACACAAAAGATTAATAGTCAAATTAACCAGCCTGGGAGTGGGACCTAGGGTGGTAGCCTGGGTAAAACATTGGCTGGACAACAGGACACAGAAGGTAATTGTAAATGGAGTCCACTCTGAAGAAAGGGGGGTTACTAGTGGGGTACCGCAGGGTTCAGTATTGGGTCCAGTCCTTTTTAATGTCTTCATCAGTGACATTGCAGAGGGACTGGAAGGAAAAGTATGCCTTTTTGCAGATGACACAAAGATCTGCAACAGGGTTGATACACAAGGAGGCATGGAAAGGATGAAAAGGGACTTGGCAAGGTTGGAGGAATGGTCAAGTATGGCAGCTAGGATTCAATGCAAAGAAGTGCAAAATAATGCACCTGGGAAACAAGAACCCAGGGGAAGAATACACAATGAGTGGGAGGTAGTAACAACAACAAAAAAGGAAAGGGACCTGGGGGTAATCATATCAGATGACCTTAAGGTTAGCAAGCAATGTGAAAAGGCAGTAGGGAGGGCTGGGGTATACTGGGATGTATAGGGAGAGGCATCAGCAGCAGAAAACAGGAAGTTGTTATCCCTCTGTACAGACAGTTGGTGAGACCCCATCTGGATTACTGTGTCCAGTTCTGGAGACCCCATCTCCGCAGGACATAGACAGGATAGAGGCGGTCAGAGGAGGGCAACTAAAATGGTGCAGGGTCTGCAGAAAGCTGTATGAGGAGAGACTAAAGGAGCTTAATAAGTATACCCTTGAGGAAAAGAAGGGAGAGGGGACATGATAGAAACTTTTAAGTACCTCAGTGGAATCAACAAAGTCAAGAGGTAGCATCTTTCAGAAAAAGAGACTTGCAAGAACAAGGGACACAATTTAAAAGATAGAAGGAGGGCTGGTTCAGGGGCAATGTGAGGAAGTATTATTTCACAGAGAGGTAGTGGATGCATGGAACAGCCCTTTCTGAGGAGGTTGTGGGGTCCTAAACTGTGGGAGAATTCAAGAATGCATGGGACAGACATAAGGCAATTCTTGTGGGGGTAGGAAGAAATAGGCTGTTGGTTAACTAGGAACTGCAGCCTATCCTGTAAATAGGAAATGGACAGACTAGATGGGCCTAGCAGTCCTTATCTACCGTCAAAGTCTATGTTTCTATGTTTTATGATTTCATCTACATCAGATGCAGAAGGAGGATACTTCCATCCTCCCCACCATGGAAAACCCCTCTACCCAGACAACGAAGTCTCAGAATTCAGAAAACCAATTCAGTGGATATGGAAATATCGAATTCCTATGACACACTTTCTAAAACTATTAGTGAAGGATTGGATATGGGGGATTTGGATTCTGATGCATCTTCCTCTAATACCTTTTCTCAAGAATAGGATGCAGAGAGTACTGAGAAAAAAAGGAAAAAAAGAAAAATAAATGAGTTCTCCTTAATAAACTAACATATGCCTTTTCCCTTAGCCACCATCAATGTGCATAGTATTATGTCTAGTACTAAACAACAAGCAGTGTTCTCTTTTCTGCATGATTCTCAGCTAGACATTATGTTTTTACAGGAAACATGGTTTAATTCCAGTATTCTTTCAACACAAGCTCGAAAGGAATGGGTGTGGGGACCCTCTTATTAATCATTTGGGGAGTACGCTGCTGATGGGGTGGGAATACTATTTGCTGGTTCGACCTTTCTTTTCCAAAATTTAGTTGATCTGATTCCTGGCAGAATTTTAATGGTAGATGGCATTTGGCAAGGGTGGCCAAGTAGGTCTGTGGTGGTTTATGCAGCACAAAGTACAGCTGTTAGGGTTGAAATGACGGAGGACATACAGCCATACCTAGCAACATCTACTGTAGGCAGGTATATCTGGTGGAGGATTTTAATTGCAGTTTAAAGGGGGGGGGGATAGAAGGCTACAAGGTAAAAAATATATTGTGATTCATGGGCCCTGCAGGCATGTATTGATATGGCAGAACTAGTTGATTGCAGCACCAAAGCAGTTCCCCAGTTACTTACACGTATGTGCATAGCAAGTATACCACAAAAATTGATTATATTTTTCTGTCTAAATCTATGCAATTACAGAAAGCATCTATAATGCCTGTAAAATTTTCGGACCATGTAATGGTTACCAGTCTTGTGACTATGGACCCAGGTCCAAGGAAAAATGCATTTAGGTGGAAATTTAGCACACATAGTCTGTTTACACCTGATGTAAAAATAGAAATTTTAGAGGTTCTAATTGCAAGAGTATCAGAGTTATATTTATATGAAAATGTGTTACACTGGTGGTCACAGACTAGATTGGACTTGGTAAAATGGTTACAGGCACATGGAAAAGGAACTGTTAACTCTAAACGACTGAGATGTCTCACTTTACGTGATCAATTGTTTGTTTTATTTACCAAAACCTTTGACAGAAGAAAGGACTATACTGCACAAATAGTAAGTGTAAAAGAAGAGTTGAAGAATTTACAATATGACAGAGCTGCTTCATTGCAGGTGGAGCTTAGTTCTGGAGTTCAGAAAACACCATACTCAAACCCATGTCAGGCCAGTAAGGACAGAAGATATAGGGCTCAGTTTTCTGCTTTGAGAGCGAGACAGGGGTCTTCGTTCAGACTCACAGAGGATACAAGGGTAGTAAATCAACATCTATCAGTTAGTCAGTGACATGCTTCTGGATAAGGACAAAATGGTAGAATATTTGGGGAATATACAAGTGCCTCTGTTATCTAAGGAGCAAAATCTGACTCTGACTCAAGAACTTACAGTAGAGGAGGTCAGTGGGGTGATGAAACAACTGAAATTGGGTTCTACACTGGAGGAAGATGGACTTCCAAATGAATTTTATAAACTATTTCCTGAACTTATGCCACAGATTTTGGTATGGGTATATCACTATTTAGCACAGCTTTCAAATTTACCTGATATCTTTATGAAAGGTTTAGTTATGTATTTATTCAAGGCAGGTGATAGGGCGTCAATAGAAAACTGGCATCCCATCAGCCTTTAGAATTCTGATTTTAAAATTTGGACCTTTTTGTTACAAGCACGACTAAAGAAAGTAGCACCCACCCTTATACATCCAGTACAGACTTGTGCCATATCTGGTAGGCACATACAGACAAACTTATGTGTAATCAGGGACGTAGTTTCATTATGTACAAAAAAAATGTGCAGTGATATTTATTATCCCTAGATCAACAAAAGGCCTTCAACTAGGTAGATCATGCCTTCATGTTGCAGGTTTTAGCTAAGTATGGCATTCCTCCAGCACTCATCAGATGGATAAAATTATTATATGGAAATGCTGTTATATCCTCAGTTTTAGATCCACCGGGGAGTATACAATTTAGGGTAGGTAGAGGGGTGCATCAGGGATGTCCATTGAGTCCCCTTCTCTATGTGTTTGTGTTAGATCCCTTACTTAGGAAGATTATGACTCAGCAGGACTTTCAGGGTATCTCGGGAGAGCAGTCTGGTGATGAAGTGTTTGTACCGACCTATGCAGATGATATTTCTATTTTGGAAAAAAATGAGACTAGTGCGAGGATTCTGTTACAAGAAATAGAGGACTATGGATTGATATCAGGAGCTAGGTTAAACCTTCAGAAAAGTAGAGGTTTACATTTAGGAGATCAGGCTAGGCAACTGGAAGAGGTGGAGGGAACTAGAGTCACCACTGAATCAATAACAATTTGGGGAGTATACTATGGGGGGAAAAATAGTGCAGTGCAAAACTGGGAAGAGGCCATCCAGCAGGGAGAACAAAAATTCAAGAGGTGGAAGAGCTGGCTTACATCCAAATTAAAAGGTATACACATTATCAAACAGTTTTTGTTACCAATTTTTTATATATTAGTGTGGTTTTTCCACCCCCAGTGGTTTTGGAGACAAGGATTTACAGGGCTTTTTTTTCCAGTTGTTGTGGGGGAGCCGTCTTAACCCGATTAAGAAAGAAATCACTTACCTGCTGAAGGCTAGAGGGGAGTGGGAATTGTAAACCCTATTTTTTTTTACTCTATTTTTTGGGTGACAAACCTAAAACCAGCGTTAATAATGAGAACCAGCCTGCCCCAGAAATGGCTGTGGTACTCCCATCGAGAAATCTTAGTCAGATGGGTAAACTTACCCATCAAATTAGTTGGGGTTACTAAAATTGAAGATTCCCTGAAAGCCACTTTTCAGAAACAATGGAAGTGGAAAATTATGAAATTAATGGTCATACAGAACACCAGGAAAGATCTCTATGACCAGAGCTTACAGAACATTAGGCCAGAGGAACTAGCCTTTAAATATTGTAGGGAGGGAGATAATGCCTTTGCTTATAGGCAATTAAATAATCCAAGAATACTTGGTCATATGTGGGCTACACAATGGTTAAGCACCCATGGTCGCTTAAATATTAGAGAAAATCATAAGCATAAAACCATTATGGATAGAAAGTGCTTATATCCAGACTGCATAGATGTAATTGAAACACAGGAACATTTTTTAATAGATTGCTCTTATACAGTGGGTTTGTGGTCATTTTTGGCCCAATAGAGAAAGATGCCATGGATGATTACCCTCATATATGAGGAATTGGCTTTGGGGTATTTTCCAAGACTATGGGGTAAATATAATTATGGATCTGTTACTGTTTTTTTTTTTTGCTGTTTTGAAATATTATTTATGGCAAAGTCAATGCCAATTTTATTTTGCTCATGATGTACTGTGTGTTTAGGACTATCTGTGAACAGGCCTTGTTGAAAGTGTATAGAAAGGATTTGAAATTACATCCTAGAGCATATGTGATGGTGTGGTGGAGGGGGTTTACTTTTTTGAGAAAATATGATTAAAGAAAGGAGGGGGATTTTCTTTTTTTGTCTTTTTACTTTTTATTTTGCAGTGATCACCATGTTTTATTTTCATTTTAGGATCTTAAACTATATGTTTTTGGATATGTTTTTCAACTTTGTGGAAATATTTTGATTTTGACTTCCGTATCCTAAGTGTATGATTTCGTTATGTATTTATCATTAAAAACAACCCTACTTTTTTTGAGAAGTGCCATGGGATTTATTTATTTATTTATTTAGATCTTGGATACACACCTATGAGCTAGAAGCTCTTTACATAAGTTCCACATCAATAGAAAACAAAAGTACAGATAACACAGAGCATAATACAGAGCAATAAAGAAAGCAAATTAAAAGACAAGAGAGGCACAATTACAGGTATCAACAGTGGCATCATCACGTTAATTTTGGGGGAGCTACAACCCCTCCAATCTAAGTGAAAGCCCTCCCAATCATTTTTGCAGCTGAAATATTACTGGTATTTTTAATTGTTTTCTGTTCACTTCTGCTGCTTCTGCTGAATCAAGCAAATAAAGGCAAGAACTAGAACTGGCAAACTCAGCCAGTCTTTTTTTTCTTTTTTTAAATTCTAACTTATTATTGCCGCCTGGGGGACCGCAGTGCTTCACAGCGCCACCACTATGGAGTGTACTTATGATGACACTGTGCCTGCTGCCTGCCAATCAGTACTGTGAGCACTGCCCACAGCACAATTCGCGAGCCCTCCCATAATGGAGACAGCAATTGACCATCACCACCACCGTCGGAGTGGAGGACTGAACTCGTCGTCGCCAGCCAGGTGAGAGAGACAGAGAGGAGGAGACAAGAGAGCTCACAGATCTGAGGCGGGGAAGTTGAAAAACTTCAATCTGTCTGGGACTGTTGGCCGAAGCCTGAGCCAGGTACTGTACTGTTTGGGCTGCTTGGAAGAGGAGGACTGGAGTCATGGGACCCGTTACAGTAGATTATGCTGGGGTACGGGACCCACTCAAAAAAGGGGAGAGTTGCATGCCTTGTCCCCTCTCTGGTGAAGTTCAAGTCAGGGTAGATGAGTTAATAATATATAGCCAAGAGCCAGCAGTTTTTTCTTGTGGTTGACATTTGAATTGATAAATTCTTAGTCCAGGTATAAATGGACACCTCAAAGTAAATAAAACCAGGATTAGATACTTTTGGGGGGGGCAACTAGTGGTTGGGAGAGGTGGGGAGGAAGTTATTTATGGCTTATGTGGGACTGCATTGCATTGTGAAGTTTCAATGAATACTGAGCGAGGGAGGTTTGTTGGGGCCTGTCTGTGCAGAGCTCAATCAGTGTTTGGGCGAGGTGTCTGGTGTGTGGACAGCCGGCCCGCCCGCCCGCTTGTACCTAAGTGAACTGTTGGCTGCTTGGACAAGGAAGGAGAACTGAGACTGAGTAGGACTCGTGGGGAGTTGGGGACAATTCAAAATAAAAATTTATGGAACTGCATTGTGTTCTTGTGAGTTAACAAAATAACATGAGTTGAGAGCTGTGTACTTTTTTTTTTTAATTTTACTGTTAATTTTCTGCCTGACTGAGACTAGTCTGAGAAATACAAGTCAGGAAGGGGATTGTATTTGTGTCTTGTGTGGGTTGAAAAGCTCTCACTCAGAGTGCCAGATATAACATTACTGTATTGTGTATTTTTTATTTTCCTCAGTTCACCTCATTTACTTCATTGAGTTGAGTACTGTAGTGAAGAGCTGACAGACAGCTCAAAGAAAATCACTTTGTGGATTATGTTTTAGGCACTCAATATGCAATAAAAATAAGTTAACTAACAGCACTTTTGTAAGTTTTCCTAAATTGTCTTCTCTGACTTCAGGGTGTGTGTAACTTGTGGGAAGGGAAGCTTAAAAAGCAAGATGTTACCAGTTCAGACACTGCAGCTGGTTAGATACAAACTGCCTAAGTACAATAACAGCTTTTTGTATGAGGTGAACAAGGGCAGGCAAGCAGGCTGTGAGCCAAACTAATCAATCTGATTATTTTGTTTCTGCTGGTATAATAGTGTCTGGCTTGTGTCCTGTTTGCTCTGGGGTCCTGTAACCTTCCCAACAGATCTGCTGGGATAATGGTGTCTGGCTGCTCTCTTATTTGCTCTGGGGTTCTGTAACCTCCCCAGCAAATCTACTGGGATAATAGTATCTTTCCATTGTCCCCGGTGGTCCAGTAATCAAATTTTTCCACATGTAACATTAAATAGATGTTATGATAACCAGGCTTCTCAAACACATATTGAACCATTAAAATGCAGGAGAAGCCACCATTTGAAGATAAACATTTCAAAATTTTCTGGGGGGGGGGGCATGCCCCCGAACCCCGCTAGATTTGTTAGGATTTCGACTGGGGCATTAGCCCCCCCAACTTTATACCCCTGGTGACGCACCTGGGTATCAAAGGCACTGTACAATGTATGCCAGGCAAACAAAAATTATGTAAACACAACCAAGTTGCTACTATGAAAATTAAGTTGCCAAAGGGCTTTGTCAGCAATGAGTGGGAGGGAATAGTATGGTAGGGTAGGGGGAGGAAAGTGGGGGAAGAGTAGTGAGGAGGCATGAGCAGAGGGGGAGGTCAGAGAGGAGTAGAGGGGGAATGTAAGAGAATAAAAGAGAATACTTGAGAGAAAAAAAGAGGGGGTAAGGGCTCGTAGGGTTGGGGTGTGTTAAAGTGCTAGATAGAGATTAGTTGGTCGTGACAAGAGATTTAGAGGAAACAGTCACAGCTGGTGCTAGCTACTAACTGAAGCCTGAGTTTGTGTCTAAAGGTGCCCAAGGTAGCTAAAGAAGAGACATCCCTGGGAAGAGAGTTAAGCCATAGTGGAGCTCTATAGGCAAATGACCTTTGCCCTAGGGTCGTCCGCCAGCGAGGGATCGAGAAGATCTGGTTGTCAGTGCCTCTTGTACAATGGGGGAAGCAGAAAGGGCTAAGGATTTTCTGGACCCCATGGGGCATAAGGCCAAGGTTAACCTTTTGCAATGAGGCAGGTGTGATACATGATTCTTTCTCTTAGTTGAAGCCAATTGCCTGAGCATAAAAGTCACACGGTGTCAGATGTGAGCCCTAGTGAGAAGCCTGCAGGCCTTGTTGAGTGCTGTAGCAATGCATCAAAGGGATGTGTTGGTGGCAAAGCCATAGATAACCAGCCGTAATCTATAATGGAGATGATGGAGCTGTGGATAGCTAGGTTGAGTGTGTCAGGTGTCAGATTCCGCTTATGCCTATACAGTAAGCTGATACAAGTGTTAACAGCCTTGACAATCTTTTTCTATATGGTGAGAGTAGGGCAAATTGCTGTCTATGGTGAATCCAAGGTATTTGAATTCTTGTACCAGCTCAAGGGGGGTGCCTGCATTGTTACAGATCACCAGGGGGTAAAAATTATGCTTGTTTGGGGGGCTATCAAAGAGTATAATCTTAGTCTTCTTACATTTAAGATAAGCTTGTGATTCCTAAACCAGTTCTCTACATTTGTGAAGCTACGTTGCAATTGGTTTTCAAGATGCTTGAGGTCAGGGTTACTAGTGAGGATAACTGCATCATCGTCGTATAGCAGGATGGGATCATGTCAAGAGCTTGTTTAGGAATATGCTGAACAAGAGTGGCGCAGGATGGATCCTTGTGGGACACCCGAGCATACTGACTGACTATCTGAGAGGATATCACCAATCTTCACCGGTTGGGAACGGTTGGTAAGGTAACTTGTGAACCAGCCAATGGTTTCCTTTGATAGCCCGATGGTGGATAGTTGATCAATCAGCATGTTATGATTAACTATATCAAAGGCTTTTGTAAGCTCTATGAAGGCTGCACCAACTACCTGGCCTTGGTTGAGGGAACTGTGGATAAAGTCAGTGAATTCAAGAAGAACCATGGTAGTGCTATGCCCTTTCCTGAACCCATGTTGTTGAGGGCATTGCAGCTGATATTTTTTGAGATAATTGACCAGCTGGTCTGCCACTATTCGCTCGAGGGCTTTGGAGAGTGGAGGAAGAATGGAAATAGGTTGGTAGTTCCCAGGATTGGACCTATCACCACTTTTGTGAACAGGGGTAATTAATGCAGATATCCATTTTTGAGGGAATTGTGACAGAGAGAGTGATAAATTAAGAATCATAGTGAGAGGTGTCAGAATTGAATTCAGAGTAAGGGTGATGAGTTTAAGATCTAGGGTGTCCCCGCTAAATCTGGATTTGCCAAGCACCTTATATATATGTATTTTCTGGCTTCATGTTTAATGATGGCCTTAAAGTAAAATGGGGGGTGGACCTGAGGCTGGTTCGAGTACCCATGGTTATCGTTATATGGGAAACAATCAAAGAAGTCAGGGGGGAGGACATTACTGAGGTCAGAGAATGCATTGTTAAAAGTATTGGCAATAGCTCTGGGGTCTTGCATTGGGACACTATCTATAATTAACATAGAGGGTGCTGTGTTGGCATCTTTTCCAGTGAGTTCCTTAACATTATTCAAGAACTTTCTTCCATTGATCCAGGAGATAGTGAGGGCATCCCTACAGCAACATTTTTTTTCTGAGTGGACTGCATGGGTGCATTCATTCCTCGCTTTTATAAGCCTGTATATCTACTAGTCTGCCCATGGCCCTCGCTCATTGCCACAGATGATCCCTCATTTTCATGAGGTCAAGGAGTCCCAGTGTAATCCAAGGGTTACTGGAACCCCTGACTTTCCTTTTTTTGAAGGGAGCATGAGTGTCACAGGCTGCATTGAAATGGGTAATGAAATAATCAAGTGAAGAGTCAACATCACCAGCTGAGTTAATTTGCGACCAGTCTTGTTGCTGTAGCTGTGATTTTAATGGCTCTAGGTGGCCATGGATTAAGACTCTACTTGTTATTGTTTTTGGAGGAGGCTTAATGACTTTGTTCCACCAAAAACAGATGATGGGAGAGTGGTCACTGACAGTGTCAGTGAGGACAGATATCGCAGATATACATTCAGGGTGGTTAATGAGGACCCAGTCTAGTAAAGTACTTATCCCTGTCCTATAATTCATTCTGGTAGGGAACTGAACAAGTTGGGTGAAGTGAGCAGCAGTGATTGCATCTTTGAATGAGTGAGCTTCAGGGAAGAGCCAGTTGGCGTTGAAGTCTCCCAGCATTATAACTTCAGAGTTAGGGGGCAGGCAACGTAGGCAGTCTAGGATTGAGCTTAGGCCAGAGACACTCTGCTTTGGTGGGATGTAGATTGAAATTATGGTGAGGGCTTTGTTATGCGTGCCAAGCAGTACCTTGGTGGCAAGAACCTGAGTATCATTCCAGTGCTGGCCAAGGGCAAGGTGAGGCCCTTAAGAGTGTCTTTGAAATATATTGCACAGCTCCCTCCTCTTTTAGGTAGCTCATCCTGTCTAAATACAGAGTAACCAGGAAGGGAGATAGTGGTATCCAAGATTTTGGGTGACAGCCAGGTTTCCACAACCCAAAGAATATCAGGGTTGTGCAGTGTGACCCAGAATTGAAAGTTATCAAATTTAGAGAGAAGACTGCAGATGTTAATAGACGCCAGCTTGAGTCCTCCTTCATTCTTGATATTCATGTGTGGGTTTAATGGTAGGCCAGGGTTGGGGTGTATGTTGCCAGAGAGGACTAAAACGAATATACGAACATACAAACTTACGAATCTGTCAGCAGAAACAGGCCTCATGGTCTATCAAGTCTGCTCGAATGTGCAGCTAGCTCCCTACATTGCAGCTGCCCCCCCAGCTCCCCCCTCACATTTACCCCCCCACCATATCCCATCCCCTTTTAAAATTGCCCACCATCCTACAGGATACCACTTCCTTGGGCAGAGCATTCCACTTAGCCACCACCCTCTCTGTGAATAAAATGTCTCCTCATCTCTCTCCTATATCTTCCCGCTCCAATCTGAAACCATGCCCACTCATGTCCCTCCCCCTCCTGAACTTAAATACCCCGTATGTACCGGTCTTGTTTATCCCTGTCATGTATTTAAAGGTTTCAGCCATATCCCCCCATACCTTCTCTCCTCCAGTGATTACATATTCAGCTCCCTTAGCCTGTCCTCGTAGGGTCTGTCCTCCAAACCCTGGATCATCTTTGTTGCCCTGCACTGTACCCCCTCCAATAATCTGACATTCTTCTTCAGAAACGGGTGCCAGAACTGCATGCAGTACTCTAGGTGTGGTCTGATCAGTGACCTGTACAAAGGCAAGATCACCTCCCTCCTCCTGGAGGAGATTCCTCTCGCAATACACCCCAGCATCTTGTTGGCTTTATATGCCATCTTCCTGCATTGAGTTGAGCTGTTCAGTAGTAACATCAGTCGCAGTCTTCTAAGGTAATCCTTCAGTTGTTTTTTATTTCTTTTATGTTCCCTTCTCTGTGAGGGTCCAATTTTATGTATTTGGATGGTGGTAGAGAAGCTGGGTGGGATCATTAAGTGAAGTTGGCATGGATAGATACATAGGGGAGTCCACCTGAACAACCATCAGAACAGGCTGACGGGACCTAAATTTAATGTCTCATCCATGTTTGTCAAATTATGTCTTGTTTGTATATGACTTGTCTGTAACAATCTGAATATCAGGACAACTTTGTAAAACGGGGCTTCTTAGTCCTAAAAGTTACATCCTGTTGAAAAATAAAGGTTTTTATCTATCCATCCATAAGTAGAGTGAGTGGAGCCGTGATGAAATAACATGCCCAGTATCATCCTCATGGTGAGGCATTGGGTGGCTTATAGAAGATATGGAGTGCAGCAATGTGTGGAGCAGGAGGTAGCTGCAGTCTCTGTGCCCAGAATCATCTGCAGGTGGAGGCATCAGGTGGCTGCAACCCACACAAGTGATCATGAAGTGTAATCATGTAAGATCAGTATTACTAAATCTCATAACCCAAAACTACAGAAGAAAAGGGCAAACTGGGGCTTGCCAGCAACCAAAAGCAAAACAGAAAGAACATACAGGTTTCCTAGACAGTTAGTGGGGAGGGATTAGGCAACCAGGCAACTAGCCAAGAAAAGGGAAATTGTTTACCAAGCAAAGGCACACTATGAGGAAGCTTTTTTCCCAGGTACATCCAGGGAGCACACGGACGTTAAGTGACTTGCTCAGGGTCACACAGTATGCAAGTGGGGGCTGTGGGATTCAAACCCAGGTCTCCAGGTTTGCAATTCAGTGCCCTAAGCCACAGCACTATACTGCCAACCAAAGAAAAGCAGGCTGCCAAATCTAAAAAATTCAGCAACCGTTGGGGGGGTCCAGGAGATCACAACACACACATTGTATTCTGGTGCACATATATCCACCATAAGGATCGGAAGACTAAACGTAACATCAACATTGTGAACAAGACTTACCAAATTGCAAACTGTTGACACAGAGCCAAAGGGTATGTGACCAGCTTGGAGAGCTACACAATTGAAAGTGAAGAAGATCCAGAGTGGAATGGAGACAGGATCAGACTGAAGTTACAAATTGTGCATCAGCCTAGCAGGGGACATATCCTATAACCATGTATGATGACCGAGTGCTGTAAAATTTGTGATTGATAAATACTGTTCAGATTTTTTGGTAACTTTCATCTCAGATCTCAGTTCATAGAAAATTTCACATCCTAAAGTCAAACGTTTCAGAAAAAGCCTTTCCCTATTAGTCTCTTGCCATCTAGAACTTACTACTGGACTTGTAAAAAAAAAATCAATGACTTAACTCATTTCAGTACACTTTATAGTCACACATACCACGCCATCTGCTTCCACAAACTATTGCTTGTTGACCTTACTTTATTGCCTGTCTTGTTTTCTTTTTTCATGCTGACCTATTAAGTATCCTCCCCAGCAGAAGAGGAAGATTTATGGATCGCTGAACATACAACGAAGATTTTTGTGACATGATTATGGTACTTTTGTGGCCAATTACCTTCCCTGTCCCAGCAATGAACTGCGTTCCACCACCCCCCCCCCACACACACACACACTCAGAGACCATTGGTTAATTTAACAAGCATTTGTCAATGCTGAACATTTGATGCTTGTTAAACAATTTTTTTTTTAATTTTGACCCCAAGTTTTGAATATACTTGTTAGGATTCGCCTTATAGACATGATATGTACTATTTCCAGTAATCCATTAATACACCCTACATCTTGATTTCTGAAGCATCTATTGGTCAGCTTGAATTGCTAAATAAATATATTGTCAGTTGTAGATGTTTAAATCAAAAGGTTTGTGTTCTTGAACTTCATAAATATACAGTATAGTATATTTTCTAAAATCTAAAAACATCCTACTCATGCAGTGCTAACTAGATTTGATTTAGTGATATGCTTCCAGTCAATAGTAAATGTACCTAGTTGTAAAACACTTGTCAAAAGATAAATATACAAAAATATCTTCACTGCATCATTCAAAAGTTTGTGTGTTATTTTGTTTTACAATTTTGGGACATGAACGGCACATTGATCAGATACTCACTTCCATGTGCATCCTGGTAGCAAAGGGAGGTTAGGTGACTTTCTAAGGGTTACAGGGTATGCAAGTGGGGGCTGTGGAAATCAAACACAGGTCTGTTGAATGTAAGAAGCTCAGTCATAGCTCAGCATTCTAACTCCTAGGCTATACTGCTAACCCTAATTTTGTAATGCACTTTTGTTTTACTCTGGCTACAATGACTTTTGTTTATTTGAAGCAAATGTGTAAATATATTTTATTTGTTTTTCAAATGAGTTAGGCCATGTTTTTTATTGCAGTCTTTGCATGTGAGCATGTAAGTGGTAGAATGTCCAAGGAGGTACCACGGTCTCCAACCCCCTAAGAACCACATTCAAGTCTTGAATCAGCATATCCATCCTGAATCTATAAGTGTTTGAATCAAAATCCAGTCAGAATGAAGTTACAGTGCCCACACAAAGAAAACCGTAGCTTTCCACTTACAAAAACCTGTGTAATTAATTGGCACATTATTTAAAACGGCAGTATTTGTAAATTGTGACACATTTTCATCATATAATTTTGTAGCAAAAATGTATGTCTGAAAATCTTTTGATTAATAATTATCTTTTTTTTAATTTCCACAGATATTTAAAAACACAGCTTTGATACTATTTTTATAATTGATAACTCAAGTATTTAAACATAGTTGCCACTTGCAATAGTACAAAATCTCCTCCATTGAGGTTAGCAGTGCACCCACTGCCTCTGCCTGACATACACAGGACACCAACTGCCCTACATTGTCTAACAATGGCCATCCACAAGCAGTTCCATCCTGGTGCCACCACCGTGTATAACGGTGGCAAAGGTGGCCTTTATTAGACTAGCCTAACATTACCTATTTTATTGTCCTTTAAAGATATTTCCTTCAATTGCTCAATGTGTTGCATTTAAAATACAGACCTTCATCTCCTTCCCTCTATACAATGAGAGCAGCACAGCACTTATTAACTCGAGAATCAATCACTCCCCTCTTACTGCTGCTGATGTTTTTTAGTTCTGGTGGTGTCTGCATCTGGTTTAGACAACAGCACACCAGACCACTGGTGCATCCTCTGTCTTCCGGGACCCGTTCTAACTCTAGTCATGTCGGTGGTTGACCACCCTTCTGCCCTTGACTCCTTCAGGCAGTGCACAGTCAAGCACTGACACTTCACCATTGTCTGTCAGTGGTGGATTAAAAAATTAATTCAGACTCCTACTAGAGTTTAGAATGGGTTACAGAATGGACAACACACAGCCAACTAAAGTCCAATTAAACACAGAGTCAGCTGTCAGACACATCTCTCAGCCTGCAGCCCTGACACTTCCTTTGAATTTCTGACATAGTGAGAGCATCACTACTCATCCCACCTGTGGCCACTGCCACCAAAATGGACTACCTCCTCATACGCCGCCTCTATGCCTGCCACCTGAATGGAAATTGTTAGGCTACTATGTCAGCGGGAGTGGGGGTGAAGAGGGACACTCACTGACACTGCATCAATTAAACATACATGCTGAATTGTTATTGGCTACTACTGAATGTATATAGGTCAACATACACATAGCAACACCAGATCCTGAAAAATAAATTTAAGACATGGGCGGCAGGGTCAGCAGAACCAAGCAAGGGACGGGTCCAGCAGAAACTGTTGCGATTTACAAGTCTGACCACCTAAACCCCCCAACAAACCACTAGATTTTTCCTGTAACATCTTTTTGCATGACAAACAGATTTGGAAATTTTATTTTATGTTGAAATTGACTGTGTTTTTAAGTGGCGCTACCTTGCAGATGGACAAAGGATGGGGAATGGGGTGTCTGCCTGTAATCACAATTTGCAAGTCTGACCACCTAACCTCCCAACAGACCACTACATTTTTCCAGTAATATCTTTTTGCATGACAAAACAGATTTGGAAATGTCATTTTTTATGTTAAAATTGACTGCTTTTAAGTAGTGATACCTTGCAGATGGACAAAGGATGGGGAATGGGGTATCTGATCGTGACTGCTCTAGTTCATTTGTGACATTTTACAAAGGCAGTTACAACCTAAGACACAAAAGCACATACGTAACCATTTAAAGTTACAGAGGATACTGTGCAGCGGTACCAAAGTGGAGCCACTCAAGCATTCTCTGTATTTCTGCTCTTCCTAATAAGCACCCCTTGCACTGACAACCATCTCTTTGAAGTCCTTGTGGACAGTTCAAGTGTGAGAGAAACCAGGAGAGGATAGGGGTGGGGGAGAGAGAGAGAGAGAGAGATCTTAGGCTGCTCTTGTTCACAGCCGATCCGATCAGCTGCTTGCTGAGCTGACCAGCTCCATGTAAATCAAAGGACCAAAGCCCTCACCCATTAGATCGGCTTGGTCCTTTGAAGTGCACAGAGTTTCAGCCCTCCAAGCAGAGTTGCATCATGACCAGAGTGTGTGGTCATTGGTGTACACTGCTGAGCTCCTGCTATTCTGAATTGCAATGGGCTCAGCAGTGACATCCCCCCCACAAGACATCCATTTCACTCATCCCAAAACATTTGGTGCACAAGTGCATCAAACATAAAAATGGCTATTGGCTGGCATATCATGGGTTCCATGGCCTGTTAAACCTCCTGATGCATGCCCTCTAGTCAGCCTCTCTGGGACTATAGAAATTCCTGGTTCATTGGAGTTTGAGTGAGTAAGCCAGGACAGAGGAGAACCCACTACCTGGTGGTGCAGTAGTGACTGGTTCCTCAGCAGTGCCATCCCAACACAGGCATAAGAGCCACAATTTCAGCAGCTGTGATGAGGCTGCTATCCTGGAAAGAGCATAGTAAGGAAAGGACAGCTGGGTGAGAAAGAGTTACAGTCAATGACAGAGTGGTGAGAGCAAAAGTTATTACATCTGCCCAACCTGAGCAGTGCAAGAAATCTCAGTCAGGCATTGTGTGGTGGCTGAAGAAAGCCAAATCCCACCTAGTCAGGGTAAGATTGGATAGGCGCTGGTGGAGTGCAGTTGGGGGAGGTTCCTTTCAATCAATGTGGGTATAAAAAGGTACAATTTTAGAATGAGCCACCTAGTCAGGGCAGATTCAAGAGACACTCATCTGAGCACTGCAGCCAGCAAGGCAGTGAAGAGGAGATGGTGTCCATCCAACAGACATCACCACTGACTGAACTGTGGTGAGACTACAGCATCCACCAGTTGCCATAAAGCCACAGACTCTGGCGGCCAGCACCTCCAATTGTAGCAGAAGGTGAAAAATGAAGTTAGACCCTTTTTCCAGGAAGGTCTTCAGGGTTGACTCAGTGTCCCCATTTGAAAAAATCTAATAAGTGGGGCAGAATCACTGAGCAGCCTGCAGTACAACAGATCCAATGCCAGAGGGCCAGTGAGTGAGCAGTTCAGTGTGAGAGGTCTGTTAAACTTGAGGTCTATAGCCAGAGGTCCCATGAGTCCTGATGCCCCCACCACAAGCCTTTGAGACTGGAAATCATGCACCAAAAGACCAGTGAGCCCAGGTGTCCCATGCCAGAGGTCTAATGATCCTGAGGTCTAGTTGCACATCTCCAATGACCTCAAAGATCCAGTGCCAGAGGTCCAGTAATCCCAGGAGTCCAGCACCAGTGGTCTAGTGACCCTGTGATTCAATGCCAGAGGTCCACTGAGTGCAAAGGTTCAGCAGCAGAAGTCACTTGTGCCCAAAGTCCAGAAGTCCTACTCAGAGGTCAGGACCAGAATAGCAAGAACCATTGTACAGTATCAAGAAACAACCATCTTCAGTGGCCAGAAAAGGGCCAGAGTTGTAGCAGTTTACCCACAGTGCAGACACTGTGAATTATGGGACCAAGAGACACTCATTTTGAGTGACCAGAAGAGCACAGATGACATAGCAGTGTGCTTTATTACAGACACTGTGGATTATGGGACCAAAAGCTAGCCATCTTGGGTGACCAGAAGAGGTATGATGCTGAAGCAGCATGCCCCAACACAAACACTGTAAACTTTGGACCAAGAGATGCTTATTTTGAGAAGTCAGAAGATGGTTGATAGCATAGCAGTATGCCCCAGTGCAGACTAGGGCTGGGAGAAGTCAGTGAAGTTCTGATCCTTATTAAATAAGAACTGGAACATGATGGGGTTCTGATTTTGTTCTGATTATTTATAAATATTTGACAAAATGTGATAAATGTATAAAAGTGGCCCAAATCAGCCATATTTAACACAGAGGTCCAAAGGAAATAATTTAATGCATTATTTGTACAAAATGAAAGTAAACTGTTGAATAAAAGCAATCACTATTAGCTCTTTCATGGCTGGTCTATACTGCTGGCATATCCTTCTTGGGCCTGTGATGTGAGTGTGCTGGGAGAGAGAGAGATGAGAGAGAGACAGATCGATACAAGTACCTATATTATACCACCAAGCAATACCAAGCACTGCAGGCTGCTAAGATATTTTTTATTAATGCTGTTGTGTGGGTATTATTTTGATGGACATTCCAGTCAGAGCAAACCAGGCCAAAGAAATGGATATAATGAATGATGAAATGAGCAGCAGTAAGAGCCCACCCACCCTAACCATGTGAATGATGCAACTGCATCACATGTCCCGGTGTACTGAGAACTGTACACTATCTGATCCAACAGGTGGTAATATCTTCTATGACTACTTCTACTGATCAATACGCTGAATACATTTATTAAACAAAGAAATAAAAGCCATGCAAATCACCACCTAGGCAGCCAGTCACATCATATCAGTTATGCAGTGTAGTATAAAATAAAGGTTGCCACTGTCACCTGAAGACCTGATGCCACACAGTTATATCCTTCCTAGTTCCACAGTTGCTGCCAGCCAGTGCCAAGTAATTTAAGTATGTAAAATATAATAACTCAGCCCAGTTACTGTGATGAGATGTAGTGTTACAGCCAGGCTAGCATACCATGCACACACAATAAAGAAATTAATTTAGTAACATTTTTTCTCTGAAGTAATTGTAGCCAAATACAGTATGACTGATGTCAGAAATATATTATACAAAGAGCATTCCATTTCAGGGTTCAAGTTTCTGCTAAACCATCTGTTGTATGAAAATTAAAACAGTAATACTACAGTTAAGTTGGTAGTAAAATAATATTTTTTAATCAATTGTTGAGGACAAAAATGTGACAAGTAGTAGTAGTGAGGACAAAAGTGACAAGTAGTAGTAGTAGGAGGACAAAAGTAACAAGTAGTAGTAGTGAGGACAAAAAGTAACAAGTAGTAGTAGTGAGGACAAAAAGTAACAAGTAGTAGTAGTAAGGACAAAAGTGACAAGTAAGTAGTGGTAGTGAGGACAAAAGTGACAAGTAGTAGTAGTAAGGACAAAAGTGACAAGTAGTAGTGAGCACAAAAGTGACAAGTAGTAGTAGTAAGGACAAAAAGTGACACGTAGTCATAGTAGTGAGAACAAAATGTAACAAGTAGTAGTAAGGCAAAGCAATTGGCAAGGCAAGTAGCAGTAGTAAAGACAAGAAGTGACAAATAGTAGTATGGACAAAAAGTGACAAGTAATAGTAGTGAAAACAAAAAGTGACAAGTAGTAGTAGTGAGGACAAAAAGTGACAAGTAGTAGTAAGGCAAAGCAATTGGCAAAACAAGTAGTAGTAGTAAAGACAAAATGTGACAAGTAGTAGTAGTAGTGAGGACTAAAAGTGATAGTAGTAGTAGATGTGAGGACAAAAAGTGACAAGTAGTAGTAGCAGAAGACAGCAGTACCTTACCTTTCAGATCAGATAGTGGTACCTACTACCACCAAGTAAGTCTGTGACATGAAATGCAGTTGCTTATTGTATTTGGACTCTGAACCCACTGATGTTATTTTTTGTGTATCTATGCTCATTGTAATCATTCAAGTAATTCTGGCCTGACCTAGTCTGTCCTCCTGACCTGACTTGTTGCAATTAATTGTTGTCTCATGTAGTACAGCCTATTCACAAAGATTTTCACCACAGGCACAACTTCTTGAAAGTGTTTTAGGATAAGGCCTGCTCAGACTAGTCAGTGTACATTTCATTCAGGTATCATGTTTGAAATTAAAATGAGGAATGTTGACATTCAGAAATGTCAAGCGCCCAGAATTTTCTGGTATCAAACAGGATCATGTGTCAGTAATGATGTTACCAGCTGAACTAAATAATCATTCTGAACAGACACTAGTCGGAGGGCAATTCATGTACAAATCAAATCATATTATACAGTATACATGAACACATGGGTTCAAATTAGAACTGGAACCCTAGGGCAACTTTCATCAAAAATTTGCATGAACAAAGGGATACGACAAGGCTGTCTTATGGCCCTGTTCTCTTTTATATCTATATAGACAACTTACTGCACCAATTGCTGGTTACTCAATCAGATTCACCAATAATTGGCACTAAGCATTGTGCAGTACTAGCTTATGATGATGACCTTGCAATCATAGCTTTGTCTCAGTTTCGTCTTCAAAAAAAGCTAGACATATTAAATAACTTTGCTCAGTCTCGTGGTTTACAAATCAATGAAAAGAAGAGTCAAGTGATGATATTTGGATCAAGAAACTGAGCTAAGGTTTGGTGGGTAGGAAATAAAAAAATAGATACAGTTGGTTCACTTGAGAACATAAGCAGGAGGCTGGTAAGGACAGAGGTCTGGGTTTATATTCTGTTTTAACTGAAATATTTGAAAAGTTTTGTACGTGAAATTAGTTCTGTGTGTTAAAAATTACTACTTTGAGTTAGAACTGTTACTTGGGCTGTGATATTGTAACTTTTGGGGCTTGGGAACACTTGTTTGGCAGTGATAATTAGAGTGAAATTTAAAGGTGATGTTTGCCTGGTGTTAGGGGAGGGGAAATTAACAAGAATCACCTTGTCTTTCATTGTTCACTTGGGAACATAAGCAGTAGACTGGTAAGGACAGAGGTCTGGGTTTTTATTCTGTTTTAACTGAAATATTTGAAAAGTTTTGTACGTGAAATTAGTTCTGTGTGTTAAAAATTACTACTTTGAGTTAGAACTGTTACTTGGGCTGTGATATTGTAACTTTTGGGGCTTGGGAATACTTGTTTGGCAGTGATAATTAGAGTGAAATTTAAATGTGATGTTTGCCTGGGGTTAGGGGGAAGGGAAATTAACAAGAATCACCTTGTTTTTCATTGTTCACTTGGGAACATAAGCAGGAGGCTGGTAAGGACAGAGGTCTGGGTTTATATTCTGTTTTAACTGAAATATTTGAAAAGTTTTGTACATGAAATTAGTTCTGTGTGTTAAAAATTACTACTTTGAGTTAGAACTGTTACTTGGGCTGTGATATTGTAACTTTTGGGGCTTGGGAACACTTGTTTGGCAGTGATAATTAGAGTGAAATTTAAATGTGATGTTTGCCTGGGGTTGGGGAAGGGGAAATTAACAAGAATCACCTTGTCTTTCATTGTTCACTTGGGAACATAAGCAGGAGGCTGGTAAGGACAGAGGTCTGGGTTTATATTCTGTTTTAACTGAAATATTTGAAAAGTTTTGTATGTGAAATTAGTTCTGTGTGTTAAAAATTACTACTTTGAGTTAGAATTGTTACTTGGACTGCAATATTGTAACTTTTGGGGCTTGGGAACACTTGTTTGGCAGTGATAATTAGAGTGAAATTTAAATGTGATGTTTGCCTGGTGCTGGTAAGAGCCCTCCCACCCACCCTGTTTTGTAGGCTTTCTTAAATACTGAAAAGCCACTGGGTGTTGGGATTCAAGGGCTGTATATTTCTGTTAGGGACTGAAATTTGAAGCAACAGGAACTGGTGGGCCTGTGACATCATACGGTACCTGATGTCTGCATACACACACTGTTAGTGGGATTGGACACACACTGGACTGTGTGTGTTTGTGAGACTTGGGAACTTTATTGGTGGGGATGAAATTGGGTTTGTAAATAACTGCAGTCAGTATAGAGAAAAACTGTATTCCAGGGGGAAGGGGCTGAGAAAAGGGGTGTGTGCCATTATAAACAGAGGGGGACAGACAGGGTGGCCATATTCCACCATGGCAGGCATCTTCGGAAGGGTTGTGGGCTGCACAGGCTGTGGGATGGCAATAATTCTCAATTGGGCCCAGAGAGACGGAGGCTGCCCACTCTGTAGACAGCTATCTTGTATCAGGAGTGAAGTATATTGGTTAAGGAGTAAGCTGGGGGAGTTGGGGGGTGTCCTAGGATAAGGGGTGTGGATATGGGCAGCAGAAGGGTGGGGCTGAGGGGAGACTGGGGCAACGCTCTGAAATTACAGGACGTTATGTTACAGCAAGCAGGAGGGGGGATATTAGGGACAAAGGACCCTTTGATAGGGATGTTGACACTAAGGGGAAAGCGTACGGGGTGAACATTATGAATACAAAGAGAGTGGAGGGGGAAGAGTCAGAAGGGGCTGTTGTGGGGAAGCCTAGTAGAGCAGACATTGAGAAGGGAGGGGCTGTTGTGGGGAAGCCTAAAACAGCAGACTGTGGGAAGGGAGCTCCTAAGGAGAACAGAGCAAGAGGGGAGGAAGAGGGGCAGTTTAGAGGTGCAGTCAGGGGAAACTCGGGTTACTTGAGGGAGGCTGACATACAGTGTCACAATAAATTTGAGCTACTAAGCAACCTAGAGGGGGAGGAAGGGGTTGGTGGAAATGAGGAAACTGATACAGAGGCCGGGGGAGGGAGTCGGATACCCATAGGGCATCACAGACCGGCAATGGAAAGGATAGAAATAGTCCCAGAGGGAGAAGGGGAAACATAAATGTTAAGCTGATGGGGGAGATGCAACATATTGCAGACATGAGGGAGGAGAGCATGACTGGAGATAAACTGGGAGGCAAGGAGGTGGGGAGTAGCCCCCCTTCAGCAGGGGGGTCAGTACCAAAGATGGGGCTTTAGCTAAAGGGGACCCACAGAGAGCCTCTGGAGGTAGGGGTACTATTACAAGGAGGATGGTGGTGTGGGGGAAGGGGAAACCATCAGGACCAGGATAAATGGTTCGGATAAGAGAGGTTTAAAGGGGACACCTATTCAGAGGGGGTCTGAGTTAAGTGGGCAAAATAACGAGGGAGGCAGAAAGGGGAGGGTGACAAGGGGGTCTCTAATAAGGCAGGAAGACTCCCATAGAATTGAGATAATGAATAAAGGGGGATGGAGGGCTGAGAGTGCATAGTGGAGGTAACCATAAGGATGATGACGGTGTTAAGGTTCTGTTATTGGGAGACTCGATGATTAGGGGTATCCAGTGGGAGGGACAGGGGGGTGGATGCCATAGCCAGGTGAAGGTAGTGAGTATCTCTGGGCTGACAGTGCACAGAGCAAAGTTCATGGTGTATGAACTGGTTAGGGATTGTGTAGGAAACTGGATTCTGGTTCATTTGGGAACTAACGATCTAGAGGGAAATAGCGTTTTGGAAATCCAAGCAAGGTTCCAAGAACTTGCCAGAGTCTGTCAGGATAATGGATGCAACATTTCCTTTTCGGAGATATTGCCAGTACCAAAGGCCTCAGTGGAGAAAAAAATGAAGATCACAGAGGTTAATAACTGGCTCAGGAAGTGGGGTGAAGAGAGTGGGTTGGGGGTGTTAAGGAACTGGAAAGGAGTTTGGGAGGATAAGGGACTGTATGCCAAGGACAGGCTTCATCTTGCCCCATTAGGGAAGGAAGTCCTTAAACAGGGGATGGCTGACTACATTCAAGAAAGGTGGGATTTAAACTTGTGGGGGAGGGATAAGGGAGGGGCTGACCAGAAGCCCTCTCCTCCAGATGAGGGGAGCAGCCTTCAAACCCAAGGGGAGGGGAAACAGACTGGGGGTGGAGGTTTCAGGAGGAGCAGAGGGAGGATGGAAGTATAAGGAACCTGGGTGGGGTTTGACAAAGGGGATCAGGGATAAGGGGTGGGGTTGGTGTTAGTAAATGCCAGGAGCTTGGGAAACAAGTTGCCAGAGTTCCAGGCCATGCTGTTCGGGGGGTGGATGTGGCAGCGGTCACGGAGACGTGGGCCAACAAAAACCATGACTGGGACCTAAACATGCGGGGGTACACTATGCTTAGGAAGGATAGAAAGGAGGGCAGGGGGGGGAGTGGCTATGTTCATTAGAGATGACATAGAAATTGCTAGGGTAGAAGAGGCAGAGGGAAATGTGGAGGCCTTATGGGTCACCCACGATCCCCAGCAGGAGATAAGGTCAAGCTGGGTGTAGTATAGGCCCCAGGATGGATGATGTTCTGAGGATGGTTTGCTGGACAACATCATTGCCCAGTGTGGACCAAAGGGAAGGAGTGGTGTTGATGGGGGACCTTAATATGCCAGGTACAAACTGGGGAACCATGTCCTCTAAGGTGGCCAAGGAGCAGAGGCTGCTGGACGGCTTCCAGGATGTGTTCTTAACACAGCATGTGATGGAGCCCACAAGGGAGGGGCATGTCCTGGACGTGGTTCTGGCAGATGGGGATCTGGTAAGGGACCTGGTTGTAGAGGATCCCCTGACTGGGAGCGACCACAATACTGTCTGGTTTCAAATAAGCATGGGGGGGATGAGATCTAGGACACTGGCAGTGGACTTCAGGGGGCAGACTTTGTGGGCATGGGAAATATTCTCAAGGATCACTTGAAGGGATTACATCAATGACAAATGTGGAAAGGAGATGGGAGGTCATAAACGGGACTTCATGGAGGCAGTCAGGACCTGCGCTAAGGTGAAACGTAAGGAGCAAGGTCACATAAACCATGCTGGTGGTCCAGTGAGGTTCAGGTAGCGGTCAGAGAAAAGAAGGCGGCCTACAAAAATATAAAACAACAAGAGGGGATAGGGATAAGGAATGTACCATCTTGCATCTAGAAAAGTCACCGGATGGTGAGGAGAGCAAAGTCCAGTAAAGAGCAGCTGGCTGGCACAGGACCATGGAGGAAAAGGGTTCTTCCGGTACATTGGGGTGGAGAGAGAAAAACTAAGGGCCATCTCAGCAGATTGAGATCAGAAGGAGGGTGGGTGGAATAGGCGAGGGACCCAGGCAGAGGTATTTAACCAGTACTTTGCCTCTGTGTTCACTAGGGAGGGGGATGGGATATCTACAAAGCAAGGCCTGATGGGGATAGAAGCGGCAGTGAGTGGGATCAGGGGAGCAACAGAAATGGAGCAAGAGGGAGGGAGAGGTACCCCAGGGGTGTCACATCAGGATAAGGATAAAAAGGCCAGTAAGGTGGAGGGGATGGATGATGCTATCTCCACCAAAGGGTGTGGTTAGCCCTCAAGGCCCTAAAGAAAGACAAATCTCCTGGGCCGGATGGCATTCATCCGAGAGTACTATGGGAATTGGCAGACATACTGGCTGCACCCTGTGGAGCTCTTCAACAGGTCACTTGAGACAGGAGGGTACCTAGGGATTGGCAAGAGGCACATGTGGTGCCAATCCATAAAGGGGTCGAGGAAGTACCAGGTAACTATAGACCATCAGTTTGACCTCGGTGGTGGGAAAATTAATGGAGCGTATACTAAAGAAACGATTGGGGGTGTACTTGGAGGAGGTGGGAGGTCTGGATAGTCGGCAGCATGGGTTTGTGCCAGGTAGATCATGTCAAACCAATCTTGTGGAGTTCTACGAATGGGTAACATCAGAACTGGACAGGGGAAAGCCTGTGGATGTATTATTCTTGGACTTCAGCAAGGCATTTGACTCTGTCCCCCACAATTGTCTGGTGGAGAAACTGATGGGGTTGGGAGTAGGCCCTTTGATGGTCAGATGGATTGAAAACTGGCTAGCTGGATGCACCCAGAGTAGTGGTCTGTAGGGAGCTCTCAACCCTAGAGAGGTTGGTAGTGGGTGCCGCAGGGCTCAGTCCTGGGTCCGATCCTGTTTAATGCATACATATCGGACATCAGGAGGGTATAGGGTGTGAAATGAGTCTCTTCACTGATGACTCCAAGATGGGAGCAGTAGTTGAGAGAAGAGGGGAGGTTGGCCCTGCAAGGGACCTGGACACCCTGGAAAGCTGGGCTCACACATGGAAATTAAATTTCAATATCACCAAGTGCAAGGTGTTACATCTTGGGTGGGGAAACCCTAAACACAGGTACACCCTGGGAGGGGAGGCGCTGGAGGCCTCAATAGGGGGAAAAGACCTAGGGGTCATGGTGGATGCATGTATGAATAACTCTGAGCAGTGCAGGAGAGTGGCTAGCAAGGCAAACAGGATGTTGGGATGCATCATAAGGGGGATCACCTCTAGGAGCAAGGAAGTGATTCTGCCGCTGTACAATGGACTGGTTAGACCACACCTTGAGTACTGTGTACAGTACTGGAGACCACACTTGAAGAGGGACATACAGCTCCTGGAGAGAGTACAGAGGAGGGCAACTAAGATGATAGAGGGCTAGGGGATTTGACGTATGAGGACAGACTTGAGGAGCTCTGCCTGTATTCATTGGAGGAGAGGAGAGGAGAGACAGGGGGGACATGATTGAGGTCTTCAAGTACCTCAAGGGAATAAATAGGGTAAACATGGAGGGGATCTTTAGAGTAAAGCAGGGAGGTATCACCAGAGGGCATGGTTTGAAGTTGGAAGGTGGAAGGGTGAGGGGGGAAAGAGGAGGAGATTTTTCACTGAGAGGGTGGTGGACCCTTGGACTGCACTGCCTGGTGAACTGGTTCAGAGATCCACAGTGGAGGGCTTCAAGAGAGGGTGGGACAGATACAGAAAGTGGATGTATCAGATGATGGTCTGTCCCAGGGGATGGATGATAGGGGTTTCTGGAACACAAGGGGGGGAGGACCTCGGCACCCAACTAGGGATCTGAGGTTCGATCGGACTCGATAGACCACAAGGCCTAATCTGCTGGCAAATAGTATGTTAGTATCTATTTAGGCTTGATGTTTGTAAGCAATGGTCAGTGGCATTTGCACAAAAAGCCTTAGTGCCAAAATTAAACAATCAGTTGCTGCCCTGCAGAAATTTAATTTAAAAAATGGAGGTAACACCATCAGGCCCCTATTGAAAGCTTCTCGGGCCAAATACATTCCCCAGGTCTTATATCTTAGTGAAATTTGGGAATATGGTGATATAAGAATATTGGAAATTCCCCTAAACACATTGTTTCATTCAGCACTTGGTCAAGTAATTCTGTCCCTATGTCTCTGGTCAGGCAGAATTAGGTTGTTTATCCCTCAAAGCTGTTGCAGCTATTAGATTTCAGTGTTTTGGATCAGGATCACTAGAATGGATCAAGACAGACTTCACATGTCTGTTTGAAGGAAAAGAAAGTTGGAAGATCAAGGGATGCAAACAATCAAAATGGCTCATAAACCTTCAGGAAATAATGCATCTTTTAATTTACAGTATCTTCAAAGTATGTAGATAGAGGCACTAAAATTAGTTTAAAATTCAAACAATTTTGTACTAATAAAATTCAAAATGTTTATAAGAGTTTAGACTGCGAGTTAATAACATCCTTAAAAGTTGCCCCATGGCTAGTTAAAAATGGCATTAGGCATTTTTACCAGCCCTACTTGGACATCCTTATTGACCCTGAATTGAGAATAAATTATACTAGATACAGAATGGAGTACTTTGTTAGTAGTGTACTTAAAGCTAAATATAATAAATGGTGTGACCTAAAGTCCACATGGTGTAACTGTAACAACAAGGACATAGAAGATATTACATGTCATCTTCTCCTGTACTTGGTACATTAAACCTAGAACTTATTGGTTGTTTCCGGTATGGGCTGCAATAGACACAAATGATAAAAATATTTTGCTTGAACTCATGCTCACCTCCCAGGATGAATTAATAATTAGACAGGATGCTGGAAATTTTAGAGCAATATCAATTATAAAAAGGAAAGTTGATGGTATTAGGGACAAGGTGTGAATGTTACAAAGATTTAATAACAAATGTATAAAATTACCATTAGGTGAATGATTTGTGCGTTTATGCAAAACTGTGTTGTGGCATCATGACTGTAAAATTTGTAATCACAAGCTGTATTTTAAATATTTATGATTTTATATTTGTAAAGGTCTGTGATCAACAATAAAACTTTTTATTTGAATTCATGTACTTCACTGTAATGTTTACTAAGGCAGGCCACATAATTTGTTTGGAGTTCCAGTATTTCAAAGGATCAGTATTCCAGTTGATATTGGGCTCTGCTAGGTACATTTCCACAATGGTCTGTGCTAAGGCTGTGTTAGAAGAAGTAGATGAAGAAGATGTTGCAATTACATCTTGTAAGTGACTCCAGAGACATGAAGCTGAACCAACTGACTGTGGGACAATGCTATGTTTGGATGATGGTGAAGAAGTAGATCCTGTTACAGTGGCCAAGGAGGAAGATGGAGAAAATACCACAACATTAGAGGAGAGGCCACATGATGCTGTGCTGTGTTGTGAAGAAGATTCTGAATGTGGTGCTGTTGTACTCTGTTCCATGACAGCATGCACCTCATCAATTATTTCTTGTTTATCACAAAAGAAGTGTCATCATCACTCAATAGTTGCTCTGATTTGCATTGTGGGTCCAAGATTGTTGCTTTAATGTGATACTCAGAATGAAACATTTTACTTAGTCATCTTCAACTTTTTTGATCATACATCTCGTTCGATTTTGTATTCTGGAGGGACAACCTGTATGTGTCAGCAACACCACTGGCAGCCTGTAATAGAATTGTCTTGGTTCTATAACTTATCCCTAATCAGATTCAATCTGAATTTTAACATTTTTATTAGGGTTATCATCTGGCTCAAAGCTGCTGTGTTTGCACTCACCTCTCTGGTGATTTCCTCAGATGGCTGCAGGAGTAAAATTAGAAACTCCAGCATGGCTGACTGTGGTGGAGTAATATAGACATCTGTGTGAAAGTCTTAAGTGGGTATGGATGGACACATCAGCCAAAATGTCATTCAAAAAAAAAATCTTTTATTTACAGAACAAAAATTAAGCGGACTGGTATCGTCAAAGGAATAAAATAAATAACAACTCAAACAAGGTTTAACTTCAGCAAAAATAAATTGACTTCAAAAGATATTGTCCATATGACCAGAAAGCACTAGTCCCTCTAAGTGTTGTCCCTTCAACACTCCAACTGAATCTGATCTGACTAGGCTTCAGAGGATATATATACAGTATATAGCCTGTCAGAGCTTAGGATTGGTTCAAATTTCCTGTCATTCAAGCTTTGTTATTTGACAAACATTTTAACTTTTTCTAATGAAATTATATTTCCATAACAAGATAAACATTATAATGCTTTCGTTCATAATATGTATATATAGAAGTCAAAAACATTATTACTCTTTTATTTAAAAAGTAAGTTTGGGAGGTATTCTGTTTGTCCCTCCTTCAGTTGGGCTCTGTATAAGTATAGGGAAATTGAGGCCAACTGGCTCTTAGAGCGCCTAGCTAAAGTGGTGATACAACAGAATCCTTTGTAGCCCTTATTTGGTAAGCTTATTTTTGCTTTCATAAAACCAAAGGATTCCTGTAAATATTTCTGTTAAATTACCTCAAACAAAGCTACCTAAAAGATATATCAAGTTTAGTCTTTGTTTTGTTTAGGCTGGAAAGCAAGCTTTTCTTTCATGTAAGCTCAGCGGCTCATATTTCGATATTGTGCACCTTCACGAGGCTTACACAGTCATACAATCGCAAAGGAGTGTACAGAACAAAACTTTCACCACAGCAAAACATGTACACTAAAGGGACTTTGGTATTTAAATAATACTTCTGGATATCAGAAAGACTGTGCAAGTACTCGCTTTGCAGGCATATTCATTCATTTTTGTGTTTAGTGCAAATAGTGCTTACCAGCCAACTGAATAAATGAACAGCTTGCCTTTCCTTTTATTTATCTTCACTGTACTAAGGACAGAACAGCTTAGGTAGCTACAGTAAATTAGTGTTATCCACAATACCTATTTTGAGCTGTGTATTTCGTTAATAAACATGAAAAACTCTAGGATTTTGAATTTGCCTTCTTTTAATATTGTTGGTATCCTTTACCATACTATTGCCCAAGACGAGGACACTCAACAGAAACAAACAAGGAATACTTGGTGCAGTCCATGTAAAACATACATACATTTATTACCACAGGACATATATAAAGAATGGATACAAAAGGGAATTCCTTCTAGGCAGACTTACAGGTTAAAAAAAAGGTCTTCCACAGTCTGCATCACCAATTTTATGTTCCAATGTGCATTGTCTGACAGCTTTCTTTTGTTTCAGCAGCCTTTGAAGCATAAGGTCAAATTCCATTGAGTAGAAATGTCTTGGATCAGTCTGTGCAAAGGTAAATTGCGCTCCTGCTGAATTTTTTCAAACAAGTGATGGGCTTTGCCTGAGTGACTGAAGTCAGTGCATATTCTTTTAGTAGTGCTAACAAGAGCCTTATTGCCCTTGTCCTCATCAAGAAAACTATGAACTATCAAATTTAAGCAATGAGCAAAGCAGTGAATGTGAACAAGGCCCCCCTCTTCCAAAGCCTTCCTTATGTTGGACCTATTATCTGCAGCTATAAAGCCAACTGACAGTCCCTGTGAAGTGTATCATTGTTGTATTGGTTTTTGGAGCTCTTCATTGATGTTGTATGAGGTATGTTCAGATGCAAAATAAAACAATTCTTAGAACAGCAAACTGTGTTTCACTGTCCCCACAAGAATTATCAAAACATGCCCAATCATGGCCAGATTAATGGATGTGGGGGCCCTACTCCAAGTCATATTTTGTGGCCCAGGGGGCTCCTAAATGCCAGCATTCCACTCTTCTGCAGTAACGACCAGGGTACTCAAGCAGGATGTGGTTTATAATGCTATGTGTTATGCCACATGACTTGACAGGTCACATGCCCTTGATTATAAACAACACAATTCAGAATGACCAATTACTGCACAAAGAAACATTTTATCAGAACAATACCAACATTTTGTAAATTTTCCACTTTTAGTTACCTTTAACTCGTCTTTGTTTTTCCCTTGCCACTACTGTACCTTTGTAACTATTTTGTTATTAATAATTATGGATCCTCTTTCTTCCTCTTTTTTCCTTCCCTGAGACACACCTGGCATTAGACTTCAATTAGCGTGCCCTGCCTTCCCAGATATCAAATTCAAATTCCACATAAATAAATTAATAAAATGGGATTGTAGCTGCCACGATCTCCTGCACATGCCTCCTTGAATACCTATGCTCTCTGCCAAAACCAAAAACTGAAGCATGTATTGAAGCAGTTAGTGGGGCTCACAGCTCCTCCCATTATTTCCCGCTCAAGACTCCGAGCTCCAAACCTAAGACATGCTCAAGCTCCTTGCCTCCGCAAGGCATCTGCCACAATCACCCTCTGTGCAGCTATCCTTGTCCTCAATTCTGTCTGTTCTCCCACTGTCTCCTCTCCTCCATCTCCATTGTCATTTATAGTTTTATTGTCAACTTAAAAGTAGCTTTGCTGCCAATGCTGAGTTGCCACATCCTTGCCCCTACTCCAAGTCATTGATGCCAAAGCAGCTAAACAGAGTTGTGCCAAAAAGACTGAGCCTTAAGAACCCTGCAGAACCTGCAGGTGTTGACTGCAGTCACTTCAGAAATTAAGTTTCCTAGAGCAACCTGCTGCAACTTCCCAGTAATGTATATGATTCAAATCAAACCAAGACAAATCTGTGCCAGCAAGAGCAAGTCACACAAGTTAGTTCCCCTCAGGTGACTTATTAGCATCCCATGGTCCACTCAGTGCCAAACTCAAATCTTATTAAAGACTCAGTACACTACTCAAGTTACTGAACACTCACAGACAGACCATGACCAGAGGCAACCACAGCTTAGTTTGTTTCTCCAATGCAATAAAACTAGTTATTTCTGCAGCACAAATGACTTGGACACTGCAGCACGCAGACGACTAGTCAACACAACATACCCGGTGTGGCCTGACTGATGTGAATGTGACTGTGATGAGTCCAGTCTGTCCTCTTGATTGTTTCCTCAAGATCACACAGGCGGTGGTGACATGACTCAGCCTTGCAGCGCGGCCCGGCATGGGAGGACTCCTCAGGTCACAGCAGGACCAAAGGCCAAACTAGCAGCAGCACTGATCGACCTTGCTAGTGGCTACACTGGAAAACACCAGCAGCAAGTGACGCTGCACTGAAGCCAAATTTGACTCTGGGTGACCCCCATGGCCTGCTCAGACTCTCTCTCTACATTTGTGTCTTTAGACAGAGACTCTTCTTCTTTGATAGATGAGACCAACCACCGGCACCGACTACTTACTGCCACAGCCTTCTCCTCGTCTCTCCTCTACTCCTCATTACTGCCCGCCACATGTCCTGATGCCATGCACATGCACACACTGATTCCCACTCCCCAGTAGCCACACCTCCAGAGGACCTCTGATGGACATGATTGGTCAGTGTGGTGGGGTCAGGTGGATCAGAGGTGAAGCTGGAGCAGCGGCCAGAGAAACTGAGAGGCTCACTTGCTCAGAACAGCTGCAGGGGGTCATAATTAACCAGGCTGACTCAGTGAGGTGGGGGGGGCTGACTGACTCCAAGGAGAAGGCTGCTTTTTGGGCAATTCGACCTGTCAGCAGTCGTCCAGTGCAGCCAGAATTAAAGAAAGTAACTGTAAATAAGTTAACAGTGGGGGCCCTCCTGAACCTTGGGGCCCTACGCCATCGCATAATTTTCATACAGGTTAATCCAGCCATGTGGCCAATGTGCAGTGACAGACATGAAGGGCTCAGGCTGACAGCTTGTCCAGATATCGGTTGTGAGATGCACCACCCTCCCAAGAGCACTGCACAAAACTTGTCTCAATTTTTTACATTCAACTTTGTAGAGATCTGGAATCCCTGTTGACAAGAAGTATTTCCTCAATGGTATACTATATCGAGGTTCAATGTACTCAAACAGCCACCTGGATCCAACATGTTCAACCACATTGTATGGTAGCAAATCAACAGCTATAATTTCTGAAATTGTCTTGGTTATTGTAACAGCAACAGGATGGGTTGAGGCATATTTGGCTTTACGTTCATATGTTTCTGAGATGGTAAGCTGTCTCCTTGAAGGAGGGTGGCTTTTGAACAGCTGGTCACTTTCAGTAATGCTAGGAGTCCTTTGAATGGGAGGAAGTGTTGATGTGTTTCTGAGTGCTGCGGGGCTGCCACTGCTTCATCTATTGGAGTTACCCCAGAATGTATTGAGCTATCACTGTCACTTTTTCTTCGAGTCTCATAACTGGAGTTCTCAGTAATGTTGTGACATCTGTCTAGGTGCCTTTTCAGTGCTGACATTCCCAATGCTCCTTTCTTTTTACCCCTGCTGATTGGCTGTTTACAAATAGCACATATTGCCACCAACTCATTAGAAGCACTAATGGAGAATATGACCAAACAAAAGATGATACCTTTTTAGTTTTTTTTCCCAGAATGGCACTGTACCTCAGTCACCTTTTCAGGTTTTTGTTTTTTTTTTAACTTTATTTTTTTGATTTTATCTCATATCCTTTTACAGATATTTTTACCATATTTAGGACATACCATCATCATTAATACATGTCGAAGAGAGAGAAGCAAACCCCCTCAATAATCTAAGGATTAGTGATTCCCAAATATTTTGATACCACATATGGGGTTAACCAAACATTTCGTTTACAAATAAAGCAACGTAATAAAGCTGTTTAGATGAGCCCATGAGCAGTGTGGCTACTTCACTCTATACTTAAGTGAATCAAAGTCTGTCCAAGTATGAGCCCCTATTCAGGGATTATTTTTGCCACACTATCTGCCTAAAAGTCCAAGTACAATTATATATTACAGGCAGCATCCCCCTAAGCCCCTTCTAGTCAAACTACTGCCCTCTTTGAAAACAAAAACACAAACGGGTGAGAGGGGCGTTATTGCCAACGTTGCTAGACCTATATACAGTAAAAAAAAAAGAGACGCTAGCCCCTGTCCTGTAGATCTGATGTACAGGCTAAACTAGGCCTTGCATTTCTGGCAGTCCCTATTTAATTTAAGCAGGGAATCATTTAAGGATCTGTTTATAGGAACGTAATAAGACATATATATAAATCAGAGTCTGGCCTGTCCAACATTTTTCAAGTGTCCTCCTGATCTTCTGACCCACTGGACTCCTCGCCACAGTCTCTCCGCCGCTTCCAACTGGATTCAGCAAAACGTGCGGCCCACTTGCCAGCCTCAGTGGGGTCCGAGAAAATCCATACTTTCCCTCTGTGCACTATCCTCAGCCATGCAGGAACACCAGTGAATGGGAGATGTTTGCTTGCTTGAGCCGTTTCAGATCCCGTCGAACCTTTTCCGTCTGAGGCGGGTAGCGTAGCTGATGTCTGGGAATAGGTGAATCACTCGGTCATCCTGTAGAATAGCCCTGCTTGCCGGGCATATCGAAGAATCTGGTCCTTGTGCCCAATCCGGCCCATCACAATTAAGAGGCAACAGGGGTCTTCAAGGCCTTTCACGGTACCCCAAGGAGTAATTTCTATATACTTTCTAGGCCAAATACAGTGTTGTGGGCTTCTGGGTCAGTTTTTCGGCCAGCCATTCCTTCATAAACATTAAAGGGTGATCTCCTTCGATTCCCTCTGGCATGCCCAGGACTCGAACGTGTGAGGGAGCGGGCCTGATTTTCAAGGGTCTCGAGCCTGGCCCTTAGATGTGTGTTCTCCTTGACCAGCATTAATGTTGCTGCCGACGCAGCGTCCGCTTGTTTCTTAATGCTTTCAGCCTCGGTCCGCATGTCTTCCATAGTAGATTCGACGGCCGCAACTCTCGTTCCGAAAGAGTCTATCTTATTGTTCAGGTCGGCCACGGATGAAAGCAACCTGTTCAGTTTAAGGCCTAGGAAGCCATAGTTTCCTCGGGTCCGCTGGTGCGGCCTGCATCTCCAACTAGGCTCCTCATTATCTAGCTGTAGCCGGGTGTCTTAACGCCTGATCCTCCACCTCTGTCCTTACGAGGGTTACCCATTTTTTAATTAGAGGGATCCTCTTTCGAACAGTAAGGTTATTTAGGGTCGCTTCCCAACGATTGAGGAGTTTTTTAATGATTTATATGAGTTGGAGCAGGAGCTGTTGGTAGATGCTGCCGTTCTGCTCGGGCTCCACAGCGCCCCCCCACCTTTTCAGGTTTTTTTTTTTTCCCTCAGATTTGTCTTGGGCCTATTCCTCTTGTGATTTATTCCTACTGCCCTACTCCTCAACGGAAACATTTCTTTCTGTCTCTTCCTCATCTGCAATTTCCATCCCCCAGTAAACCTGTGCTACCTGATCATTCTTTTCATCATCTTCATCTTTATTACCCTCATCAGGTTCAACCTCAGAAGACTCGGATGACTGTGAGGGACTGGCAGTAGCACAGTATGCAACTGGTCCATACCTTGGGGTGCTTCTGTGAGTGGTACCCACCAACCCTTTGGTTTTAACTACATAACTTTTTTTTTGCTTGGGACTGATCAGACAGATGCACCTTTTTTGGATTCAAGCATTCTCTTGGAAAACAAAATTTTAAACGTAAAAGCACTTTTTGGGGTTTGATTTTGTTGTCTCTTTGCAGGCCGACTGCTGTGCTTCCTAATGCCACTGCCTACCCAAGAATACACCTCAACACTTTGATCCATTTTTTCTTATTTTTCATTCTAACCTGTAAAAAGATCCCTCTACCTAGCGTCCTCTGACTCCCACACCTACAGGCCAGGGCCAAATTTACTGTACACAGCACACCGACATCAGTCCACCACCACTTCCTTCCAAGCTTAGCTCACTGAGTAACTCCTACTGTTACTGTTACTGTTACTGTTCAGTGACCAACTGCATTCAGCAGCTCTTACTCAACAGTGTTCCACAGCCTCAGAATTTAAATCAGTGATGCAGACACATCTGACGCATATACACGGGGGTTGGTTAATGGTTATATAATAAAAATAAGAAGCAATAAATTAATGAATGAAAACACCTTGTGGCTTTTGCTTTCTCATTCTCTGAGTTAGACAAAAAAAACAGCAAAATAGACTGCTACGAGTCACAAATTCACAATGTCCCCTGGGCCCTCCACAGCCAGTACCACAGGCTCGACAACTTGTCTGTTTTTGTCAGAAATGTATTTTTTTATATGTGAACATTAACATGATGGCCCACAGCAGACAGCACCCAGTCTCTCTGACACCCAGCAGTACCAGTCTGTCACTTTGCCCTCCACAGGGCCAACCCAGTCAACAGCAGTGTGACTGCCCTGCAAGAGGTTCAGCCTTTGGCTCAAGTCACAATATCAGTATTTTATTTTTGTTATGACCCCCAACAAGTCTTCAAATCTCTCTCTCTCTCTCTCTTTCTCTCTCTCTCTCTCTCTCTCTGAATCGTGACTCCTCTTGATGGATGTGGAACAACAAGAAAACATATTTTTTTTTGTGTTTGGTGACTGTAGTATATGGCCCCCAGTAAGTCTCTCCTGATGGAACAACAAGAATAATAGAGGTGTATATATTTTATTTATGATTTCTGTGACTGTAATTGTATTTGGCCCACTCTAGTCTCCTCTCTCTCATAGTGGTTATTCCTCTGATGATAGGTATTTATTGTTTATTTATTTATTCATGATTCGGAAAGTACCTTTGAGTCAGATACTCATTTACAGAGGTTCCAAGTCACATAGATTGGACAATACAGAAATTAAGGTAGCATGCACTTTGATACATGGAAATGGTACAACAATGAGGCTCGAAATCAGTAACAAAACAGTCATATGGAGGCTCAGGTAGGCATTTAGTAGAAGTAAAATGAAAAGAAAAAGGGGGGGGGTTAAGCCAGCCAGAGGCCATTGTCATTGTGGGAGGGGGAGGAAGGAGTGGCTGGTTCAGTAGCAGTCACATTTGTTTGATGACTGGAGATGACCCTTGAGGTAGGTCTTGAAGAGGCCAATAGAGTTTTCATTTGTGATGGAGATAGGTAGGCAATTCATCCAGGAGGGGTCTTGTAGCTGAAGGATCTTTGAAATTGGGAGGTTTGACATCGGGGAATTGTGAGAAGTTTTTACTGGTGCTACGTGTTACTTTAGGGGCAGTGGACGGATAGAGTAGGGGGGTGAGACCTGGAAGGGAGAGACCTTGGATGATTTTTTTAGCCATAAGAAAGGTGTGGAATTTGATCCAATCATCCAGGTTAAGCCAGTTGGTGGAGTTACATAGTGTGCAGGTATGGGTGAGGCGGTCACAGTCCAGAAAAAGGCAACAGGTCTTGTTGAGGGAGAGACGGAGTCTATTTAGTGCTGAGTTGGAGGCAGCGCTATAAATGAGTATACCATAGTCGAGGAGGGAGAGGATAGAGGACGAGATGGCAAGTTGGAGGGTGTCTTGGGTAAGGCAGTATTTAAAGCAGTAGAGCAGACCAAGGCAGATATTAAAAGCAGTAGACAGGAGATGTACGTGCTGGTGGAAGTTGAGAGCGGGGTCCAGGGTGATGCCTAGATATTTGAAGGAGTTCACCTGTTCGAGAGGGGTTAGATCAGCAGTTATGATCTGCAGGCAGAGCTTCTGTTTAGCATTCTGGTGATGGAAGAAAATAATGAACTTGGTCTTCTTGTAGCTCAATATTAGGCGCTACGCAGTGAACCACCATTCGGCTTCGTTGAATGAGGACTGGAGGGTTTGGTGGAGTTGCAGAGGGTCATAGCTGGAGGCATAAAGGACAGCATCATCTGTGTATAGCAGTAGGCTGGAAGAGCAGGAGCTAGGGAGTGAGTTAAGGTATAGACTGAAGAGAAGGGGACCAAGGATGGAACCTTGGGGGACTCCTGAGGGAACTGGGAGCCTGTTGGATAAGGCAGTGCTGATTCTGACCTGTTGGCACCTGCCAGTTAAGTAGTCAGTGAACCAGAGTAGAGCATCCTGTGAAAAGCCAATGTTGGAGAGAGTAACTAGCAGTAGGGAGGGATTGACGGTGTTGAATGCCTTAGTAAGGTCAACAAGGACAGCGCCAGTGGTGTGGCCTTTGTCTAATGCTGAGTGGATGTGTGTAGTGAATTCCAGAAGGGCAGTAGTAGTGCTGTGCCCTTTGCGGAAGCCGTGTTGTTGTTTACAGAGAAGATCATGTTTGTTAAGGTGGTCAGTGAGCTAGTCATAGACAATGCACTCGAGAGCTTTGGATGGGGGGGGAAGATAGAGATGGGTCAGTAGTTATTGGTGTAAGTATGGTCTCCACTCTTAAATATAGGGGTAATGAAGGCAGATTTCCAGAGGGAGGGGAATCTACCTTGGCAGAGAGAGCGGTTGATAATATGGGCTAGAGGGTGGAGTACTTCTTGGAGAGTGAGCCGGAGAAGCCTTGGATCCAGGGAGTCACTACTATAGTTAGCACGGCTTAGAGCGCTTATAAGATAGGACTCTGCAGCCTTGAGAGTGATGCACCATAGGTGGAAGGGAGGGTTAGGCTTGGGGGGGTGGTCAGGGGACGGGTCAAAGAAGTTTGGTGGGAGGACATGGCTTAGATTGGTGAAAGCTTGGTTGAAGGCCAAAGCTATGCTGGAGGGTTGGAAATCAGATGCCCGCCCAACGCTATCTGGTTGAGATTGTTGGAATATTGCCCCGATTTCCTTGATATTGTTCCAGAATTTGCGCCTGAGCCCCAGTTAGCAGTGAGGGCAGCTTTGTAGTGCTCGGCCTTGGCTTTGCATAGTGCCCATGTACATTTGTTCTGAGCCTCTTTATCTCTGCCTGTCAGCTGGGTGGCCAGTCTCATTAGAGAGGTGCCAAAGAGAGTCATGTGTACGATTAGAGTAAGGAGATTGTCGGAGTTCCAGGGGACAGGGTTGCCTTTGGCCATCCTTTGGAGATTGGGGCATATTGGTCACAGACGGTGTTGAAGGTGCTAGTGAAAAGATCAAAGGCTAGGTCAGAGTCGATGATATTTGTTAAGAAGGGACACTCTAGGACCTGAGATGATTTTAGGGAGCAAGTTTACCTGGGCCTAGTTTGCGATGGACGATTATCTTGGGGGATCTTGGGCATTTATCAGGACCATGTGCAGAGAACTGGGGAGTGGTCGCTAAGCGTATTTTGTAGTACTGTGGTGCTAGTGATTTTATGGGGATGGTTGGTGAAGACCAGGTCCAGTGAGGAGGCTCCAGTGCAGGGATCAAGCTGAGTGAGAGGGGACTACTTGTATGAGGTCTTGCACTGTAGCTGCATCCATAAGCGAGGTGACAGACTTGGCGAGCCAGTTGGTGTTGAAGTCCCCAAGAGTAATTTGTTCGTTTTGTTGTGGGAGGGAGGTGAGGTAGGACAGGATTTTAGTGGAAGGCTTTTCTCTGGTCTCTAGGGGGAATGTAGGCTGCCATGATGAGAAGGGGGTTTGGGAGTGGCCCAGGGTGAGCTTGAGTGTGATGGCCTGTGGTCCGGGTATCAGTGAGGGGGGTGGGAGTAGTTGACAGTGTAATGAGTCTTTAACATAGATGGCACAACCCCCCCCCCAACATTTTCTCTGCCAATCAGCATGATAGAGCTTGAACCCGGGCAAGGCTACCAACGAGTCCGGGATAAGGCGGGAGAGACAGGTTTCATTCAAGGCAATAACATCTGGCTGATGCTGAAGGACCCAGACCTGATACGAGTCCCACTTTTTCTGCAGGCTACAGACATTGAGGCTGGCAATGTGGAGCCCATTGTAGGGGGTATGGTTTGGTGTCAAGGTTGCAAGTGGTCTAGGATTAGGGATTAGGGTGGATATTGCCGGATAAAAGGAGGAGCAGTAAGAAGAGAGACCTGTGCATGGTGTTCCTGGCCAGTTTTTTGGTCCAATGAGCTATGCGGGCTGAGGTCCCAGGTAATCTGGAGAGGGAGGGGATAGGGAGGGGCAGCATGTAGGGGGCTGACAGGAGGAGTGGGTGAGAAGAGAGAGGTGGTAGAGGATTCATAGGTTTTGTGGGGTGCAGTACCAGATGGAGTAATGAACTAGTACGGGTATTCCCCACGGAAAAGGTCATAGTTGTATATTTTATAGGTGGAGGGGCGGTCCTTCCCCATGGAGGAGGAGGGACACAGTGCAGAGGGGTTCTCCTGTTGTGCTGTGCTGGAGTCACTGGACGCCAGACAGTGGGGACAATGAGGGGTGGTAACCAGCCAGGCATATGGTATTCAGTGGCTACAGAAGCTTAACTGTTAGTGGAGTTTGAGGAGGGAGAATGATACAGGATAGTGCAGAGGAGTGAGAGAGAGGATAAAAAGAAGCATAGTGAGGAGGAGGGTTGGAGGGTGGGTGATAACTAGTAGTAGGAGAGACGAGAGACAGAGATTGAGCTGCCTCTAGTGGAGACAGGGTATAGGCTGCAATGGAAACGGGCTGATTGGCTAAAACTGTCAGCCCTCGCCAAGAATATAGTCAAATATTTATTTTGCCTGCCTGCCCTGTAATCTTTAGCCCCACCAGGCCACTAAGAGTCTTTGTCTCTGTCTCTCTCTCTCTCCTGGTTCCTCTCAATGAACCAAGAATAATAATAAAGAAACATAGTTTTTATTTGTGATTTCTATGACCGTATTATTTGGCCCCCAGTAGTCTCTCTCTCTGTCACTTTCCTCTGGATGGAAGAAATAAAGTCAAGGATTTATTTTGCCAGGTACCCTGTACACAGCCACACTGAGGACAAGATGAATTTCTTTATTTGAGATTTCTGTGACTGTAATTTCTATTTGACCCCACTTCACAGTAGTCTCTCTGTCTTCTTTCTTCTCCGGATGGAACAAGTAAAGTCAAAGATTTATTTTGCCAACCTGCCCAGAACACACACTACAGTCACACTGAGACCAAGATGAATTTATTTGTGATTTCTGTGACTGTAATTTTTATTTGGGCCCCAGTAGTAGTCTTTCTTTCTCCTCTGGATGGAACAAATAAAGTCAAAGATTTATTTTGCCTGCCTGCCTTACACACTGAGGCCAAGATGTATGGGTATTATTTGTGATTTCTGTAACTTTATTATTATTATTTGTCTCCTCAGTAGTCTCTCTCTGTCTCTTTCTCCTCTGGATGGAACAAGTAAAGTCGAAGATTTATTTTGCCAACCTGCCCAGAACACACTACAGTCACACTGAGACCAAGATGAGTTTCATTTGTGACTTCTGTGAATGTACTTTTCTATTTAGCCACAGTAGCCTCTCTCTGTCTCTTTCTCCTCTGGATGGAACAAATAAAGTCAAGGATTTCTTTTGCCTGCCTGCCCTGGCCTGTACACTGAGGCCAAGATGTATTTCTTTATTTGTGATTTCTATGTCTGTATTGGCCCCCATTAGTCTCTCTCTGTCTCTTTCTCCTCTGGATGAAAGTTATGGAACAAACACAGAGAGTCAAACATGTATTATTTTGCTAACCTGCCCCTACATACAGGCCAAGATGTATTATTTCTTTATTCTGTGATTTCTCTAATCGGCCCCAGCCCCCCACCCACTCTCTCTCTCTCTCTCCATCCGATCCTCTCTCCTCCAATGACTTTTCTCTGTCTCCGCCCCCAACAGTATGTCTTCTCTTAGTCTCTTTTGCTCTCAGTGCCCCTCTGGGAACTGTACTGTCACCAGCCATAGCCACAATCACAAAAAAATCCTCCCCTCCAGCTTCTTCCTCCAACTGTAGTTAAAACTTAGCGTACTGCTCACAACACTCCCCGCTCCTTGCTCACCTGTGCCTGCTGCACCTCTCGGTCATATTACGCACTCACCATGGTTATATACCATAAGTGAGTGCATCACATGACTTTCCCCTTACAGCAACATGGGACTGTTGCCTGATTGTATGCCGCCAACTGCCTGTACGTGAAGCGAGCATGCTGACGGTATCCCCATGGAACAGTCAACACACACAAGGAAAGACACGCTCTGCTGCTTATCATGGACCTGGAACTGGACTTCTGCAATGAAGTCCATATTTATTCGGGTCCATGATTACCAGATTCAAGCCAAGGGATTCAGATTTGGGGCAGAACAGTCAGGCCAGCCCTAATGCAGATGCTAAGGCCCACAGTGTCAAGAAACAGCCACCATGGGAGGCCAGAAGAGGACAGACAGTACTGCCACTAGCCCTGATGGAATGATTCTGATATTATGTAGGATTTCTTGACTGAACTAAATTTATTCTTACATTGCTAGAGTCTTTTAATTTTTTACATTCACTAAGGGATTGTTCCCCCCTTCCCTTTTTCTTATCTTTGTCCATAAATAAATCTGTTTTGTTTGACCCCTCCATGTTCAATGCAGTTTTGCTGATCACCTATCAATACCCAAATTCAGGGGAAAGAGCCAAGAGTGTAACCAGAAACTTTAGTTTTGTACACATTCATGTCAATTCCCCCCCACCTCCCAGTTCTATATGGTTATGCATCTTATGCATAATGTTTTGCATATACAAAAGGAAATGGGTCTCAGATTTTTTTCATTAAATCAGATTATTGACAGAGAATTGGTTTCTCATTTTTCTGAACAGTCTTGAAGATCCCAACACAAAGCACTTGGGTTAATATCCCAATACTGACACTGCAGTGCAGCATGAGGGGTGTGCTGCACTCCTGAGGTGCCATCTTTCGGATGAGACATTAAACCAAAGTCCCATCTGCCTGGTCTGGTGGTAGTTCAGGTGGATGTTAAAGATCCCATGGCACTTCTTGGAAAAAGAGTAGGGGAATTTTTATTATCATAACAGTAAACCAAAATGAATGTAAACAGTGTTGTCACACAAAATAAGAGACAAATCACATAGAAAACAAAAACAAATAAGTATTGCAATCATACAGTATCTGAGCATTGTAAAGGAATAATGTGAAAACATCCCCCCCCCCCCCAAAAGAGTAGGGGAATTTTTGTTTTAATAAAACATAAACAGAAAACTATACATGATAGTGTTACTTCACACAAAATTATAATGCAAAAAACAATGAGAGACTTAAATAAGTATTACATCATACATGGAACACAAAAGTGCAGTAATAGAATCTCAAAAATAAGAACTGCAGACCTCCCCCAGCCCCTATGAAAAGAATAAGGCAGTCATATGAAATCTGCAACAGCATATAACAACGGAAATATGTTAAATTCACACAGAATAAACTATAACTTAGAAAGTAATAAAGTATATGACATCTATGTAGTAAGAAACCAGTGTCGAGACCCCACAAAAAAATAAAAAAATAAACCTAAATCTGAGATAACTCCCCCTCTGCTACTAAAGGAGTAGTGGAATTGGTCATTCATGCCAGTTAAGAACAAAAAAAATAAAATAAAATGGAAGTAGGCCTCACTAAACTAAAAGTATTGAAAGGGACTGTCCATCATAACCAGTCCATGGAGTTCCATCGTGACTGAAAAAGGGAGAGTGAAACCCTATCACCATCCAGAGATCTCAAATGAGTAATAGAGTTATGGACCATATAAAACAACTCTTTGACAGAAAAATAACATTGTTGAATAGTAAACCAACAACGAACATACCAAATGTGAAACTTAAAACACACCGAAAACAATCACATGGTTACTTTATCATGCTTAGTCCATAAGTGTGGTAAAATACCTAAACATAATATATCTAATGTCATATTATAAAAGTGGGACGGAGGCCACTGTCGTCTGAGAAAAAGCCAAAAGTCTACAATAAAAGGACAGTCCAAAAACAAATGTTCAGTTGTTTCTACTGTAGCAGTACAAGTATCCCTAAGGCAATAATGGTCAGTAAGCTGCTTATGCTTTAGATTCCCTCGGATATTTAGCTTACCATGAAAGGACAACCATAATACGTCCCACATATAATGTGGAATACGTGGAGAAGTTCACATAGAGCCCATCAGACTCCTATGGTGAGAAGAATACGAATCAAAAAAGGGGAATCCTGAAAATATTTACTAATAAGAAATTCATAAAATTCCTTCCTGCTAAAAGTAGTAAGGTGGTCCTTGGTAACACCCCATAATTTAATTTTACCAAAACAATCCTTCAATGTCTGTGGAAGGTGTGCAATAGACTTTTGTCTATACAAAGGAGTATGTACAGGCCAGGAAACAAAAACGTCACCTAAAGAGTCCAAAAGCCACGGAGACCATAAAGTAACCTTCTGTGTAAGCAATAGTTTGAAATTGGAATATAAAAACATAGTAAAAAAGAAAACAATATGTTGGAGCATTTTTAGACCTCCAAGCTTCTTCTCATGGAATAACAAACTCCTTTTAATCGGGTTCAATTTATTACCCCAAATACAAGAGAAAAAACAGACATACATCCATGTTTCCAGAGATGGGGAAGACTAAAAACCGTACTCGGGTACAAAAAAGTGGTAACAAAAACGTCTTGATCATATAAACTCGTTTTAACTTAGAAAGCTGCCATGAATGCCAGATCTTCACCTTATTCCATGCTTCATCAAGTTTCAATTTCCAATTTTGGTATGCTAAATCCCCAGTTCCAAATAGAAGACCTAAAATAACACAAACATCCCTGACCACCGGGATACCTATAATAGAAATATGCACATCGTCAACTCTAAGCGGTATACAATGACATTTTCCATAATTAATACGAGCACCAGTGTGCGTCATAAAGTCTGTCAGGACAGAATCCAAGACATGTGCTGAAATCATGTCACTTACCACAAAACAAACATCATCAGCATACGCTATGCATTTAATCTCCAGATCGGTACTAGAAAAGGATACTCCTTGTATATCCTGTATAGCCTGTACTTTCCGTATCAAGGGGTCTAAAGAAAATAAATACAAGAGTGCACTTAAAGGGCAACCTTGATGCACCCCCCATTTAATAACACACTTTTGGCCTATCCACCCATTACAGCAAACCTGTGTAGTGGCCTTATGATGACAGGTCTGAATCCAATTAATAAAAACAGCAGGCACCCCATATTGCTGTAAACAATCCCATAAATAGGTGTGTCGTACATTATCAAAAGCTTTGGCCTGATCTAAACTAAAAAGCAAACCAGTAATTTCTCCTGTGGCTCCTTTCTGCATGATTTCCCGAAGAAGGATTAAACCATCCATTATTTTCCTATTAGGTATGGAACAGGTCTTCGCGGGGTGCAACAGGAAGTCCGCATGGAGAAGCAACCTATTATGTAATATTTTCATCAAAATCTTAAAATCCATACTCAGCAAGGTGATTGGCCTCCAATTCACAAGCTCTTCTCTATTTTCTTTTTTATACATTAAGACCACTAACCCTTCGGTCATACTATCCAGTAATATATCAGAAACCAATATTTCGTTAAGAACCTCAGTAAATTCCTGCAATAAAATTCTAGAAATAAGGTTATAAAATTCATAGGGAATCCCATCTGTCCCAGGTGCAGTGCCATTCCTAGCTTGTGATAGAAGACCAGAAACCTCCCTAGTAGCATTGTGTGTGACTAACATATTGGCATCATGAATCAAAAGGGAGGACAAGTGGCACTGAGCTAACCAAGATTTATCCATATCAGGCAAGTCACCCAAGGAACCAAAAAGTGAGCATATGTGAGCATCAAAAACCCGTAAAATGTCTTCCTTATGTGAACACCAATTACCATCCTTATCTCTTACACCCTCCATATATTTGTGGTGTCATTGATGAGTACAGAACTGGTAAGAGTTCAGAAAGGCTGTACTGCCCTGCAACCCAAATCGACATTCTTGAGCCAAGGATTTTAAACGACCATACTGAGTGTTATTCATTAAATTCTGTACATTATGAAGGTCTGGAAGCACAGGTGTATTGCCTTAAGCCATCAAAAAATGCATTTCCAAAAACCATGCTCTATACTTTGATAAATCAGATTTGTGTCTACCATTTATTTTTCCTATAGTTAAAAAATAATGCTTAATGTTAATTTTAGTATCCATCCATCATTCTCTATAGGTATCATAGAGGCAGACCACCGACTTGTGAGCCTCCAATAAAGCCATGAAATCTTCTTCTACCGTGGAGAGGTGTAGAAGGCCAATATTCAGCCTCCAGTACCCTGGACCACGATGCATAGGTTCATGACTGGCAACTGTGACAGTTATCATAGCATGATCAGAAGGGGCCACAGGCATAGTTGTGGCATCAACAACTTTCAAGGATGGAAATAAAAACCAAAAATCAATCCGGGGCTCTTTAGTTCCTGGAAAAAAAGTTTTGTTAGATGCCTTTGAGTTCTCTAGTACCTCTATCAACCCACTCTGATTCAATAAGGCATTCAAACAGTTAGCATCACAAAACAGTTTAGTAGTGCGGAGGCCTCTATCTTTTGTATATCTACTACAATTGAAGTCACCTCCTAAAAATACATGTTTAGTCATAAATAAATATGGCTGAAGAAGTCGAAAAACATCAATCCTTGCTGACTTAGTCTGTGGAGCATAGACATTTAAAAAACGGCCCTGCAAACCGCTAACAACCAGATCCAATAGAAAAAACATAGCCAGGGACCACATCCACCAATTGCAACAATTTAGCAGAGGGATTGTTAACTGCAATACCCACACCACTAAAAACCTCATCACCCAATGACCAATAGGTAACCTCCCCCCAACACCAACCAATCGTAACACGATCCAAGTCCTCTTTAGTGTGTAATCTCGTATCCTGAAAAAACACAATGTCTAGCTCACTATGCTCAAATAATGAATATATCAACAGTCTTTTCCATTCAGATGGAATACTATTCACATTTAATGAGGCGATAGAAATATTATAAATCTCCTGCATGCAAAAAATGAGAACAAAAGAGAACAAAGGAACAGCATCTCCCATAAAGAAGGCAACAGTATATGCACCTATAAGTCTCATTTCTTTTTACTCCACTTTCATGTCCCTAGTCTATTCTTTTTCTTTTTATCAGTATCAGGGGTGTCCATGGGTTGATCTACATCAGACGGCCCCTCAGGCTGAGAAGACTGCACAGACGTAGAGTCAGATTCAGTACCAACATCATCCTGCAACACCTGAAAAGTATTTTGAAAGGAGAGAGGGGGTAGCACAGGGCTGGTCATCCCCCAATTCCGAGACCGAAGGCTACTTCGCCTGTTGGAGACCAGGGTGAAGTCCTCATCCTGGGACAAAGGTGGGGGGCATCAATGATTTAATGGTAATGGGCTCTGCAGGTATAATTATGGTGTCCACAGCAGAAGGAACCACCGGAACAACAGGAGAGGGAGGGACAGATATCCCAGTGTTTTGTAATGTAAACCCTTGACTATCAGCACAGGCAGGTATCAGAGGTCTCTCAGGGGAAGGGGGTGGTGGCCTCTGACACAATGCAGCCTTAACCGCCGTGTTAATATAAAAGTCCTGTATGCAGAAATCCCCACTTGATTTATTCTGGGCAGCCCAGGGGCAATCAACATAACAGTGCTCTGCTTCAGAAAGGGAGCATTTCACAGGGTGATGGCAGTCCGTCTGAAGGTGTCCTAATTCACCACACTGAACACATTTAATGATGTCACAAGTCCTGCTGAAATGTCTAGGTGAGCCACATTTATAACAGTGACACGGCTGGCCGGGGTAGAAGACAAAACTTTATCCCTTTCTAAGTAAAAACAGCTAGGCAAATGTTGCAAACCTTCATCTGTCTGTAGTAAATTTACTTTATATCTCCAGCCACCATTCCAAAACCCTTCTGTGTCTAAAATGGGTTCAGGATTACCCTGTATTATACATTTTTTCCCCAAGCCAAAAAGTAATATCCTTGATGTTTACCCCCTCATTCCTAAACAGAATTGTAATAACTTTAAATGACTGTTTAGTAAGGGGGATGGCCTGAAAATGAGACTACGCTGGATTTGTTTTAAGTAAAGCATGCTTCATCCAAAACCGATTAAGCAAGTCCGAGGTCCGAAAACTAATGTCAAAAACATTATCTCCAGGTGTATGAATAAGTGCATAGACTTTGCTGGGAGAAAAACCCAGCAATTGTTTTATCAAAACCTTCCCAACATAAAACCGGTCAGGCATATTGTCAGTAGACCCCAAAAACCACAACCTCACAGCATTTCTGCGCTTAGCTAGTGAGACAGGTTTCTTAAAGAGGCTAGCAAAGGTGGCTGGAGGGACAGTTAAAGCAGGGTGATCTGTATCATCCTGAATATGTGACTGGACCATAGTGGTAACATCCCCCACAACAGAAGTATCAGGGGCAACCTGAGCTACAACTGGATCCGAATCCAACAAAGGAGAAAAGGAAATACTGTCAGAGGAAGGCTCATTGGTCAGCACAGCTAATCATTCAGGGGAAACCCCAGCGATAGCGTGGGCAGGGTGGTCTACAACAGGGATGTCCCCTGGTACAAGAGACTGCGATAACGAACCAGCTAAATCCACATCAGAGCCTTGCAAGGCAACACCCTTAGAAAGAGTCTCATCCAATTTCAATTTCCCACCCACCCCAGATACCCCAGGAATCAGAACGGCAGGGTCCGCAATCCATTTACCAGAATCTAGTTGGAGTCAACCCGCACTTACAAGTGCCTTTTGTGGAGACTAGGAAGCCTTGTCAGTGTCCGCCTGGGAGAGCGGGGTCTGGGGTGGGGAACAACAGTCCCCTGAAACAGCAGGGATTACAGTTTTCAATACTTTAGATCCAGTACCTGTATGGCCTAACAGAGAGTCAACCTCAGGCCATTTCCTTTTCTTTAAATCTTCTTCGGCCTGCAATTGGGCCTGTTGATAGTCAGCCATTGCTGCCTGCAAAAGTCACCACATTTCCTCGAGTCTACCGCGCACACCCTCCAATCCAGGAAATAGAGTGGCACCATCAGGCATATCCGACAAAGCACCATGAAGTTCCACCAGAGGAACCGGGCCGTCTCTCGTCTCATAATTACCGGCGACTCCTGCACCATTGGAAGAGACCGCCTGTCGCGAGGGATGCGATACACTCTGCTGGCCACCGCTAGGGTGCACTCCAGCTGTACCTTGCCCCTCGCATAAATCCTTCATGAACTGGCTCACAGCCGTCCAGTTTCCTCCACTGTTAGCAGCCATCTGAAACACCACGCACACTCAGCCGGCTCCACAGTGCCCACTGCCGATGAGTAGGGGAATTTCCCCAGTGCACCTGGCCAAATTTCCTCCCATTCACTAAAAATACCTCCAACAGCTTAATCTGGTTCAAAGTCAGTTGGCATTCATCTGTATCCCCCTCCCCTGGGTCATGCCTGAAAATAGGCAGAATTTGTCTAGTGCACTTACCCGGTCAACAAAAACTAAATAAATAAATAAAGATGAAAGAGCGGAGCAGTATATTGCAATGGTTTGCAAGTCACTAATGATATTTGTGACTCAAAAAGTAGGTTTGCAAGTTCTGAGCCGGCAGTTTTCAAGGTAAAGGATAGATTAGAAGCCTGATGTTTGAGTAAACTCATATTTGTTCCTGCTTACAAAGTTAGGACCAGAGTTGATGCAAATGAAAGGCAGAGTCACACATTGAGTTGAGTGCAGTCAGGAGCAGTGGAGGGAGCAGCAGAGGGGCTCTGGGGATTCAATGACTCCCTCGGGTGCAGCATAAGGGATGCAGGATTCGGCAGCTTCATTACATCCAGCAGGACATGATGGGGAAAGGAGAAGGAAGCCTATGAAGGTCTGGTGAGCTGTGTTCTTGGGAATACGAGGGGTTTTCAGTGAATGTAAATTTGGAGCAAATAATTTAGATCTGCTTCATTTATCACTGAGGGGTTTTCAGTGAATGTAAATTTGGTGCAAGTTATTTAGCTCTCTCTTCATTTTTTAACTTACTTGCTAATCGTGGGAGGGAGCTGAGTTGTTTTTCAGTGCTGCTTGCTTTGTACGGTTTTGTCCCACCAACCCACTCCAGCCCAGACCTCTATTAAACAGCCTTGGTGGGAGGGGTCAGCTTCAAGGCGCAGCACTGGGACAAGAGCTGAGCTGTTAGAGTAGCACTGAGACAAGAGTTGGTGAGCAGCAAGGGGCTACATACTACTGTTGCTGCATGAGGAAGGGTTGTTAGGCTATGGTCTTGTAAGAAGCAGTGCAGGGGTTTCTAAAGGACACGTCTGATAAGAAGGTCTAACTACTGGGGGGTATTCAGGGATTATAGCGACACTGAGGTGGGCATATGGAGGGTGTTAAGGAAGGACACGCTAGAGGATGGAGTGGCACTAGAGGGGGGAGGATGGGGATGGCAAAGAAGGGAGGGATACAGGGGGCAGTAGGGTGCTAGAGGGGCCATCAGGGGTAGAATAGTGGGTTGTTATGGTTGTGAGGCGGCAATCTGGATGAATGTATTATGGAAGCTAGGAGGGTGTCCAATCTGTCATAGGCTGAGGAGACTCGAGGAAGAAGTGCAGTGGCTCGATAGAGAGTTGGGGAGGTAGCTGGGGCAGAGAACAGGAGGACACCACATGGGTGGAACAACAGTTTGGGGGGATAGGGAGGGAGGGCAGGAGCAATACAAATAGGTGGCCTAGCACGGGAAGAGGAGGCAAGGGCATGAGGAAGGAGCCCAAACCCAACATGACACAGAGGGTAGATAATAGGTCATGGTGCTGGTGACAATGGAGGAGAGGGGTGAGGGATCTCCAGGAGGGGGTAGGTAAAGGGAAGCAGGAGGATTGCACAAGGGACAGTAGTCAGGCAGAGGACTGTGGTAGGGGTAAGGGGGGATGGGGCACAACTAGAAGGATGGACGATGGGAGCAGGGGTAAATGGAGAGGAACACTGATAGAGCAGAGAATGGCAGGGACCTAGCCGTGGGGAAGGGGGAGACCAGGGTGGAGGGGATGGATGGGGAGGAGTGTGAGGGAACAATGAGGGGGTGCGGGGTTACACAGGGGTGGAGGGGGGATCTGGATCCATAGAAGGGAAGGGCAGGGTCTCGGCTGGGATGGACTCTAGCAGTAGATAGCAAGGCAAGGGGGGGGAGATAAGGATTGGAGAGGAAGGGGTATTAGTACTGAGGAATTCCATACTTAAAGGGATAAGATGGGGATGCAAGGAGAAATGGCATAGTGACATCTAGGTGGAGACCATTCCTGGATTAACTGCAGGCAGGGCGGGGCAGTCAATTCTTAAGTGTGCTAAGAGGGTAGAAGGAAACTGCATCTCATGGTGCATGTGGGTACGAATGAGCTGGCAGGGGAAACTGTGGAAGCAGTGAGGGAGAGGTTCAAGGAATGGGGCAGGTTGTGTGATGAGCTGGGGAAGTCTGTGGTTTTCTCAGAGGTGCTAGCAGTACCCTGGGCTAGTACGGTAAGGAAAGCAAGGACTGGGGAGTTCAACACCTGGCTGAGGGATTGGTGTCAATCCAGGTGTTACAGGTTGGTGAGGGGCTGGGACAGAACCTGGGACAACAATGAACTTTATGCAGGGGATAGGCTACATTTGAGCAGGAAGGGGAAGGGGGTATTAAAGCAGAGGGTAGAGGAATGCATAGCCATGAAGGTGGATTTAAACCAGGTGGGGGGGTGGCGAGTTGACAAACGGTAGGCAGGGAGCCCAGAGTGGGGAACCAAATGAGCTTACCCCCCAGACTGGTAGGGAGGAACTTGGAGCAGTGGCATGGGGGGATTAAGAGGGGGGTAATTCAGGAAGGGGAGGGGGAAGGGACAGGTTGGAGGGTGGTTTCACTGAATAGGAGAAGCCTTGGTAACAAATCAGTAGAATTACAAGCTCTCTTGGCAATAGGGAGGGTGGACATAGCAACCATCATGGAAACATGGGCCACCCAGTACCAAGAATGGGATTTGATGATCCCACGGTATAGGATATTCAGGAAGGATATGGCCATGGGAAAAGGGGGGGTAGCAATATATGTACGGGAGAGGATAAGATGCATAAGGGAGGAGTGGGGAGGAAGAACAGAGACCCTATGGATGCTGTTTCAAGACTCAAGAGGTAGGACAGCAAGGATGGGGTGGTATACAGGCCACCAGCCCAAGGGGATGATCTGGATAGGGAGTTAGCTGAACAAATCAGGAGAGTCTGTAGGAAGGGGGAACACTGTGGTGGTGGGGGACTTCAACCTACAAGGGGTGGAGTGGAGCATCCCAACCACTACGAGTACTAAAAAGCAGGTCTTCTTAGAGGCATTTTAGGACAGCTTCCTGGTGCAGTTGGTCCGTGAGCCAATTAAATTGGACAGGACTCTGGACCTGGTTCTATCAAATGGGGAGGCTATAAGGGATCTGGAGGTGGAGGACCCTCTGGCTGGGAGTGACCATCACACGGTATGGTTCATGCTCAATATGGACAGGGAAATAGGAGGCATGGATACCAGGGTGATCGACTTTAATAGGGGAAATTTGGGACAGGCATCTGACAGGAATTCAACTGCACATGTACACCAGCCAAAAATGGGATATTATTAGGAAAGGGCTGGTGGAGGCTACTGGGACATGTACAAGAACAAGGCGTAAGAAAGACAGGGCAAAAAAAAACAGCTGGCTGATGAAGGAGGTCATGGAAGGGGTGCAGTCTAAAAAAAGGCATTTGAGAGACTCAAGAAATTGGGAGGAGGGGAATAACAGGGAGGTGTATATGAAGAAGTCCAGGGAGGTTACCAGGCCGGTCAGAGCAGCCAAGGCTTCCAGAGAACTGAGATTGGCGCAGGGCATTAAGAACGGTGAAAATTACTTCTTCTGATACATCAGCGAACAATGAAAAAAACAAGGATCAGATTGTGAGGATTAGGAAGGACAGGGGCTGGGTGGAGAAGGTGGAGGACCAGGCAGAGGAACTTAATGATTACTTCTGCTCTGTTTTCACAAAGGAGAAAGGGAGGCAGACACCACCTGGGAGAGGAGTAGTGGGCAGTGGGGGGGGGAGGGTTGACAAATATAGGGATTACAGAGGTTAGGGTGCTGAAAGGATTAAGGCCTCTGAGGGGGGGGATAAGGCACTGGATCCAGATGATATTCATCCTATGGTACTCAAGGAACTAGCAGAGATCCTGGCAGGACTGCTGGCTGACCTGTTCAATACCTCCTTGGACACAGGATGCATTCCACAGGACAGGAGGATGGTCCATCTGGTACCCATTCACAAGGACGAACCAGGCAACTACAGACCAGTGAGCCTCACATCAATTGTGAGAAAACTCATGGAGATGGTCCTTAAAGAGAGACTGGTGATCTTTTTGGAGAACAATGGGCTCTGGGACAGTCAGCAGCATGGGTTTGTCTTGAGAAGATTCTGCCAGACAAACCTGATTGAGTACTACGACTGAGTGACAAGGGAACTGGACAAAGGCCATGCCGTGGATATCCTGTATTTGAATTTCAGCAAGGCCTTTGATTCTGTGCCACATGGGAAGCTGGGGAGGAAGCTGTAATAATTATGGGTGGGAACAAAGATGGTTAACTGGATCACCAATTGGCTGAAGGGAAGGCACCAAAGGGTGGGGGGGGGACTCTCATCGCCAAGGGATGTGATGGGTGGGGTGTCTCAGGGATCGGTATTGGGACTGGTGTTGTTTGGGATATTCATTGCAGATATCTTCCACGGGGTCCAGAGTAAGATCAGTCTCTTCACAGATGACACAAAATGGGAGCTGTGGTAGATGACATCGAGGGGTGGAGGGGGTCTGCAGGAGGACCTGACCAAACTACAGGAGTGGTTGGAAGCATGGCAGTTGGGATCAGTGTCAGTGACTCAGCAGGTAGCACACTCACCACTGAGGCTGGGAGATCAGAAGGTTGTGGGTTCTATCCCCACACCAGGCACTTAGGTTAAATCCCAATACTGACACTGTAGTGCAGCATGAGGGGGGTGCTGCACTCCTAAGGTGCCATCTTTCAGATGAGACATTAAACCGAGGTCCCATCTGCCTGTTTTGGTGGTAGTTCAGGTGGATGTTAAAGATTCCATGGCACTTCTCAAAAAGAGTAGGGAAGTTTTATTAATAAAGCATAACAAAACATAAAGAAATATACACTGCAAAAAATAAGGGAGAAATAAACTAAAGTCCTAAACATCCTAGAAAGACCTAAAACACCGCAGTGTCACACATCTCCCTAACCGTCCACCAGCAAACTAACCATATTTTTTCATAAGAGTAAAACCCCTCCACCACATCAGTACACATGCTCTAGGATGTAACGTAACATCGCCTCTGTAAATTTGTACCAAAGCCTGTTCACATATATCTCCAAATGAAGTATATAAGAAACTTCTGCTGAAATAAAAATTGAAATCTACCCTGCCATAAATAATATTTTAAAACTGCAAAAAATACTGTTAAAGTTCCTGAATCATAAATATTCAGCAGCCTTGGGAAGCATCCTAAAGCCAGTTCCTCATATGTAAGCTTTGTCGACCATGGCATCTTTCATCTTTAAGCCAAATAGTCCCACAGCATAAGAACATTCAACTAAAAAATGTGTCTGTCTCAACAACAGCCTGACAATCTGGGTATAAGCAGTTCCTGTCTTCCAAAGCCTTCTGCTTATGGTTGCCTCGGACATTAATTCGGCCATGTGCACTTAACCACTGTATGTCCCACATTCTCAGTGGGACTCGTACATTCGTTAATTGACAACGTACCAAGGAATTATTGCTAGCTGTACAGTATTTAAATGTTGGCTCTTCAGGACCTAAAAATCATAAAGCTTTATTATATAAATCTTGCCTCAATTTCTGTAATACCATAAGCTTTGTAATCTGCCATTTTAATAATTTCTGAAAAGTAATTTTTAAACATGCTGGTATCCTACATGCCCCTGTCATCCTAATAGGTGTGTTATTCCAAATGGATAGAATATCCTGGAAAGACTGCCACCATTTCTGTGGAAGACTAGCATGCATCAGCAGTGCTGGCTTTAAATTGTTGACCCAAAAAATAGTATGAAAAAACACAATGGGGTTAATCATGCCCACACCTCCCTGTGTTTTTGGTAAGTACATAATTTCCCTCTTGATGGGGTTCAAATGACTCCCCCACAACATAGGATCATAGGATGTTATGAGTTAAGGGGACATTTAAGTCCATGAGAAACTTATCACCTATACTGATGGAACACATAACTTAAGAAAGAAATCTTGTTTTGACCCATATAGCGGTCAAGATTGATTTTAAACTCAGCCATAATTTCACTCTGAACAACATTAATGGGTAATGAGTACCATGCAGAAGTCATTCAATGAGTGAACCAATTGTTACATTTGTTAGTATTATAGTATGCCCTTTAAGTTTTAGGTTATGGGATCTCGTGGTTGAGATACCATGATATCTAACCAGTCCCAATGTTTCAAGGAGATATTCATCTTTAACTGCTCTGTAAGTAAAACATAGAGCCCCACTTAACTGTCTGTATTTTAAAGAATACAGTCCCAGGTTTTTAAGTCTATGATCATAGCCCAGTTCTTTAACACTGTTGATCTGTTTAGTAATTCTCCTTTTCACTCCCTCAACTAATTTTTTTTTATCTCTAACTGTAATAGGTGTACATAGTGGAATATAATATTCAAGATGTGGACATACTAATGCTGAGTAAAGCGGTGTTATAACTTTGGGGTCTCTACTCTTAACATTTTTCAGGATACCACTTATGATACTGTGACATTTTTTAACAGTTGTTTTATTATGTAACTCAAAGGTTAATTTATTATCAATTATAACTCCAATATCAAGTTCGGAGTCTACCTCTTGCAATTGTATGTTATTTATCCTGTAGATATTTTTAGTATTATTATGCCCCAAATACATTATTTTGCATTTTTTAATATTAAAACTCATTTTGTTATTATGTGTCCATGCTATTAACTGGTTTAGATTATTTTGCATATTCTGAGCAGATAGTAAGTTATTTACTATGCATCCCAATTTGCAGTTGTCAGCATACTTTACTGCCCAGGTTCCACCAGTAGTTTGCATAGATGAAATAAAGAGTTTAAATAATGTGAGCCCCAGTACTGAGCCCTGGGGAACACCACTTGTAACCGATCCCCATTCTGAATAGTGTCCCCTAATGGCTATTTAATGAATTCTATTGGAAAGTCAGGAGGTTATCCAATTTATTATATTATTTTGCAAATTAATACTAATAAGTTGTTCTATCAAGATCTTATGTGGAACTGTATCAAATGCTTTTGAATAATCGAGATAAATAACATCGACAGGTAAACTATCATCCAATGCTGCACATACTGGTTGGAAAAAAAGAATTAAGTTAGTTAAACAAGATCTGCCAAATTGAAAACCATGCTGATTGAGATCAGTTAGATTATTTTGGACAATGTGTTTATCAACCCTCATTTGGTTTCTAACATTTTACACATGACTGATGTCAGACTTATAGGCCTATAGTTGTTGACATCCTTTTTATTTCCAGATTTAAAAATAGGTGTTATAGTGGCTTCATTCCAAATTGGAATAGTAGTACCTTCCTTCAGGGAGGCGTTAAATAACAGAGTTAGTAATCATATTAATTCTTGATGTAACTCTTTAATAAATTTGGGGTGTAATCCATCTGGACCAGGGGACCCAGTACATTTTAGATGATTGAAGGCTTCTGTCACATCTCTCTCAGTAAAGGGAATCCATTCTATATTATTATAATCTGAGATACTGGGTATTAGGTCCTTGGGATTAAATACACTTAAGAAAAATTTATTTAAGTGATTTGCCATTTCTGTTTCGTCACTAACAGTTTCACCTTCAATAACAAGTGTACCAAGGCTAGATTTATTGCCCCGCAAGGAACCTATATAATTGAAAAAAATATTTTTATTATCTTTTATATGTGTGGCCAAATGGGACTCTATATTCAGTTTAGATTTCTTTATTAGATTTTTAACTCTATTAGAACTCTTTTTTATAGTGTTTCCAATTTATATCGGTTGGGTGAATTTTATATCTCCTATAATATTTTTTCTTATTATTAATGGCTTTTTTAACATTCCTGTTCCACCAAACTGGAAATCTTTGATTATTTATGTATTTGGTTCTATTTGGAACCCAGGAATTAATACAATATTGAAGTTTATCCGATATTAACTTCCATTGTGAAGTCAGGCTCCTGCCATTTAATTCTGTTTCCCATTCCCAGTTGGTAAGGTAATCCTTGATACTTGAATAGTTAGCTTTATTAAAGTCTTTCACATCTGAAAAAACACCCTATAAAGTCTAGTTTCCATTGATACCAGTGGAGGAAAAACAGCACTGACATAAAAAAACGCACAGAAGATACTGCTTGATCACATGTACCCTTTTCAATTTGGAAAATTTCCACTTCTTCCATCTAACCACCTTGTGTTCTCCCACCCATACAATCTCTTCCCAATTTTTTACTGCACAGTTCTCCCCCCCCCCAGTATATTACCCCTAGAATTTTTATAAGGTCATTGGTTACTTCTATACCCTCCACCCAACTTCTACACCTAGTACCAGATCCTAAATAGAAACCTTTACATTTCTGAAGGTTCAGGCTTGATCTTGACACCTGTCCATAAAGCTGTATTTTTTGTAATAACATGGCCACACTCTCCTGGGTATGGGAAAACACGCTCACATCATCTGCGTATGCTAACACCTTTACTTCATTCCCTCTCTGAGTATCTGAAATACCCTGAGAATCTGGTAATGACAAAATTCTTCTAATTAGTGGATCCAAAACAAAAATATACAAAAGCGGTCTGAGGGGACAGCCTTGCAACCTCCTTTCCAGACCTGAAATTGTCCCCCCCCCCCCAGGCTCCAACACTGAGGAAATTACCACATTTCCATACAGCAATCTAATCCAGAGTAAAAATGCTGGAGGTAAACCATATTTTTGCAAGACCTGCAACAGAAACCCATGGTACACCTGGTCAAAAGCCTTGCAGTGGTCAATGGATAATAAATATCCGTGAATCCCCTGTTTCTTACAAAAATCCACCACATCCCGTATAAGGCGAACATTCATCTGCCTGTGTCTTCCTGGTAAAGCACATGTTTGTACTGGATGAATGAGGATCAAGGCTACCTGTTTTAGTCTAGATTGTAACAAGAACATCAAGAGTTTAAAATCCGAGTTAAGCATACAAATAGGGCACCAGTTATCAATTAAAGTCTTATCCCCTGCCTTATACAAATACATTATCAATCCTCTAGTGAACTCATCTGGCCTTTCAGATAACCGGACTAAATACCTATAAACTCTAACCAAAATCTTGGCCATAATGTCTGGAAATAACTTATAAAACTCATTTGGGAGACCATTCTCTCCCAGTGTTGATCCCAATTTCAGTTTCTGAATTACCATAAAGACCTATTCCTCTGTGATATCTGTATCTAACAAACCCAGCTGGTCCTGGGTCAGCCCCGGGACTGTCAGGTCCTCAAGATATTACAACATCTTCTCATTTGCTAAGTCTACTGGACTAATTAATCTGGACAGGTGTCCCTCAACCACCTCCTGGATCCCTTTAATATCTGTTTTCAGTACCCTTCATTATCCCACAAGGAAGAGAAGTGGGCCATGTTTCTCCTATCCTTGCATGCTTGGCAAGGATCCGAGAAAGGAGATTTTTGCGTGCCAAAACTGAATCCGCTTACAAGGTAGATGCCCAGCTGTATTGTAAAGATTTAATTTCCCCCTTAATAATCACTATCTGGGCTGTAAAATCTTCCCCGCTGTCGTAGGTATTTGTTAACAATGTAAATAACTGGTTCCTTAATGCTAAATATCACAGCCTCTTAATGTTTCCAGTGTGCTTACCATAAGTTTGTGACCATTTGGTAATATCCGTTTATGTTTGTAGCCACCAATATATCAGATTTGAATATAAGTCCATCACTGAAAATCTTGCTAAAAGAACATCCACAATGCCTATCTTCACCTCAATAAGCTGTATGCTTTCTGTATTTAATCTCCATCATTGGATCAGTGGTCATTCCCCTGGGTCTGAAGAAAGGACCCCCATCACAAGTACATGGTCCAAAAACTGAACTGGAACCATTCTGGAACTATGTACTGTGATAGTTTTAGACAAAAAGATGTAATCTATGTTTGTCGTAAATCAACTTCGTACATAAGTATAAACAATTTGTGGGACTGCATGCTCACTGCAATCTGTTAAATCAGCTGTCGTGATGCAGGCCTTTAAGGCCACTGAATCACAGTAAACCTTCTTCCCTTGAGTCCTTCTAGCTGCCACCTCTATACTGCAATTAAATTCTCCCACCATGTACGATTGTCTAGAAGTTGCCAGATATGGCTAGATTTCCTTCAGCATTTCCACTCTTACTGCCTTACTCTGTGCAGCATATACCCCTATAAAGTGATAAGGCTGTCCCTGCTGGATACCATCCAGCACAAACACCCTACCTGGGAAAAGAGCCACTAAATTTTGAAAGAAAAACCCTGAGCTGAAAAACAAAATACCAACACCATCAGCTATGTCCTCCCCGAACGACCAATAAGTTGGGCCCCATATCCGCTCCCTCCTAGCCTGTGATATAAGTGCACATGAATTAAACCACGTTTCCTGTAAAAAGATAACATCAAGCTTTAAGTCTTTCAGCAATGTAAAAACATCTTATCTTTTCACCCCTCACATAATACTATGCACATTTAAAGTTGCTAAGGAGAATGGCATGAATAGTTAACAAAAGATCAGTCATTTCTTCTTTTTCTTTTCCTTTTTGTCCCCGGAGCCCAATACATCCTGTTCCCATGATGGAGTTTGGGAAGAAGGCATATCGGAATACAAACCATCTAGATTGGATTCTCCTCCACTAGTCTTGGAAATGGAGTCAAAGGGATTTGACAGTTCAGTATCCACAGGATTTGACTTCTGTATATGTAAGCTCCTTCTTCTAGGCAAAGTGGCTTTCCATTGGGGTGAGGGCGGTGGTAGCCCTTCCCTTCCCTCCAATATGGTGGTGGGCAGATCATTCTGAGAAGCGGTTCTACCCATCATTGGGTCTGCTATGAATGGTTCACTCTCCATTTCTTCCTGCATAGAAGTAACCAGAGGGTTAGGTTCCATACTAGCTGATGCAGTAGAGGTTGAGGGCTGAGGGGATATAGTCAACCTTGGTGCCCTGGTATGTTCAGCTGGGATAGGAGCTGGGTGGGCCTCTGGGACTGTCTGTTGCTCAGAGGCTGGTCTTGACTCTGGGGCCCCTGTTCCCTGAGCTTGATGCTGAAGGCCGTTGCTTTGTTTAGGCTTTTCTAATTAATTCATCTGGGTTCATGGGGTGGGCCTTATTGTGAGCAGCACAGGGACACCCCTGAAAAACATGTCCTGATTCACCACATAGGTTACATCTTGCCATATTCGCACACTGGTGACTTATATGGCCAATCTTCTTGCATACGCCACATCTGATTCTGTCGCATACATTTGCCAGGTGCATCTTTGCACCGCACTTGTGGCAGGCCTTAGGCTACCCAGCATAGTAACATACGCCTCTATCCCGGCCATAGAAAAAACTGTTAGGTAGGTGAATGGGACCCTCATTTGACTGCAAGAGTTTCACCTTAAAGGTCCATGCCCCAGTCCAGAAACTTTCACTATCCAGCACAGGCTCAGGAGCACTTAACAATTCACAATGCTCTTGTACCCAATAGGTGATGTCACTAACATGCACTCCTTTGTTGTGAAACATAATAGTAATAAGTTTAATGGTTGGTCTCAACAGGGGGATGCACAGGAAGGGATACCACAAAGGAGAGAACTTAAATTGGCTATATTTCATAAAAAATGCTCTAGGGAATGTGGGGAACGAAAACTAAGATCAAAGGTGTCCTCTCCCGACACATGTATAAGTGCGTACACCTCTGAAGCCATGAAGAGTAGAGAATCTTTAATCCGAGTGCACCCCACAAAATATCTGTCCGATGTCACCTCCATACCCCCTTTATATCAGATCGGAACTACATTCCTTCTCTGTGCTGGCCCAGCTCCTGAGAAGAAATCTGAATACATAGGCCTGGAGTCCCTGGGTGGGGGGGTGCTCCTGCTGATTGTGCCCTAGGGCATGCTCCAGCACCCTGCTCTGTCTTACCACTGAAAGCTTTATTGAAAGGTACCCCTATGTCAGTGAACCTTGGGCTGAACTCTCTCAACTGTCTCTTTGGTTGACCTGGAGACATCTGGTGCGATGCCCCCGCTGCTTCTCTCTGCTCCCCAACCCCGCCAAATTGGGTCTGAGAGCTGGTGTCCACTTGCTCCCCACTCTCAGTAGCCACATCTCCCCCAGCTAATGCCCAGTCCATCCCAGGCTGATTTACCTCAAGTCCCACATCCCCCTGTACCTGCAGGGTGTTAACCCTCTGTCCAGAGTCTTGCTCTCTCATTTAGGTTCTCTGCTGCTGTTTCCCAGCTCCTTCAGATGATCCGCTGCACATTCAGAAGTACCCCGCTACCTCCGCTGCTTGCAAGTCCAAAAAAGTTAAATCCTCATCAGGCATCCAATTGCCCTAGGTCATTTCTCTCCAGCCAACTTCTTTCAATGCCCCACTGTGTGACCATTCTGGCTCCTGTGGGACCTCTTTGGTGTGAAATGTTACTTGGAGCAGCTCCTGTGCAGTCATTTGTTTGGCACATTCCACTCCCGTTTGCAGCCCGATCACACTAACTACATCCTACACATTTGGTTCCTCCAATACAGTTCCTGTCATCTCAGCCGGCTGCACCCTCCTGGATGAAGACTATCACTCTCTGGATACAGGACGAGTGGCAGTTTTCCATTTGGCATATCTTTCTTCATCTTCCGCTAATATGGTAAAGAGAAACGTTCTTCTTCCATCCAGTTCCCTCTGTAGTTGAGCCTCAGCCGATGCAATGTCATCTACTGTGATGCTCAGACATCCTCAGAGGTTGCATCTATATCGATCAGATCCTCCTCACCATTGGTTTCCTACTCACCTCCATACGACCCTTTGGTGTCCACTTCTGACACCTCAGACATTTCCTCCTCATCTTCCTTAGCATCTAAGGCTGGGGCGGATAACAGACCCCAAGCCTGGTGCTCCTCCACTCACTCAGTCAAAATTGGCTCCTCCATCAGGCTGGCCAACAGCACCCCCCCCCCCCCGACAGTAGGGGGATTTCTATTTTGTAATCAAGAAAAATATTACATCAGTTCACTCATATACAGTAAAAAACAAAAAAAACAAACATGAAGTGAACACAATATAAACATATGCAGGGAAAACAACAAAAAGGAAACTTCCAGAAATGTCTAATACATACAAAAAAATAACTGAGGTATATTATATATGATTTTATGATGGTCTAAGGTATAGTATGCTCCTCAAAGTACATTCCACTTTTCCCTGTTTTAAGGATACCTTCCTTTTTTAAGTAAAATTTCACATCTTTCTGATTCACACATTTTCCCTCTTAAAATTTGGGGAAGTTTTTCCATAATTTGGAAACTGTCGCAGGTGCCAGTGTTCTACTATCTTTATCAAAATACTCTTTGAATTAATTTTTTATAATGTGAAACAGTTGTTCCTGAGTGATAGCTTGTTGTTGAATGGAATATCTGCATCTGATTTGGCAAATCCAATATTTTAGAATGACAAGTAGTACTAGTACAGTGCTTTTATTAAGCAAGGACCAATGATTTGACACAAGTCCGAGAACAAAAGTGTCATAATTCAGATAATGGAAAGGGAAACAGGTCCAGGTAGTGTTCACTATTTTCCAAAATTCTGTTATGTAGGGGCATTCGAAAAATAAATGTGACATTGTTTCCAGGGTTGTAGTACAGCTTGGTCTAGAACAATATCTTTTGGTGATTTTCTTGTGTTTTAAATTGTTTTTTACATTTAATTTCCCATAGGCTTCTAGACATACTACATCCCATGTTTTTTTCAGGATTCTGGTGTCTGAGCATTCGACAAATTTTCTTTTTTTCTAACTCATTCCTGCCTTCAAAGGTGTGGAAATAAAATGTTGCTCAATAACATGGGTATATACCTGAGTCCTGGAACTAGTGGTTAAAGATTGTGTTGTCATGCCTCACAGTTTAATTTTATCAATACTGTATTTAAAAAGCTTGGGTAAACTAAAGGTTTTAAGGAATTTAGATAGCTTGGAATATACTTCCCAATTATTTAATATGGGTTGTAGTTTCCTTATTATCCAGGATGTTCAGGGTGGATTTTCTTGTTTCGGGATGGGAACAAGATTTGTAAAGAGAAATACAGTATACTGAAGAAAGCACTATTGGGTGGATCATGCCTAGCCCTCCTTTATTTTTATTTAGATAGGTAATGCCTCTCTTAACCAGGTTTAACCGACTTCCCCACACACAGGAGAAAAAGTAGCCTAAAATCTTAGTTTCTAATTGTCTGGGAATGGGAAAGACATGGCTGATGTACAGGAACATTGGCATTATGAAGGTTTTTATAACATGGATTCTTTTTTCTTTCCTCATATTCCATATCTGCCAGGATGCTATTCTCGGGAGGGTCAAATCAAGTTTGTCATTCCATTTAAATTCTAACATGTCACCAGGTCCAAAATATACCCCCAGAAATTTACAAGGTTCATATGTAACTGGAATATCTTAAAAATAGGTTTCCTGTCTGTCCTCTGTACCAGTTATGAGACAAAAACTCTTAGAATAACTAATTTCAGCTCCTGTTACTTGGGAAAAAGTTTGTAAACTTTGAAAATCATTTTCACCTGAGATGGGATCTGTTACTCTTACTACCAAATCATCAGCATAGGTGCAAATTGTAACAGCCTCTGAGTTTGAAAGTTGAATTCCTGTGATGTCCCTGGGAGTATTTAGAATTCTAATAACAGGGTCTAAAGTGATTATATAAAGAATTGGGCTGAGGGGCAGCCCTGCCTCACTCCCCTTTTGACTGCTCTCTTCAGTCCTAACCATCCCTGTAGCAATGGTCTTAAAGTTGCAGTAGCATAGTATTTCTGCAACTATGAAATAAATGGCATAGGTACTCTATAGTGCTGTAGACACAACCATACAAACTTGTGTGAAACTCTATCGAAAGCTTGAGACTGGTCTAGGCTCAGAATGTAAGTTCTGGTCTGCGTCGTTTGCCTGTATTCTGTTATTTCACGTAGGAGATGTAAATTATCAGTTATTTTCCTTTTGGGAATTGAACAAGTTTGTGATTTATGAATGATTTATTTTTTTTCCATTTAAATTTTGTTAAGATTTTCAATACAGAGAACAAATCATGACATTATTAACATAGTATGAACAATTCAGATACAAATATTGTGATGATTCATTCTCACCCTACCCTTCCCCCCTCCCTACACCCTCACAACCCACCCAGACCTCCCAGCACAGCATTATATATTCTAAGCCAGAACTTCTGATGTAGTATTAACATACCTTAAACTTGCAATGAGTACAGGGTTTGTAATGGGCCCCAAATCCTATTAAACTTCTTAATTTTGTTATGAAGGCTTGCAATAGTCCTCTCCGTTCTGAGATTAGCGAGAAATTCCTGGAGCCATTCAACATAAGGTGGTTCATCAGAATCTTTCCAATGTCTAAGAACCACTTTCTTAACAGATAATGAAATTAATGCTACTGTATATAATATTTCCTATTCACCACTGAAATACAGGAAAAATCTCCCAAAAGACATATTTCAGGAGTGAACAAGTCAGACAGCCCTAAAATAGGGTCAGCCCTTTGTTTGATAGCGGTCCAAAGTGGGGCAACTTTGGAACAGCTCCAGAAAATATGAAGAAGATCCCCTCTTTGCATTTGACATCTTGTACAGAGAGGAGAGGACACCAAATCTAAACTAGCCAATTTCTGTGGGGAATAATAAATGTTGTGCAGAATTTTAAATTGCATTAGCCTGAGTCTATCCTGTTGCAAACATTTATGACAGTTTTGCCACTGAAGAGACCAGTCCAATTCCTTGCCCGGGAAAAGAGAAGACCAAAAAGTGACAGGGGCAAAATTATCAGGGTAGGCCCAACTAAATAAAACACTGTATATCTTAAATACAGCACGAGGTGAACCAGCCAGCTCTGTCAAAGTAGCTTGAAAACTAATATGGGTAACCGGAGGGGGGGGAATCATACCTATTACCTTTATCAAGAGATGACGAAGCTGGAGAATCTTAAAGATATTTGTACGAGGTATCATAAACTTGTGCATAATTTCTGCTGAGGAACTCCATTGTCTATCGGGTGTGATAAACTCATCAAGATGACAATCTCCTATCTGAGGAAGCCAACTGACTAAAAGGGGCCTGTTATCTAATTGAAAATTGAGATTACCTCTTATGGGTTGGGGTAAATCCTTGAGGTTCTCATATTTCAGAAATGCACACAACTGAGAATGAGCCCTGATCGAGAGTGCTATAGGGGAACTGCGTAAAGATTCAGGAAGAAAACTAACTTTGGTATATAACAACACAGTGGGGGAATAGCCATATTTTTTTAAGGAGGCAAATTCCACTTCTAACCAGATCAGAGTGTATGAAGACTGGGCTGAAAGCTGTTCAGCGGTCAGCCACCTAAGATATTTATTGGCCTGACTGGCCCAATGGTACAGACCAATATGAGGAAGCCTTAATCCTCCTTTTGCTTTTGGTGCAGCTAGTTTATGGAATGCCATTCTTGATTTCTTATCCCCCCATATAAAAGGTAGAAATCATACTGTGCACTTTTTTGACCCAAGACAAAGGAAGCCAGACATTCAACAAGTTAAGGGGGTAAAACAGGCGGGGAAAAACATTCATTTTACTTAAGTTAATCCTCCCACAGAGAGAGAGGGAAAGTAGGGTCCTCCTGTGGAAATCTTGATCTATTTTGTGAACCAGAGCATCTAAATTTAACTGCCTAAGCCGAACTACATTCCGAGTTAGAATGAGCCCAAGGTACTTAATAGAGTCAGACTTCCAAGCAAGCCCAAAAGCAGTAATTTCTTGTTTATAAACCCTGTGATTGAGAGGAAAAATCACTGTTTTTCCTACATTAAGTTTATAGTTTGAAACCTTACTAAACTCATCTATTGTTTTGAGAATAGCAGGAATAGATGTAAGTGGATGTGTTATCTGCAACAGGAGGTCATCTGCATATGTTGCCACTTTGACTATCTGCCCACCTAGGGAGATGCCAGACATATCCTGAGCACTTATTAACTTCCGAATGAGGGGCTCTAAATATATATCAAAGAGAAGGGGGGACGGGGATATCCTTGTCTAGTTCCCACATGCAATTTGAAGGGGCTGGAGATTACCCCATTGCAAGAAACTCTAGCTGAGGGAAACATATATAGTGAGCTAACCCAGTTCTGAAATTTTGCAGGGAAACCAAATACCTCCATTGCTGCAAATAAGTAATCCCAGTGGACCCTGTCAAAAGCCTTTTCAGCGTCCAGTGAGACCAGGACCATTGGAAGGGCAGCATCCCTGAAGTCCAAGAAGACATGAGCCAGAGTCCTCAGATGATCCACCAAAGATCTCCCCTTCATGAAACCTACCTGCTCGCCCCAATTAGGGAAGGAAGGACAACATTCATACGATCGGCCAATAATCTGGCTAAAATTTTAATATCATGGTTGAGAAGGGAAATTGGCCTATAACTTGAGACCAAATCAAGTGGTTTATCTGGCTTGGGCAGCAGAACAATCAAGGCCTCAAAGAGGGCAGGATCAGACACCTGGCCAGAAAAGAGAGATTGAAAAAGTGGTAAAAAGATGGGTATCAGTTGTTTGGAAAAAACTTTGTAAAAATTGGAGGTAAACCCATCTGGACCAGCGGTTTTATCAGATGGAAGAGATTTAATTACCCTTTCTATCTCATCTTCAGAGATGGGAGACTCTAATATATTCTGTTGAGACTTTGTGAGGGAGGGTAATTGTAACTCCCTAAGATATTCATACAGTTCTTCCTCTGATGGAGGATTAACCATGGGGCCGTATAGTTCCTGGAAGTAACTGGTAAACTCCTCAGCTATCTCTGAAGGTGAGACTTTAAGGGAATCATCTTTGGGAGAATGGACCACCACAATAAATCTGGCAGATTCCTGTTGCTTAACACGTAACGCTAACATTCGACCAGCTTTTTCTCCCTGATCAGTATACGCTGCTTTTGTTTTCAAAACTGCAAATTCGGCTTGCTCCCCTAGCAAAGCAAGGTAAGCTTCCCTCAGTTTAACTAGGTCTTGTTTGAAAGTCTCAGAGGAGGTTGGAGAGAGGGTGATCTCCATACCCCTAATCTGAGATAGGAGACAGGAAACCCGAGATTCTCTCTCTTTTTTCCTTCTCGATGTTAGGCCAATTATAATCCCTCTCAAATAAGTTTTAAGAGCCCTCCATTCCATATCGGGCGGCCCCGTAAAATTATTATTTATAGCAGTAAACTGCTCTATTTGGGATGCTATATATTGAACCATTTTCGGCTTCTTCAATATTTGATTATTCAACTTCCATCTGCTCCCTTTGTTTGGTAAGGATGACACGGATAATAAGCAAGTGACTACTGAATGGTCCGACGGTGGCCCTGATACAATACTAGAATCTAAGACCCCAGGTAAGAGAGTTCAGGAAATTAAGATATAATCAATCCAAGGGGAGGTTCCATGCACCTGGGAAACAAAAGTATACTCCCTTATTTTAGGATGAAGCACTCGCCACACATCACAGAGACCAACAGAATCCAGCAGGTCCCTGAAGGCCCTTTGAGCTGGGGAGAGTCCTTGACGGGGTTGACCCGACCTATCTAGAGCCTGATCAAAAACAAGGTTAAAGTCTCCCCCTATAACCGTAGGGATATCCAAAAATGGGGTTAGGGCTTCAATTATCTGAACAAAAAACCTAGGAGTATCTATGTTTGGGCCATAAACAGTTCCCAGGACAATATCCAGAGTATGCAATCTACCTTTTACAAATAAAAACCTCCCTAAGGAATCAGACACAATTTGGAGAGGACTAAAAGGGACCGATCTATGCAGGAGGATCATAACCCCTCTACTCTGGGTAGTGCCTTCCGCAGCAAAGATCTGCCCGACTTGTTGACGTCTCATTTTGCCGGCTTCCCCATTAAGCAGATGCGTTTCCTGCAAAATCATGATTTCTGGTTTCAGGTGATTTAAGTGCTTCAGAATTTTATATTGTTTAGTTTTATGTCTCACCCCTTTAACATTCCAACTAATGAACTGAATATTCCTAGCCATCACCCTTGTTATCAATCAGAGACCTTTTAAAATGCCACCTGTACTCATATCTAGCATTCTTACTACACCAGATATGATATATGCTGGGCTTTCCTGACATCTCCCATCCCTACCATTTCTTTCCCCTGACCCAATAATAACCCCACAGAAAACCCCCAAAATAACCTCCCATAAGCCTCTAACCCACCCTCCTCCCACTCCCACCCCCATTTTACACGGTACATGATGATCGGCAACCCGCAAAGTCCCCCTCCCTCCAACCCCCCTGCCCCCCTGTATAAAGTAACCGATTCATTGCTATCCCTTTGTGCACTAAGCATTTCACTTCCGTTAATGAACAGCATTCTAAAACAACCTTGAAATATCCCTATTACATTTATATTATATACAACCCTTAGTAAATCAAAAAGGTTGTCTAGAAATAACCACTATGTTTAAATTGTACTCCCCTCTGAAGATCCAGCAAACCATATAGGAACAAATACAGGGGGACAAGGGGCATTTAACACAAACCCCACAATAGGAAATGACAAGCTCTGGCACCCTCTTGTGGCACTGCTTGAAAACTAAGAACATCGCAAACATATTGTAATTAAACCAATAACTCCACCTCTAAAAATAGAAACAAATTTGTGCCCTTCCTCTTTACTGTCAATGCCGCTTACGTTTACTCCAGAAAGAAACTTATACCCTCTTAAAAGCAAGGATGAAGAAGGATCCCCCAAAAAACCTAAGTTGCAATTATATTATTTTCAGTCAGCTGGTTGGGGCATTTGAGTGTCTCACTACCTATCCCGCTCTAGATTTTCGAGGACTCAACCTAATAAGTGAGCTTACCACATAAAAAGCTTGCGAGCATATAAAGGCAGAAAAAAAAATTGTGGAAAAGCATAAAATTAATATGTAAACCAAAACAAGACCTTGCTTTTGAACAACACCCCTTTTACAGCTCCGTCTAACCTAAGCATCACCACATTACAATCACAATGCAGAGAACTAAGGGGACCAGCAGCTGCAAATCTAAAAGATACAGCTGAACTTAACTGCTAATGTAAAACCCGAACATCCATTGATGGAGTTACAGTCTGGATAGCCAAATGTGCACACTTGCTCCTCATTTCAATACCAGAAAGCAGGGCTAAGCTTACAATTAACAGATACATGCAGAGTCTACAAAATGAATATCAGTCCCAGGATTAACAGCTCGAGTAGGGAACAGATTGTTTCTGTTAAGATGTGGAGACTACACTCCACGGAACTTTAACAATGCGAATGAGTGACCAGTCAGAGCAACTTGTTACAGGGCTGTCCTGAGAGAAAATGCTGAGATCTGCAAAATAGAAGAAAGTAAGCAATTACACCAGATGACAGGGCAACATAAAAAGCTATCCCAGTCTAAGTTTCAGGTGATTTTAAATAGGTCAGGAAGTGCTTCTTTGAGCCCAGCTGTTGCCAACTCCACATCCTCTTAAGTCGCCCAGGAACCATTTAGGGAAACTTGAAGCCTTGCAGAGAAACCCATTCTGAACTTGATGCCTGCGGCGATTAATTTGACGACCAGTTTGTGAAACGTGGCTCATTTCTGGCGCAAAGAAAATGGCAGATCTTGCGCCACCCGCAGCTTTTTGCCTTCCCATTGCAGATCATACATGTCTTTAGCTTTATAAAGAAAGTGCTGCCGCTCCTGGAAGTTCAGAAATCTGAATACAAATGACCTTGGGGGGGCTCTGTCAGGAGGAGGGGGTCGCAGTGCACGGTGAGCTCTCTCTATAATGTATCCTGTTCCAAAAGGAGAAGGACCTGCCACCTTTTCCACGAACTTCTTAGCAAACATGATCGGATCAGAGCCCTCTTCTCTTTCAGGCAGGCCTATGATCATCGCATTATTGCAGCGACTGCGACCCTCCAAATCCTCAATCTTATTTTCCATCTTCGCTAGACATTGCCTCACAGCCACCAGATCAAGCTCTGCTTTACTTTGTTTCCTCTCAACGGAGCATATGCGAGCTTCGTTGTCGGCCATTTTCTTGGAGAGATCCTCCAAAGCGTTAGAAATGCCTTTTATCTCTTCTGCCATACTCTGCATTTCGGCTTTAAAAGGCTGAAATTCCCCTAAAAATCTGGGGTGGGTAAGGGGATCTGAATCAGAGTTCCCGGTATTTGTAGACTGTGAGGACTGCAAAGAAGAGGCCCTGGTTTTCTTTGAGGCCTTCTCCGGTGTTGTCAGAGGAGTGTGTTTGGTTGCGGTTTTCCTCATCTCTTCTTCCATTAACACCTATGTCGAGAGAGTACCAGCAGTTAGAAAACTTAATATCACTTATTTTGCAGTAAACTTTGCAAAAAAAAATGGAGTTTTTAAAGTATTTAAGCGGGAGGGAGGTCGGAGCACACGGAGAAGAGTCTTACTCAGCAAGCCACATCACGTGACTCCCATGAATGATTTATTTTTATTTATTGAACATATCGGAATTACAAACCTTTGAGTCAGAGACTCCTTTGCAAAGGCTCCACATCAAAATACACATTAACTGTACAATACAAATTAAAGGAACAGGTGGATACATGAGGTACAGAGCTGAGTACAAGACATACAGAGGGTAGACAATTATACCCTGAGACACGACAAGCAGATAAGCAACAAACCGTATATTACCTTAGGATAGTACAATAAGTGACATAGAACAGCAATATATTTGAGAACACTCAGGAGCAGGTACAAGCCTATCATTTTTAGAGATGAGGGGGCCACTCAGGAGGCAGATACAGACACAGAGTGTTAGAGATGGGGAAGAAGGTATGGAGGAGGAGGAAGGGAGGGAGGTGGTGGGGGTTGCCATCAGAAAAGACATATAATTATAAAGCATAATATAGTTAATAGTCTGTTACTTAGTATTTTGGCTAGTATTTTAAGATCTGCGTTGAGGAGTGTGATTGGCATCCAGTTTTTGAGTTTAGTCTTGTCACCTTTTTTTAAATAAAAGGAATCAAATCCCAATGTTCATTTCAGGAGGAATATTATCTCTTTGAAGCATGGTATTATATACCAGAACTAGTTCTTCTGGACACTGTTCCCATAACCATTCAAACAATTCTGAGTATAAGCCATCCATACCAGGGGCTGTATTTATTTTTAAAGGTTTAATAACTGTTCCTATTTCTTGTCTGGAGATTGAGGCTAGCAGTGCCTGTATTTAATCAGGGGATATTTGGGCAGGTCTATCTTTTTCAACCAGTCCTGTGCTGTTTCGTTTAGGGGGAATTCAGTCCCAAAAAGTGATGAGATGACTTTATCGATTTCCTTCAAAGTCTCTGTTCTATTTATGATTAGAAGTTCAGAAGCTGTCTTTAATTGAGAAATGGTTTTGTTCTGTACCCTATTTTTACAGTTTTCATAAGAGTTTCTAATGTAAGATTTACCTTGCATGCCGAATCTTTGTTCAGCCTCTAAGGATTTAAATCTGTTGTATTATAAATTATACAATGCTACTTCAAAATCAAGACACCTGATTGGTTGACTGGCACCTTTACAGCGTCGTAAAATTCAGCATTACCAACACAAAAGGTGCCAGCCAGCCACATCTCAGTAACTCCAAAAAAAAATTACAAATCATTCCGAGCCGCCATCTTATTTTCCTCACTAAACATACCAACTGAAACCCTCAAAATTGCCTGGCATAAATGAGCACTCAGTCCAAATCCAACCCCTAAACTTAATACACACAGTCATGGCAAACAGAAACTAAATGACCTCCCAAAACAACTTGATAGAACAGAAGAACAAAACTCACTAGTTTTAGTAATAACAGTTGCTCTTTCCTGTCTCTACCTCCACTGATACACTCGCTCCCTCCAGTCTCCATATCGGTTACTCCACAGCGATCCTGCCTCGCGCTCCCGCTGCCATTTTCTCTCCGCTTTATATATTCCATAAGCATTTCCTACAACTTCCACATCCCTACACACAAATGAAAAAAAAATAGCTTAAACTGCAGTTGCTCTTACAGTTTCATTCTCATGTCACACTGCAATGCATGCTCATAGCGAACAAAAACCGAACCGGTGCTCCGTGGTACAAATGGATCTTTAAACAAAAAGCATAATTGAACTGTATTCATCTCTGTTCTCCCAATAAAAGAATCAAACTCAGCTATCTTTCATTTACCAGCTCAAGTACATTTTGGTACTGTAACCTGTACATTATACTGCCAGCTTCTTAGCAACACCCTAGCAACAGAGCACTACTTTTTGTAGTGCAGCATTAAATTCACCAAACATTACATAAAATTGAAAACAAATGACTTTTTCCTAATTTTGTTTCTGTTCCAAAAAAGGAAAACATTGTATAATAGCAATAAACCACTCCAGGATGTTGGTGATGCTGGGATTTACCGCCTGGCGTGGTTTAGTCTCGACTTTCTGACCTCGTGACCGAACCACGCCAGGCATGGGTAAACCAGCATCACCAACACCCTGTCATGGTTTATTGCTTAAGTTTTTAATTCTTCTTTTATATTATTGATTTTCTGTGTGGTGTTCCTTATGCTGCAAGTTCTTTCTTGAAGAAACTGTAATTGGGTCCATAATGCTCTGTATCTGTTTTGTTTAGTATAGTTTTGATTCCTGGCAATATATTTAAGACTGTTTGAAATGTCTCTCTTAGAATCTAGCCACTAGAGAACAATGTTGTCATATAAGCATAGAACTGATTTCCTAGCTTCTATTAATTCTGACAAAATTGCCATTGTGTCATCCTGTTCCAACAGTTTGGTGTTCATCCTCCATACTCCTTTCCCATTTGAAGACCCTAAAGTATTTTTTAGAGAGATACTAATGCAGCAGTGATCAGATGTGGCTACTACCTGGGTTTTCAAGCTTTGCACAGGTGCATTTTCAGATACAAATAAATAATCAATCCTAGATGATAGCTTCCCTTTGTGGAAAGTGTGAGCTGGTGGCCTAGTGCATGACTCTTGAGCACCCTTCAATTTTGATTGTATAAGCAAAGTTTTAAGAAAGTTAACATCACAAAAAATGTTGTCTGTTCTGATACCCCATCTGATCTCAATAGGCCACAACTGAAATCTCCACATAACACAGTTGTTGTTAGCAGTAAACAGGTATGGTTGTATTTCTTTAAAGAGACCTATCTGTGCTGATTTAGTATGTGGAGCATAGTAGTCTATGAAGCGAAACACTTGTTCTCTAACCCAACTATCTAGAAGAAAAGCTCTCCTTTGATGGATTTCTACCATCATTAAGATCTTAACCTTAGGGTCTTGAAAACAAATACCTAACCCACTGCAAGGTTCAGTACCTAGTGACCAGTAACTAGGACCTCATTTCCAGTCTGCAGATACTCTAACTGCTTCGGATTGTACATGTAAACTTGTATCCTGAAAGAAAATTACATTGTAATTGTTTGATTCAAAGAAGGAAAAAGTTGTTTTCCTCTTTTTATCATTCATTGTGCTGTTAGCGTTGAGTGAAGCAACTGATAGATCATGCATGTGTATAAGAGATACCTGTTACTGTGTTATTAGGTAATGGGAATTCATTTTGCCTAGGATCTAGTACCCCATATTTATTTTTACCTTTGGAGTGACTGTAGAGAGATCCTCATTGTCTGAGAATTGTTCTTCAATGGAAGAGGTGTCAGAAAAATCTTCCATACTGGTATCCCCCCACTGTAAGACTTCAAATTTATTTTGCAGTTGTACTGAACTAGTGGGTACTTTCTTAGACTTTCCTTTCCCTTTGTTTTGTGTTACCCATTGAAAAGAGTTAGGGTCGGGGGGGGCATGTCAGAGGAGATACTTGCTCCTGAGGTGCTGATTGTGGGGGGAGGTCTGCACTGGTGCTTGCTTCCTCTGGTCCCTCTGTTGGATTAGTATGTCTATCAGCATTTCCTTCTTGTTTAGGGGTTTTTGACTGATTTTCTAGTTGAGGTTGTGCCGTATGTTTGTAGGCCTTAGTAGGGGAAGGGGGGTTGGGGGTCTGGCCTCTCATATGATTATTTTTGTGGATAGCTGAGTTTACATAGAAACTGTGTTAAGCAAAATCTGCATCTGAGGTGTTGTGGGATGCACATGGGCAATTAGTAAAGGGATGCCCTTCATTATCACACAGACCGCATTTCGGTGTAAAGGCGCAGTGAACCCTGAGGTGTCCTAACATATCGCACATGGAACGTCTAATTTTTTCACAACTGCTACTCACATGCCTTGGGGAGCCACACTTATAGGAAGTATGGGGTTGTCTGGGGTAAAATAAAATCCCACGATCTCTCCCCAGGAAAAAAACTGCTGGGGAAGTGGTGGGTTCCTGAGTCAGTGAGCCTAAGCTGAATCTTAAACTTCCACCCCCTGTCCAAAAACCCTCACCATCAATAATTTGGTCCGATAGACCTTGGACCTCGCACTTTTGTTCCAGCCAGTAGAGAATGTCCTTAACATTTACCCCTTTATTTTGGAAAAGAATAATGATGACTTTAGTGGTGGGTTTTGATAAGGGTATAGCAAAAAAGGGCCACAAATTAAGCTGTCTTTTACTTGCTGGTACTGTTGCTAAAACCTGTCTAACAAACCAGCAGATCTGAAACTGATGTCGAAGCTTTGCTACCCCAGAGCATGAATAAAAGGAAAAACCTCAGATGGGGAGAAGTGCAAGGAATTCTTTATGAGGTGTTTCCCCACATAAGTCCTGTCGGCTGGTTCTTCAAGGCCTCCTTTATAATGAATCCATACAGCCTGTCTTTGTTTTGCATTTTCTGGTGGTCAGTGGAATAGGCTGGCAAAACTGGATTTTTGTTGGGACTGAGTATTATCATTTTCACTTGTATTCTGCCCTGCATTTGCATTTGTTTGTCCTATTTCAGTTCTTGTGTTTTCCGTTTCTGTGTTTGCATGTCCCATCACATTATTTGGCTGTCCCGGTTCATTATTTATATCGCTCGTTACCACCCGTTCTGACTGTAACATCTGGCTGTCGGAAATATCACTATGCATTTCTGTATGCACTTCTACATAAGCAGCAATAGTTTCAGTTAGTTTGTTGGTCCGAAGTAGTGTTCTTCTTCTCTTTGGTAATCCGATCTGGGTCTTCATCGAGTGACCATTTTGTTCTCTGGATGTACTGGGGGTTGCCCCAGAGTCTGTTCTACTTGTCCCTGGTAGTGGCATGTTGGGATCCAGAATTCATATGGCCATGCCCAATAGGACCCATCTCACATCCTAAAGGGCAGTGCCTGGTGTCCAGTTTGCTTCAGTCGTGTTTTGGGAGGCTAACAGTCCTGGAGCCTCTCTAGGGTGTGGCGCTCCAAATTGGAAGACAGAGGTAGGGAGTTTTTTACTACCAGCAACTTCAGGATTAGCTGCAATTTGTTTCCTTTTTCTCTTTTCTTCTTCAAGTTGTTTCTTTTTTTCTAAAAGTTGGTGCTCAGCAGAGGAGAGCATTTCTGCCAGAAGAAGCTTTTCTGTGGCTAAGTTATCTTGCAAACTTTGTTCTGCTTCGTCTAAATCCATAGAGATTACGTTTTCTAAAATGGTTTGTTCTGAATTTCCCATTTCAATTGTGTTGCTCTCCTGTGCTGGACCTGCGGGGATGGAGATCAAATCCCCCAAAGGTACACAAGCCAAATCCTCAGACTGTCTGTCCGCCATTGCAGACAAGGGTTCCCCTTACAGACAGAGTTGGGGAATTTCCCCAGTGCCCTGGCCAAATTTCCTCCCATTCACTAAAAATACCACCAACAGCTTACTCTGGCTCAAGGTCAGTTGGCATTCATCTGTATCCCCCTTTTCAGGTCGTGCCTGAAAATAAGCAGAATTTGTCTAGTGCACTTACCCAGTCAACAAAAAGAAAATAAATGAATAATGGCAAAAAGTGCAAGGTACTGCACTTCAGGGGAGAAGCTATCAGCTGGGGGGGTACAGCTGGAATGCAGCGAGGAGGAAAAGGATCTAGGGGTGCTTATAATGGGGAGTATGAACAACTCAGTGCAGTGCAGGAAGGAGGCAGAAAAAGCCAACAGAATGCTGGGGTGTATAGCAAGGGGAATCTCTTCCAGAAATAGGGAGGTGATACTGCCGCTATACAGGTCGCTGGTCAGGCCGCACCTGGAATACTGCATGAAGTACCGGTGCCCATTCTTGAAGATCCAGTGGTTAGAGGGATATTCCCATGAGGAGAGGCTGTGCGAGCTGAACATGTATTCCCTGGAGGAGAAAAGGGATGGGAGGGCATGATTGAAACCTTTAAATACTTTAAATACGGGATAAACAAGACTAGCACAGAAGGAATTTTTCAGATTAGAAGGGAGAGGGTCAAGAGGGAGCACCAGCTGAGATTGGAGAAGGGAAGATTCAGAAGGGAAATCAGGAGGCATTATTACACAGAGAGGGTGGTGGATACGTGGAATGCTCTGCCTGAGGAGATGGTAGCCTGTAGCACGGTAGAGAGTTTCAAGAGGTGATGGGACAGAGTGAGGGGGTAATTATGAAAAGGGAAGGGGTGGGGCAGCTGCAAATTGAGGGGCTAGCTGCACAATCCAGCAGACTCGATAGACCATGAGACCTGTTTCTGCTGGCGTTTTCGTATGTTTGTATGTTGGTATTTGCATACAATTTTGCAAGCGCAGTCTGGGATGCAAGAACTCTTGATCTGGCAAGTTTTGTGTCAGTCAGAAGTCAGATGTCTGGATTACGAGATCTGGGATCTGGATAGTGCAAAAAAGTGGAAATATCAAGGTTTTTTACTTTTTGTTGTTGTTTTTGTTGCTCTCACCTACAGCCCAGATAGTTTGGAATTTTGTTCTGAAGTTTTCAGCATGTAAAGGGTTTGCCAAAGAATGGTGCCTTTCATTGGTTTGGTGAAATATGAATCCATTCCCGAGTTATAAAGATTAGAAATTTCAGTTCTGAACATGCCCTGTAGAGTGTTTCATTTATATGTTTGACATGGCAGAAGAATTCAGACTTAGGGCTCAATTTTCAAAGCCTGAACTTTGGCGCAAGGTGCCTGCACCAAAAGGATTCATTTCCAAATTCTGGTTCGGCTCTCTTCCACCTTACCGCTCCTCCTCTATTAGCATTCCTCCCCCCCCCCCCCCACACACACACACACACTCTCTCTCAGATCTCACGATACACGCACCCTAGCTATCCCACGCTGTGTTACCTCAGCAGGCCAGTCCTCATTCTCATACCATTTCCCTAAACTGTGGAACCACCTGCCACCTCAAATTAGACATTCCTCCTCCCCGCACTCCTTCTTCACTGCCCTGCACAATTACCTCTCTCCGAACTGCTCCTGCTTCTAGCATGTTCTCCCTCCTCCCTTGCTCACCACACTTCTACTTATTCTCAAACACCACTTCACTGCTGTATTCTACTCCTCCACAAACCTTCTAATCCCAATGATTAGCACTTATACCTCTTTATCGATACCCTTACCTTACCCCCCCCACACCTGTCATCCTACTGTAACCCCTAGGTGGCACTATCCCAAGGGATACTACCCCTGCCTGCATGACTAGGCACAGGTTGAGGGGCCTGAGCTCGGTGAATGGGTGCCTCCACCCAGAGGAATGGTTTTGGGGTAGCGTAACTGCTGCAGGCATAGTCCTCCAGGACACTACAACCCCCCCCACCAACCCTTGTAGTGGCCTAGACAGATAAGCAGATAAACATTCACATATACCATATGACATCAGTATTGAACCCTCATTCGGTACACTTACCACCAGGGCTGGATCAGCTGCAAAGGCCCTGGAGACCCCCCCTGTAAAATAAGACCAGTAATATAACATTGCAGTGGCAATACAATATCCCCTCCACAGAGGTACACACTAGCCAGGTTATATGCAGAAAGAACAAAATCTGATTTATCCAGGGGGGATTGAAAAAGGGTGGGGCAGCAATCAAGCAGGTGATTGTTATAGCTGATTGGTTTAGGCTGTATATGTATGCACTAAGAGTCCCTCTGCCACAGTCACACACTCTGGGTACCCAGTTGTTGTACAGGCTAGCCTGAAGCATTGCCCGGGGTAGGCCAGCATTGCAGCTGTTGTTGGGGCCCTTAGGGAAGAAAACAATTAACTTGCACTTCAATCCAGAATTTGTATTCCAGAGCCAGATGGCTCAGTTCGTTGTGATAAACCCAAACAATTAAATCAGATGACACACAATGATTGCAGCTTTGTTGCAGGAAGCTACCCTGTTTAGTACTCACGCTATCCAGACCAGGAGACAGGATTGACGAGACAAAGACCACTAGATGTTGTACTGGTTTGCCAGGAGAAGCAGGGCCCACACAACTCACCGTGGTGGTCACTACCTGTTCGATGGTGTTGAGCAGGGAGCCAAATCCCCAGGTGGGCCTTCTGTTGGAAAAGTCTCTACAGTGGGAGCGGCAGTCTAGGTCGAGATGGTGAGGCCCAGACCAGGTGGAAGATTTGGATGTTAGTCCATGAAAGTGCTGGAGCAGCTTCCAGCTAGCATAACATTTGAGCGTGGGGAACCAATCGTGACCCACACAACACATTCAGCATACTTATAAGTAAGCAAATATTCAGTCACAGTACGTATGAAGTCCGTTTCCAATATAACAGGATCTCTGCTCAAACTTTTCGTTCTGCAGCTCTCTTCGGTACCCGACAAGCCGACTGCTTCAGGAGCAACTCTTCGGTTCACACTTCATGTGAAATTCACTCACTTTAACTTCAGGATTCAAACTTCAGGATTCAGGTCTCAAACAAGGTATTCGGATTTAGTCCGATTCTATTTGCACAGATTTCTTCACACTGGAAGATGGTAGCAGGCAGGCCAGACACAGCCTTCCTGCCGAATCCTGACACTACCACGCAGGAGCAGCTGCTCGAACTACTCGAGCTGTTCACTCTCTAAACTCCAGCTCTCGACTGACCCACTGCTGCAGGCAACTCTGTGATTTCCCAGTGATCCAAAAAGTTCAGTTGGTTGATGAATCTGTCTGTCACAGAAGGGCTCCCCCTCCGAGTCCATTTAGGCACCAAACAGTAAAAACTACAATTTCTACAGAAATTCTCTCCCACAAGACCTCTAGAAACAGTCTCCATTTTAGGTTCCCCCAAGGTACCGATTGGTCCAAACTGGCAGTCCAGGACCAAAATGGTGACTCTAAGCAGAAAAGTCCATACTACAAAGGAAGGCAGGTTAGACAATCTACTATATTATTATTATTATTAAAGCAGATAAACAGCAGACAATCACAGATCCTAAAAGGGCTCCCTCTGCACACATAGTGACGGCAGAATGGAGCGGAATGAGCCTGAAACCACTCAGTCCCCGTCCAGATTAACTATCACACACAGAATAGATAGCTCATTAAGAGACAGGCACAAAGGCTAACATGTCACTCTCATAAAGACACATTTAAACTGCTGGAGACACAGAACACCATCCTGGCAGCTGGCATTAGTCAAGCCCAGGAAGACATTTTAGGGACCCTTATTTGTAGGGGGGGGTTACATTACTCATACCAATCCCCCACACTCTCCCACATACTACCTTATTATGTTCCTCCTTACCCTTCGCTAATCCCAATGACAAACACTTTTTCTTTACCTTGATAGTAATCCTAGCTATTCCCTTTCTCTGGTCTTTGTCATCTTTTTTAGCATCCCTGCTCCATCTAGGAACACCTGCTCACCAATCTTAGCCTGACTACTGCTCATCTAAGGGATTTAATTTTCCTTTATCCTCCAATATTGGCATGTTGTGAATTAAGTACTGCTGAATACACTGATTCTATTTAATTATGTTCCAAATGATTGTACTAAATGTAACTTCACTGGCTCTGTTGTATTGTATTGTATGGTATTGTACATTATCTCCCCTGCCCACCCCCCCAAGGACACACGGGGAGGTGAGCAATTTGTTGTTCAGTGTGCCTTTCCAGGTGAAACATTTCAATAAAAAAATAAATATATTTGACGCAAGTGGTACCATGTGCCGAACTTTACATCAATCCTAATTTTTGAACACAGGCTGTGTTGAAATCGAGATGCCTTGCATTGAAGCTGCCCTGCAGCACCCCTGTGCCAGAGGTGCTGTTGCAGCAGGTTACAAGGGGGATTGTGCCACGGCGAGGCTGCACCATCCCCTTATTTGGGATTTTTGAAGTCCCTCCATGGACGCATGAAGGGGCTGAGCTTGGACCAGCCATGAGCTGATCTAAGGACCCTGTACCACTGGCTCAGAGGGAGGTGAGAGGTTGGGGGGGCTGCATGGTCAGTAACAGGGGCAGAGGGACCAGTAGGGGTGCCACGGTGGGTGACAGGAGCACAGCGGCAATTATAGGGTTCAGAGGTGGCACATGGCGGAGGTGCCATGGCCACTGTGACAGAGATGCTTGGCCCAGGTACACCATGATTGGCATGAGTGAACCCTGTCCTGGACTGCAGGTGGCAACAGCCCTGGCACCTGCCTCAGAGGTGAGACAGTCCCTGACCTGTGGCAGGTGCCATTGACTGTAAGTTACAGGGTACAGTCAGTGGATGGTAACATCCCCTGGGCAATGTGACAATCACCTGCTAAACAGACCACCCATGTGGAGTCATGCTGATGCCTGTCTACACTGTCAGTGACTGTGTCACCTCTGCAGCAGATGCCAGGGCTGCTTCCACCTGGGGTCCGGGACAGGGCTGTCCGTGCCAGCCTTGGTGAACCAGAGCCAAATGGCGCTGTCCTAGTGGCCATGGGACTTCCACCAGGTGCAATCTCTGAATGCTGCCATTGCCACAGTGCTCCTGTAACCCATCATAGCACACCTCTGCCCCCAGTTCTGACCTTGCAGGCATTTTCTCTTCCCCACCTTTGCAGCTCCACTATGGTTGTGCTGGGATGGGGGGGCTTGACAGAACCCTCCATCAAACACCTCAGGTGCACCAAAGGTTTGACGCTACCCTGCAGCTACAGCAACTCTCAAGACTTTGGTGCAGGGACCCCTATTTTTCTAGAATGGGGCACAAGGTCCCTGATGCACCCAGAGTTTGCTGCAGCCTTGGATTGACGCACCATGCACCAATCTAGCAGACTATAGAAAATCGAGTATTAGTGTTTTTTCTCATGAAAGAGGAATATTCTTCATGAGCCAAAATTCTTCTTCCATGAGAAAATGTCTTTTTTCATATGGCAGCCATCTTGTTTCTTTTTTTTTTTTTTTTAACATTATTGCAAAAACCCATAAAAATGATACCCTGGAGAGAAACAAACACATGAATCTGGCTAAAAAGGACCAGTTTAGCTAGAATCTGGTGTTTGTTTTTTGAAAAGAAAAATACCCCAAAATGTGGTTTTGGGACATCCCTAAAATCCTAGCTGGAAGATTTAGCAAGACGTCCCTATTCTTCTTTCATGAGCCAAAATTTCCTGACTCTCATGAAAGAAGATTCTTGGCTCAAGAAGAAAAATCTCAGCTCACAAAAGAAGATGGTGGGCTTTTTTCATAGTTCCTTCATGAGCAGACCTCCTTCTTTTGTGAGTCACAAAAGAACTCATGGAAGCAGAAGGTTGGCTCGCAAATGAACTATAAAAAAAAAAAACCTATGTCCCACCATCTTCCTATCGCAAGCCAACCTGCTGTTTCTTTCGTGAGTTCTTTCATGACTCACAAAGGTCAGATCACGAAAGAACTATGAAAAGAACTAAGTCCCACCATCTTCTTTGGACAGCCGACCTTCTTCATTTGTGTGCCACAAAAGAACTCATGACAGAAGAAAGTAAGCTCACGAAAGAAGACGGTGGGACTAGGTTTTTTTCACAGTTCTGCCATGAGGTCTGCCATGAGCTCATTCAAAAGAAGCATTGAAATGAAAAAGAGAAAACAGTCCATCTGTGATCTTACCCACCACACTCCTACCCATCTCACTCCGACACCCCCACTCAGCACCCACTCACCCCCACACACACCCTCACTCACCTGAACATGTCCCATGACACGTACACCCGCCCCATCGCCCACCATCTCTGGGAATTTCCTCCACTCAACATTCCCCCATTGATGCCCTCCCTCCATGGGAAGGACTGCCAGAGGTTGGGCCCTGTTCCCCCTGGACAGAGTTGCAGTGTCAGTCCTGCAGCAGAGAACCAAGTCAGCAGTGCAGGACCTGCAGCAGGCAGCAAACAGTATTCTGCGCAGCTGGCAGATTTTTCCTTTTCTTCCCCCACCCACAGACATTGGAAAGACCAGGCTGATGCAACTTGTGTCATGCTGATGATGTCCCCCTCCCTCAATCCTTGACTTCAACTTGCACCACCACCTGTGGTCACCAAGGTAGCAGTATTGCAGTGGAGTTCAAACTGTCCTCCAACCCAGAGGAGGGCAGCCTCCATGGGGCTCAGCCCTCCTCACCTGACTAGCTCTCCAATGACCCAGGCTCATTTCAAAACCCGTATCATCAGCATCATAAGGAACAGTGCTACAACTGCACTGGTAGGACAGCTTTTTTTTTTTTTTTTTACTAAAAGCTTGGAGTTATGCTGACCTAGTTTTCTCCTACCAATGTAGTTTGATACATCGATACATGGCAATAATACCACTATAGTAACAATTGTACTGCCATACCGTGTACTGCCATACCATATACTGACTTATGACACACTTATCCACATAAAGTTGATGCTGTAGCTATGCCACCTAATGATTTTCATTATCCTTTGCCGTCAAAAATGAGAAAATAACAATTCCTTAAATAGCTGGGGTCACGTATATGGAAGATTGTAGTGGTGTTCAAGAAGAATTGGATCTTTTTTCTATTTTTCCTATTGCACCTCCTCCATGTGTATCATTTATTGCCAGACCTGTAATGACACTGAATGTGATATTGAATAACTAAGTTGCTCTTCACCCACTGGGACCTTTGTGTAAACTACAGTAGGTGTTGTAGCTAAATGAGGCTATTCTGGTGTGAAACATTAAATAAATAAATAATAAATTAGATGTTTTTTAGTTCTAATGCAATTATCTGCGATGTAAGGGAGGGAGGTTATTTCACCGCCAGTATCTAACTTACTGCTGTGTAAAGTGCTTTTGAAATACTTTGTGTGTGAAATGCACAATATTCTGTACAAGTCCCTTAGAATTTGTTGTATCTTTATCCACAGCTCTATGTGCAAAACTTGATCTTGTGCACCAGAACACGTGTCTCCACAGAATTCAGCATTTCCTGAAAAGGGACCAACTATACTCTGTGTACTCACCTGGTTAACAAATATGTTTAATTGAATTACATTTCTTTATTTGAAAGATACTAGATTTCCACAATTTCAGACTCTCCCTTCTTCATTTGTCCCATCGCTGCTTCCTCGTGCTCAATATTTGATGTCATCAGTGACATCGGATGGTATGTAAGGCAAAGGCTAGACTGAAATCCACTATAGAAATAAATAATTCCCGACAGATATGTAATATAATGCTCTCACTGAATTATAACAAGAACCATGACTATATATATATATATATTACAACTAATTATATTATATCTGAATTCTCCCTGGCTCCTTTCCTCTTATTAAAAGGCCAATTACCTGTGAATGATGATAGTTCTGCATACAAGGATTTAATAATGGTCAGGTCTGCAGTTATTCAGGCCTCTTTTCTTTCCAGCTTTTCATATGCTGACCCCATGAATCCTTAATGATAAAGAAGATTTACCAGTAATGGATCTATTATTTGCTGTAGTAGCCTACTGACTTCAGCAGTGGCTGCTAGATGGCTTGCTAATTGTCTGTCTCTTTCTGTAGGATAGTTCTCTTGTCTTTTTTATGCTTCACACTTGGGTGTCTATACCAATTTCAAGCACATCACCTGTGAATCCCCTCTGAATCATCATCTTGAATAATTTGCACTGGGTATATGTATTTTATTCAAAAGTGACTTTTCAAAATCTGCTCCAATCAAGTGATCTCTGAGAATAAAGACTGACTTTCCTGCCACTTCAGTGCACAACTTACTTTCCTCAGGCACCAGAAACTATTTACAACTAGTTACAAGTACTAAGGCTCAAACTCTACTCTGCTACCTCCTGGGGTCAATTGCTGTACTCTGTCTCCAAAATGAAGTTATTGTTGGCTGCAGTATTTTCCAGTAATCTGATTCCTGCTTACTGGCATTTTTTTATCCAGCTTAGAAACCTAAAAACATAGACTTTGAGTAAGCAATAAGACACAACAGGGTATGCATTATGGTGAAATAATCGCAAACCTCAGGTGCATTGTTAAGCACAAGGCACAGCCAAATGCAGTTAAATGCACCTAAGAAGTGCGATTATTTCACCATAATGGCACACCCTGGAGTGTCTTATTGCTCTTATAAATTGGCATTTAAATATATAACTTAAAATGAAAATAATAAGAAATTATTTTAAAAAGATAAAAATTGTACCGTTCATTGAAATATGCTTCCATTTTAACTCTGAATACAAAAAATAGTCCTTATTCTGATAACTGTGGGGTCAGCTAAAAACTTGAAAACATAATGAAAACCATGTGTGGCACACACATTTTTATAAGAATAGATGTTACCTTGCATTTTAAATCAATACAACTATTGTTTCTTAATGGAAATATGTTCAAAACTTTAAACCTGACAAGTTGCCTTTTTTTGGTGCGGGGTGATAGATTTCACCTGAAAATACCAATGTATGGTGCAAATGTATGTGCTTTCATAAACTTCAGGAATGTATTTCAGCAGTTTGGATCTGCCTCTGCCTATGTACAGTAACTGTACTTTTCCCACCTTTGCTCTTTGTTTATAAAGTAGTGTTGCCTACTTTCTTCAGCCTGTTTTTGATTTTCCTCTGTCTTTCTCCACATTCAAGATATGGAATGTTTACCATGGAATACAGGGATTCAACATTCTGCTATGTTCCACTGGCAGAATGTCCCTCTCCTAACATACTGTATACACACACACACACACACACACACACACACACACACACACACACACACACACACACACACACACACACCAAAGGCCTGTTTTAGAGCCATAAACTCAAGTATCTCACTGTCAGGGAAGGCAGAAGAGAGTTCCCTGATGAGCAGTTAAAGACAGAAGAAGGATTTTTCATGGTCAGCAAAGAAACTGTTGTAATAAAAACTCTAAACAACGCTTAATGTTTCTAATTTGTTTATGCATGTAAGTAGTGTGTAATGATCAGGGAAACAACATTTAATTAATTAGTTTTGCTTTTATTTAAGGTAGTTTTACTTTTATGGCCCAGTTGAAGTTTTTTTTACACTGTAAAGGTAGCAGCCATGTTTGTGGTGGAAGATCAGTTCTGATTGTGGGGGTACAGATGGCAGATAGTTCTGGTTGTAGGAGGACTGGTTTGCTCATTGTGTGATGTGGCTTAGGACCAGGATGACTATGCATTATGCACGAATATTGAAAGGACACCTGACTGGTTTTAACCAATTAAAGTTCTTTGATTTTTAAACCCATTTTATAATAGCAGATAAAGACTGCTTGGCCCACCTAGTCTGCCCATTTTTCATACTTGTTTCAAATACTGCAGATCCTAAATGATCTGTGGCTTACCCTCTCTTTCCTATTGCTAAAGTTCCTTTATGTCTGTTCCATGCATTTTTGAATTCTCCTATCATTTTTGGCCCCTACAACCTCTGCAGGAATGCTGTTCCATGGATCCACCACCCTTTCTGTGAAAAAAATACTTTCTCGCATTACCCCTAAGTCTACCCCCCCATCTTCATATCATGGCCCTTTGCCCCTTGTTCTTAAACATCTTCTTTTTTTTTTAAGGTGCTGTCCTCTTGTACCTTATTTACACCCTTGAGTTATTTGAAAGTCTCTGTCCTATCCCCCTCCCCAGGGAATACATATTGAGATCCTCCAGTCTCCCCCATATGACTTTTGGTGTAGCCCTTTCACCATTTTTGTCACCCTCTTCTGAACCGTTTCTACTCTATGTCCTTCCAGAGATGTGGCCTCCAGAACTGAACAAAGTACTCTAAATGAGGTCTCACCAATGTTCTATACAGCGGCATCACCGCCCCCTTTCTTCTGCTGGAGATATCTCTCCCTATGCACCCTAGCATTCCACTGGCTCTCCTCACAGCCCTCTCACATTGTTTGGTATCTTTTAGATCATCGGATATGATTACTCCCAGGTCCCTTTCCTGTTTGGTGTCCATCAGTAATCCCCCATCATGTATTCCTCCCCTGTATTTCTGTGCTCCAAGTACATGATCTTGCACTTCTTTACATTGAATCTTAGCTGCCACACCCTTCACCACTCTTCAAGCTTGCTTATGTACCTTCTCATTTTCTCTACCCCTCCTGGAGCATCAACCCTGTTGCAGATCTTCATGTCATCTGCAAAGAGACATACCTTCCCTTCCAGCCCCTCTGCAGTGTTGCTTATGAAGACATTAAAGAGGGCTGGTCCAAGCACTGATCCCTGCGGGACCCCACTGGTGACCACCCTCTATTTGGATTGAACTCCATTCACCACCACCCTCCTTGTCCTATAGCTCAGCCAATATTTGACCCAGTTTATCACCCTGAGACCCAAGCTGCCCAGCTTGTTTACTAGCCTCCTATGTGAGAGGGTGTCAAAAGCCTTGCTGAAATCCAGGTAGGCCACATCCACAGCCCCTCCATGATCTACCTCCCTTGTCACCCAGTTAAAGAAATAAAAACATAGAAACATAGACAATGACAGCAGAAAAAGACCAGAGGTTCATTCAGTCTTCCCAAGTTCCCTATAATCCCTGGAACCTACTGTTCCTCCAGGGTACTAATCCTCCCCATCCTCTCTCTATTCTTCTCCTTGGCCCTGTCACCCCCAGTAACCACTATTCCCTTCATTATGTCCCAGCCCTGCTTGAATCCTCTGACTGTTTTTGCACCCACCAATTCAGCTGACAGACTGCTCCAAGGTTCCACCACCTTTTCCGTAAAGTAGTACTTCCTCACATGTCTCCTGAACCTACCTCCTGTTAATTTCCATTCATGTCCACATAACCGCAAATTGATACTCAGGCTAAATAGTTTCCTACAGTTCATTCTGTTAATTCCTTTAAAGAGAAACAATGGAAAAGTCAAAGTTTTCCTCAGAGACTGCAGAAACTCTCAATTAGTGCTTTCAGACAGTAACAGCTTTATTTAATGATTTAGAACAGCTACCCACAGCTTCCACTTCCTGTTGCTGGCAGCAGCCATTTCATGAGCAGCAGTGAGCTTCCTGAGCTCACTGTATGCTAATATGCCTGTTTGACCTCGGCTATTGGTTGGCAGGTCATATTAGCATAAAGTGAGCTCAGGAAGCTCTCTGCTGCTCATGAAATGGTGGCTGCCAGCAAGAGAAAGTGAAAGTTGAAGGCCACTGTTTAAATCACTAAAAAATCAATTAGAGTTATTTGTTAAAAAATGTTACCGTCTGAAAGCACTAATCAGGCATTTTTGTAGTCTCTGGGTAAAGCTGTGCCTTTTTCACTGTTTCCCTTTAAGGAACTTGAATGTCTCTACCATATCTCCCCTCTCCTTTCTTGTCTCCAGTGAATGCATATTTAGTGCCTTGAGGCGCTCCTCATAGGATCTGCCCTACTTGTCCTAAATCATTTTGGTTACTCTGCACTGCACTGTTTCCAATCTATCCTTATTCTTTTTGAGGTGAGGACTCCAGAACTAGGCACAGTACTCTAGGTGAGGTCTCTCCAGGGATCTGTAGAGGGGAAGTATTACCTCCTTTCTTCTGCTATTAGTACCCCTACCTATACATCCCAGAATCCTGTTAGCCTTGCTATAGGCCTTGTTGCACTGACTCGATTGCTTAAATGAGTTGCTAATGATAACTCCCAGATCCTGTTCCTCAGCTGTAGGGCTGAGTCTCTCTACTCCCATCCAGTACTCTGTCTTGGGTTTCTTTTTCCCTAGGTGCATTACCTTCAACTTTCTAGCATTGAATTTTAACTGCCAGACTTTTCACCACCCTTCTAGCTTTTGTAGGTCTCTCTGAATTTTCCCTTATTCCCTCATCACTATCCACCCTCCCACATAGTTTTGTGTCATCTGCGAAGAGACACAGCCTGCCCTGGATTCCTTCTCCAATGTCACTTATGAACACGTTGAAGAGTGCCGGACCCAGGACTGATCCCTGTGGAACCCCGCTCATAACCTACTGCTCCTCTGATTTAACCCCATTGACCACCACCCTCTGCTGCCTCCCCTCTAGCCAATTACCCACCCAGTTCACAATTGGTTTAGCTGCACCCAGGTCTTCCATCTTCTTGAGCAATTGTTTGTGACGTACTGAGTCAAATGCCTTGCTGAAGTCAATGTAGAGGAGATCCAAAGCATGACCCTTGTCTAATACCTCTGTCACTCAGTCAAAAGAAAACTATCAGGTTAGTCTGACAAGATCTTCCTGCCATGATACCATGCTGTTTCCTATCCTGGAGCCTGTTGCTCTCCAGGTAGTCTATGAGGTCCTTTCTGATCAGTGACTCCATCAGCTTCCCTACTACAGAGGTTAAACTGACAGGCCTGTAATTCCCTGGGTGCTCCGTATCCTCCTTTTTATGAAGCTGTACAATGTCTGCCACCTTCCAATCCCTTGGAACTTCCCCAGACCTAAGTGAGCTGTTGAACAAGCATACCTGTGGTTCAGCCATCTCTGATGCTAATTCCCTGAGTATCCTCGATTGCAACCCATCTGGTCCTGAAGTTTATCTATCTTTTTTTCTTTTTTGTTATTTTACTATTTATGCCTCCTTCTCACCCCCTCAGCTCTGGTCTTCCTCTGGAGCATATGGAGTCATCCCCCTACAGCACTCACCCTACCTGGCCATCCTCCATCGCCCATGTAGCCTTGGTTGTACTCCCCAGGTGGGGACGGGGTGGGCCCCAATGTCCCGACACTGCAGTAACATCAGTAGGGAGGATGCCAGGTGGGCAGCCGCAAATCAGGGGCAAGCTCCAGTGCTCCATCTCCACTGGAGCTGAGAGGCATTTTCTCTGTTTTCCCCCAGGGGATTGGCTGGTGCCTGACATCAAGGCGTAACCGATGTCTGCCACTCCCCCACTCCTTCTTTCTACTCCTCAGTGCCTGCTGTATCTTCAGCCTCTGCCAGAGACCAGCAGAGCACCAACCAGGGACCTCTGTCCCTCCCCAGGAGAGGAGAGCTGTCCTCCAGACACTCAATCCTCTCACACCCTGCTGACCCCCAGCAACCCGGGCTCATTCCTGATCCCAGGTATCCGGCGTAGCGCAAGGTGTGGCATCCAGCGCCTCAACCCTCAGTGCCACCGGGCCGGGCGGCCTTATCTACCTTAAGGACAGCTAGCCCTTTCAGAACCTTTTCACTAGAAAACAATGGCTGTCTCCTTTCTGGAATTCCTTTAGTGGTTCCTTTGATGCCACTATCTGGCAAGGACCTGCTGTCCTCCATAGTGAAAACTGAGCAAAAGTAGTAATTTAGGTTGCAGCCTTTTCCCCATGCTCCTCTATCACTCTTCCCCCATCAACTAGCCTTATGACTCCTCCGCCCCTTTTCCTTTTTTCATTAATATATCTGAAAAACTGTTTTTCTCCATTCCTGACCCCCTCCGCGATACATAGCTCTGTGTCTGCTTTTGCCTCCCCAATGGCCCTCTTTGCCTCCCTATTTTTCTGTAGATAATCCTCCCATTCTACCTCCCCCTGCTTTTTCTTGTACTTATAGAAGGCCTTCTTTTTGGCCCTTACCACTTCCCTGACCCTTGTTGAGAAACATAGTGGTCTCTTTAACCTGTTTTTCTGTTAATGCTTTTATGCATACTTTAGATGCCTCAAATATGGCCCCCTTAATTACCTCCTATCTCTTCTCCACCCCACCTATGCCCTCCACCCCTATTAACTCATCCTATTGAAGTCAGCCCTTCTAAAGTCAAGGACTTCAGTTCTCGATTGAAGCTTGCCAGCCCCGAGGGTCAATCCAAACCAAACAGAGTTATGGTCACTGTTCCCCAGCGGCTTCCCTACTTCCACCACTCTAACCATCTCTGTGTTGGTGAGCTCCACATCAAGTACTGCGATCTGCCTGGTGGGTTCCTTAACTAGCTGCACCAGTAGACAGTCTTGGAAGGCATCCTGCAAGGCTTGACTCCTAGATTCTTGGCCACTGGGACCTCCCAATCAATGTCTGGCAGGTTCAGGTCTCCTAACAAAACTACTTCCCCCTTTGCTACCCCTCTTTAAAGTTCTTCTACGAGTTCTCTGTCCCTTTCCTCCCATTGCCCTGGCGGCCTATATATCACCCCAAAGTGTACTTTCCTGCCTGAGGCTGCCATGAGTTGCACCCATACAGATTCAACCTCACCACTGCTACCCCTAATGCAACCATCTTCTACCACCTCGATGCCTTCCTTGACAGAAAGGGTAACTCTCCTCCTTTACCAGTTTCTCTATCCCTCCTGAACAGTGAATACCCAGGGACTGTCATCTCCCAGTCATTATTTCTGGCCCACGTTTCCGTGATGGCCATAAGGTCCACCTTAGTGTCTGCTATCAGAACCTGGAACTCACTGAGTTTGTCACCTAGGCTCCTGAGATTAAGGCATACCATCTTCCATCTGACCTCTGCTTTACTTTGCTACTGTGCTTCTGTTTTCCATGTTTTCTCCCTCCTTTGTTGGGGGTTTTGCCCTTTGTTTCATCAGTCACTACTGCCCATTCCATTGGTCCTGTAAATAGTACTGATATTTCTGTACCCTCTTTGCTGCTACAGTCCCCTGGATGTGTGTCGGGGGTACTATCTAAGATCCCTTTCTGCTCACCATCCACCGTGGCTATCCTAGACCCATACTCCCCCGCAGTCAGTTTAACTGTTTGATATAGAAATCAAATTTTTGCCCCAAAGCGCTGGCCCCCTCTCGCGTCAGGTGAAGACCATCACCCTCAAAGTCTTCTGTCCCAGATGTACCCTGAGTCCCCTGCAAAATGATATCCCATGTCACAGCACCAACCCTTAAGCCAACTATTAAACTCCTTTATTTCTGCACTCCTTATCCTATCCAACCTCCCTGCCCCACACAGGGAGGACTTCAGAAAAGGCCAGGGAGGTTGAGTGTGCCACCATTCTGTCCCCCAGTCTACAGAAGTTCTTCTTCACCATCTCCACTAACTGGTTGGCCAGATCATTGGCACCCAGGTGTACCAGCACCCTGAGCTCCCTCCACTCCCTCTCCACTATCCTCCCTATTCGGTCTAAATCCCGGATGGCTGACACACCAGGCAGGCAATGGACCATTCCCCTCCTATCGGACCCCTCCTCTATCACCCTTTTTACATCCCTAATCATTGAGTCCCCAACCACTAGGACCTTTCTGGCAGCCTTGCCCCCCCCCCCCACCATGCGTGCCATCAGGTTGTCCTGTCCTTTCCCTTTTTCTGACCTGGCATCCCCCTTGGCGAAGTCAGGTACCTGAACCTCCTCCAGGGGTGCAAAGCAATTCGCCATCTGAAAAGTACTGGGCTGGACAACCTCCTTATTGCTACTCCTCCCCACTCTCCTGTGCCCACCACTCTCCATCCCTCTGTACGACTGTGTCTCTGGGGGAGTGGAAGTGTGGAGTGTGAGCTTCTGCTAAGCTGATGTATTTGTCAATAAATCTATAAATACAGTAAATAAGAATAATAAAATAGATAAATCTATCAGATTTGTTTGACAAGCTCT